>JZKD02S0318280.1:21095-71302 GCA_000966675.3 Picea glauca | reverse complement strand
AGTTTTCACTTTCAGGAAAACATGGTCACCCACTTTGAATTCTCTATGGGTTTTGTTACTATCAGCATAACTTTTCTGCCTGTCCTGGGCAACTTTCAGATTCTGTTTGATTTTTATCATTTGATCTTCCATCTCTCTGAGTAGTTCAGGTCCAACTATTGTTCTGTCGGCAGGATTATCCCAGCTCACTGGAGTGTTGCACTTTCTTCCATAAAGTGCTTCGAATGGGCTCATCTTCAGTGATGCATGATACCCGTTATTGTAGGAAAATTCTACCAAATGCAGGTAGTCTTCCCACCTTGATGGTTTATCCATCACATACATTCTTAGCATGTCTTCAATTACTCTGTTTACTCTTTCTGTCTGTCCATCAGACTTGAGATAATACACTGTACTAAAGTTCAGATTCATTCTGAATCCTTTGAACAGTCCTTTCCAGAAATTTGAAGTGAATTTCGGGTCCCTATCAGACACAATTGTCTTAGGAATTCCATGCAAGCATGAAACTTCTTTTAAAAAGATATCAACAACATCTGCTACTCTGTGGGTGGTTTTCAGTGGAATAAAATGGGCAGCTTTAGTAAGCTTGTCCACCACCACCACTATTTAATCATGATGCCTGCTTGTTCTAGGCAATCCTGTGATAAAATCCATTGTTACCATGTCCCATTTCCACTCAGGAATAGGTAAAGGCTGCAACAACCCTGCCGGGTGTCTATGCTCATCCTTGACCTTCTGGCATTCCATACATTTGGCGATGTATTCAACAATTTCCTTCTTCATACCTGGCCAAAAATAATGGCTTTTGATTGCTGCCACAATCTTCTGATATCCAGGATGTCCAACATAAACCACGTTATGCATTTCCTTTAGAATTGCCAGCTTCAACTCTTGGTCATTGGGTACATACACTTTGTTTTTATATATAAGTAGACCCTCAGTTCCTAAGGTATAACCTTCCTCAGTCTGTGGTCTTTCATGCTGCTGTAGATTTGCTACAAGTCTTTTGTACTGCAAATCAACATTTGCAGCTTCCAAAATTTTGTCTTTCATCTCAGTCTGGTACATGCTAATGGCTGTAGCATGTAATTCGTGCACTTTTCTGCTGAGTGCATCAACCACCTTATTTTCTTTCCCTTTGATATGCTTGATATCAAAGTCATATTCACACAGAAATTCCATCCATCTAATTTGCCTGGCATTTAAGGTTGCTGATCAAATAAATATTTCAGACCGTTGTGGTCTGTTCTTAATTTGAATTTATTTCCCATGAGGTAATGTCTCCATTTCCTCAAGGCATGGACGATTGCTTCCAGCTCTAAATCGTGAGTGGCATAATTCTTCTCATGTTCTTTCATCTTTCGGGATTCATAACAAATTATAGATCCTTCTTGGTTGAGAACTCCTCCCAGCCCTTCCTTACACACATCCGTGCACACTACGTAATCCTTACTTGGATCAACAATCTTTAGGATTGGAGCACTAGTGAGCAGCTGCTTCAACCGTTAGAAGCTGCTCTCACATTCATCAGTCCACTGAAATTTCTTCTCCTTCCTTTGCAAGGAAGTGATAGCATGAGTTATCCTTGAAAATCCGGCTATGAACCTCCTATAATAACCTGCCAGACCCATAAAGGATCTAACTTTTGTCACATTTCTTGGCGCTGGCCACTCTTGAATGGCCTGTACCTCCTCAGGATCCATAGCGATCCCTTCTTCAGAAATAATGTGTCCCAGATAATGGATCTGCTTTTGGTAAAATGAGCACTTGCTCATTTTTGCGTACAGCTGGTGTTCTCTCAACACTTGCAGCACCATTCTAAGATGTTGTTCGTGTTCTTCCTCTGTCTTGGAGTACACCAATATATCGTCCAAGAAGACTATGACGAACTTGTCCAAATAATTTCTGAACACTCCATTCATTAGGCACATAAAGACAGTAGGCGCGTTGGACAGTCCAAACGGCACCACAGTGAACTCATAATGACCGTACCTTGTTCTGAAGGCAGTCTTGCTGATGTCCTCATCCCTTATTCTCACTTGGTGATATCCAAATCGAAGATCTATTTTCGAAAATATTTTCGCATCCTTCAATTGATCAAAAAGATCATCAATCCTTGGCAGAGGATATTTGTTCTTGACAGTGACTTTATTCAACTGCCGAAAGTCAATGCACAACCTCAGCGTCCCATCTTTCTTCTTCACAAATAGGACCGGGGCTCCCCACAGTGACACGCTGGGATGAATGTACCCTTTCTTTAGTAGCTCTTCGAGCTGCAGTTGCAAATCTTTCAGCTCTGGTGTGCACATTCTATAAGTAGCTTTCGAAATTGGAGCTGCTCCAGGCATCAGATTTATAGAGAAATCGATGTCCCTCTTCGAAGGTAGTCCAGGCACCTCCTAAAACACATCCTCAAACTCTTTTAGCACCCTATGGTCTTCCATATTCGAGACCACATCTTGGAATGCTTCTTCCACCTGAGCTGCAAATAATTGACAACCTTTCCGGTAACATTTCTTCAGCTGCATAGCTGAGATTTCCTGCACAGCCACGGCTCTGGGAATTCCTTGGACTGTTACCTGATTTCCCTCTTCGTTCAGACATGTGAACCTCTTGTTTCGACAATCCAGAAGGGCATGGTGTTGGTCCAGTCATTCCATCCCAATTAAGCAATCATATGAGCCTAAAGGTAGAATGTTCAATTCATCCTTAGTGTTCGTTCCTTTCATGTCCACCGAACAGGACTTAACCAATTCAGTGACCTTCCTTTTGGTCCCTATGGCTAACTGCACTAACCAAGACTTCTCATGTTTGCTCTTCGTTAGATGAAAACTTTCCACCACTTTAGGATCTACATAACTATGGCTAGCCCTTGAATCAATTAAAATAACAAGGGGTCGGTTGTTGATCATACCTTCCACTTCAATCATGTGTGATTGAAATTCTGCCTGCTTGTTTTCCAGGGCTGCGTAGATCCTCGGCATTCTGTTGCCCATATCCTCCATTGTTTCATCTTGTTGAACAGTATGGACAGTTCTTTCTTTGTCTTTCCTATGGGGGAAGTCTCTGTATCGATGATTCCCTTTACAGCCCCAACACTCCATGGGTGGAGGCCTTGGCATCTTCTCACTCCCTTCAACTTTCCTGGGCTCTTTAAAAGATGACTGTCCCCAAGGACTGTTTCTGAAAAAGGAAGGCTTACTTCCCTTCTGCCTTTGTTCTTTCTTAAGCCTCTTCTGGTCATCCCAAGCCTTCCAAAAGGTAGGCCTTTCCCTTTGCTGTTCATATAGGCATTTCTCCCTTCTTATGGTTTCTTCCATGGTCTTAGGATCATCGTATTGAATCTTGTCACCAATGGAAGGTGGCAGTCCACTCAGATACCTCTGAATTTTAACAGCCTCATCTTTTATGAATGGAACATACTTCAGTAGTTCCAGAAAATTTCGTTCATACTCATCAATGGTCATGCTGCCTAGCTTGAGTTCGAAGAACTCCTTCATATTTATGTCATAGTATCTTTTAGTCAGGTATTTCTTCTCGAAATACCTCTTAAACTCCTTCCACGTGACCTCTTTCTCTCTGATGTGCTGCACCTGCACAAACTGATCCCACCACATGGATGCTTTTCCTTTAAGTTGGTACATTGCAATTCTTCCTTCTGCATGGGTGGAATAATTCTGCAATTGGAAGTATTTCTTCATGCCCAGCAACTATGTCTCGGCGTCTTTCTCCTTCTTATGTTCTCCATCGAATGTTGGAGGCTTAATTTTGTTCATTTCTCCTTTCAATTCCTCCCTTCCAGATTTCCGATGTTTTCTGGTAGGGTACGGGCTTGAACTACTGTGTGTCTCCTTGCCAGAATGCTTCGGGGAGAGATGGTAATGTCTGTTATCACTCCTCGATCTCCTTCTCCCCTCAGGGGTTTTGACACTTCTTGATCTGCTTGTATCACTCCCCTTTTACAATTTCTTTTCTATTCTTTCTAGGCTCTTCAACATTTTTAAATTGAATTCACCCTGCCGATCCCGGATTTTCATGAGATTTCGGCTATCAGCTAGGCGAGCCTGGGCATCTTTCTACAATCTTTTGATGAGTTGCATCATATGTGCTTCCTTATCCATCTCTTTTCCGTGCCCATTGGAGTTCGATCCTTCGACTCCTAAGTTAACATCCTTTCCTTCCCGTTCGTCTTCCATTTCAGGGGTAAGCTGCACTCTTCCCCACTCCATACTCGGCGTTGATTAACTGGAGTTCTGGCCTTCGTTGAATTCTGCACATGCACTGTGCAATTAAATTCGAAATTTTTCAGGCCATTAAACTTCAGGAACAATCCATAACATTTATAACTAATATGAACAAGAACAAAAGACATTTCAACTTCACAAAGTTCTCTAAGCTCTGTCTGGCTCTGCAATTTTCTGGGGTTTCGGAACTTCGGAATCTCGGTCCATGAAGATCCGACGGTTAAATATACGAAACCCAAGTCACCCTTTTCGCAACTCGCAATATCACGAGTTTGTGAGTCGAAGACCCTCGACTCATTTCCTCTAACTGCCAATACCCGAGATGCGACAAAGGTATGGATCTTTTCTTTGTTAGTGCCCTCTCCACATGTAACCGTAGGCTAGGCTTAAATGTCAGCGCCTCTCGCAACCTCGCAACCTCGCAACCTCGCCGATTGAACCGTCGAGCTTTCACCCTCCTACTCCACGAACCCCCGAGATGTGAGAATTCAACGGAGTGTCGACTCTTATCTCCAGGCAACGCGTGTCCACCTGTCGACCATGCGGGTCCCACCTTATGCTCTACCACGCGACCACACGAACCTCGTCTCTTGGCACTTCGCGACTCGTGAATCCTAACGCCAATACTTCGCAACTTCTCGCGGCGAGATCCCGAGGCTTTGTGCCACCTGTATTCCACTCACCGGCCTCGCTATGGCCCACACTGTCCTCCTCAGATGGACGGCCCTGATTCTCTCACGACTTCGCCACTTGCAAAGTTGAAAGACTTCCCCTTCTGACCCCCGATATCTGAATCCCCGATATGGGTGATCTCGCGACACGTGTCCTCCGTCTTTCAGACGGTTTAGATCTGTTTCGGAGCTTTCACCCCTAGTTTCTGAGGTTTAACCTTCAGACACCTCCTGGTAGATCCAACGGCTGTCGGGTTTTTCGGTCGAGATCTGATGGCTCAGATGGTTTCTAAATAACTCGGGATTTCGCATATCGCGATTTCCACACCCTTCTGCCATTTCCAAAGGAATTTTATTCCTTACGCACATTTTTCTAGATCCAACGGTCACGAGGGCTCGCCTTCCCTCCCGAATGGATCCTAAGGTTCTAACACCATTGGTGTAGAGACCTGTCTCCCCATGGTCGTAGACCACATCAGTTGCAGTTTCACTGCACCGCTAAACCTCCTGAGTTCTTAATAAAACTCGTCGAGTGTCTCCTTGACGCTTCAGAGTAAACCAGGGTCCGAAATTGGTCCTCCCGACTCAATTTCCCCTCGCATTCTCAGTCCAAAGACCGCTCCATTGGCCCATCTAGGCTCAGTGTCGAAACCTTCGCTCTGATACCACTTTGTAGTGTACCCTTTTACACTACCGAGGTTTTAAAACCTCTTGGTTACCATTCTATACATGAATTTTATACATAATTCGTACAGACATTATAAGCACATACATTTTAACAATTAAAACACTTAATTCTCAGAGTAAAATATACAAGTTACTACTTACAATTAAACAAGCCATAACATTCAACAGTAATTCATTTACACAACGGAAAACATGATAATATATATAGCACAGTCATGTGGAAATGTGATAAGACATAATTCAGATACTTATCTTTATCACTGGTGGAATCCACCAACCAAATGCAAGCCTTCCACGAACCTCCCAGCCGTAGACTGCACTTCTCCTCAACTCAACAGTGGGTCACCCCCAAGCTGGGATTGAGCTCCACCCCAGGGCAAGGAATCCAGACTCAGGCTGAGGTTACAGGGAAAACAATCACTCACAACCACCAGGAAGGAACTCTCTCCCAGGAATCTCCCACGCTCCTTGCCCATAGACCCTCATTCCCCACATGCCTGTTCCACCCTAGGAGAGTGCACCTTCTCTGTCACCTGGACAGTCCTTCGGCTGCTAGTCTCCCTTACCTTGGGTTACAGGAACAGACCGGACCGAAAGTCTCCGGGTTCTGTAGCAGCTACAGGGTTCCTTCCATGAGCTCTCTCCTTCCTCTGCGCACTCTGTCACCTGGAGGAGTCGCTCTCAGGCCAACAAGCCTCATGCAATCTAGTACTGCGTGGCCACAACAAGCCATGGGGAAAACAGACAAAGGCTTCCCAAACTGGTTCAGTAGTCACAGTATGATCTCATGATCATGATTTCGGAACAGGGACACCACGCACAAGTTAGCTCATCTTTTCCCGAACCAACACAAATTCTTCCACTCAAATTCAACACAGGCTTCCCGTTCAGGGAATGCGCACACGGGTTTTCTCAGAGACAGACACAGACTCCACAGCTCTGGACAGGGGTGTACACAGATTCTTCAGGACAACCACAAGCTTTCTTTTTTGTATCAGAATTACACAAGGGTCTCTTACAGACTGGCTTCCCTTCATCACCCTCAGGACAGTCGGATCAAATGGATGAGAGCCCCCCCCTCACGGCTTACTTCATCTGTTTTATTTGCATGCACCAGGTTGACACTTGTCACCCTGGGGACTGCATGCGTTCCATCCGCATGCCTTCCTCCCACCACTTGGGAAATCACGTGTCCTTCCAAAAGGACTTAGGATAAACCCATATGATGCACATATCTTTTTGAAACAATAATAAAATATTATTTCCAGATTTAAGCCCCTAGGCTTAGCCCCTTTCCCACCTTCCAGCCTCTAGTTCCTTTCCCACTCTGTGGATGCTCAGTCCCCCATCACTCATTCATCGTGGTCGGTCTGCACCTGGCGGTGTTTATATTTTATTGATGTGCTGCATATATATACAGATACAAAATCCAGGCCCTTGGCCTTCAATCCTTAGGCTCTCTGGCCTAATCAAACACATAAGCCTACTGGCTTATACAAAACTCGGCTCACCAGCCTATAACACATATTTACAATCTCTTTCAGATCATGGTTTACATCGGGGCTCGTCCTTGGGGACACTACAAAACCCCTCCTACCTTCACTGATCTCACAAGAACAGGCAGGCTTCGTGGAAGGTAGAAAAATAGTGGACAACATCATCCAGGCCCATGAGATAATTCACACCTTAAAACTTCAAAAGAGGGGGGGAATGTTAATACAATTGGACCTAGCAAAATATTATGACAAAATTAGCTGGCATTATATGATCAAGGCCTTGGAAGCCTTTGGTTTTACCCAGCACTAGATCAGATGGATTGTTAGTTTAGTATCCACAACAAGCTACTCGCTACTAATCAATGGAGCCCTAGCCAAACCTTTCTGGCCCATGAGAGGGATCAGACAAGGAGACCTGCTATCTCATTTCCTGTTCATTCTGATGATGGAAGGCCTCAGCCGGAGCATAAAGAATGCAATAAGAACTGGGGAAATAACAAGGCTCAAACCTTTCGAAAACTGCCCTACTTCAACCCACCAACAGTTTGTGGATGATACACTACTCCACAACATACCTACGGTCAAGGAAGACAAAGCCTACAAACGCATCCTAGAAGATTTTGGGGAAGCCTCGGGCACTAAGATCAACCACTCCAAGTCGATAATCTTTTTCTTTAATACCAATCCAGTTATCCAAAGGAATTTGACCAACATTCTAGGTTTTGAACGGAGAACACTTCCAACCAATTATTTGGGGATTCCTTTGACAGACAAAGTTTATAAGTTGTCAACTTGGGAAGGAGTAATAAATAGGCTACAGGAGCGGGTAAAAAACTGGATGTATAGGTCCCTCAACCTAGCCGACAGACTGATCCTAACCAAGCCTATTTTACAAGCCATCCCCACCTTTATGATGTCAGTATTCCCCACTCCATAGGGGATCCTACAGAAAATCAGAGCCATCCAGAGGGACTTCCTGTGGTGAGGTGATGAAACAAAGAAAAAATGGGCCTTGGTGGCCTGGGAGAAAGTCTACAGGCCAAAAAGAAACAGGGGCTTGGGGCTACAAGATCCACAAATGACCAACAATGCATATGGGGTGAAACTCTCGTGGCGGTGGGTCAAAGAAACTGCAACACCTTGGGTAAACCTATGGAAGGAAAAGTATGCACTGGACACCCACTACTAGGACATAATCTGCTTTGGAGGAACCAAGGAAGGCTCAACCATTTGGAAACTAGCCTGGCACAACAAAGCATGGATTCAGACACACAATTTTTGGGAAATCAGGAATGGTAGAACAACGAGATTATGGGAGGATGCTTGGCAGCAAGAACCAAAGATGGAAAACCCAGATAGAGATATACTCCAATAGGACCTCATCACACAAGGAAAAATCAACGTCTACCAACACTAGTAGCAGGGAACAGACCACAACAAATGGAGAAGTTGGGACAAGATTAATCCTCAGAACAATGAGATACCTGCAACAACAATAGAAGAGGTGGAGGAGGAACTAGGAAGACGGAAAATAACAGTCACGGAAGGAGAGGACCAATTGAGGTAGGGCAAAAAATACGAAGGGGAATTCAACCTAAAAGAAGTTTGGCACTATATGGAATACCCAGATCAAGACGACCCGGCGCAACACTGGGATAACCTATGGAACAACCCCCGATGGCCAAAGATTAAGATCTTCCAATGGCTAATATTACACAATCGCATCCTAACTTGGGATAACCTAAGAAAAGAGGCTTCACCAATCCGTCAATATGTCATCTTTGTCAAACTCAGGAAGAAACAACCAACCATCTCCTTGATGAATGCGCCTACACTGCGGAACTGTGGGACTAGGTAGTAAGTATCTTTCACGAGTCCAATAGGATCCGTGGTAAAATTGCCACAACAATCAAGATCTGGAGAGAAAACTACAACGACTAAGAAGAGGTGAACCTCTACTAGACCCTCACCCCAAGAATGATCATATGGTCGATATGGAAGGAAAGGAACCGATGCATTTTTAGAAACCATAGCTGTCCAGAAGGGAAGATCAAGGAAACAATAACCTCCATGATACGTGAGACGGTGATGAGCCACAACTTCCAGGAGGGTAGAGAGAAACCTATGGAGCAGGACTCCCAAGTCCTAGAGGTTTTCCGACTAGCATGTGGGCGCAACCCCAATCCAAACAGACAACACCCATAACTCCAAGTAGGTGAGAGCAACTGGAAACCACCACCTTCAAGCTCCCTCAAGTTGAATTTTGACGGGGTGGCGAAAGACAACCCAGGAAGAATAGGTTTGGGAGGGGTAATCAGGGATAGTAAAAGGAACATCATACGACTATACGTTGAAATCCTGGGAAACTCAACCAATAACGTCGCAGAATTCGGAGCCCTGGAGACAAGCCTGGAGATTCTCAGCCGGGAGGGGATGAAAAACACCATAGTGGAAGGAGACTCTGTGCTAGTCATCAACACAGTGAGAAAACTCCAAAACGGTACCAGAATAGGTAAAATCCAGAGGTACTGCCGATTGGCCAACCTACTGAAAAAAATCCAGGAGCACTTGTGGACAGGGATCACTGTGGAGTTACACTGGGTGAGGAGGTAAACAAATGGACTGGTGGACAAAATAAAAAATGAGGGGATCGAGAACGAAGGTCCAGAACTAGACACAATATGGCGCAACATCCTGCAAGGTCAATTATGGGCAGACTGCACCCAACTTGCAACAAAAGACTGGGACAATAGGAGTAGTACAGAAGATTATGGAAAGAATGGAGGCGCAACAGACACTGAAGGACACGTAGGTCCCAGATAGGATCTGATGGCCCACCAATCAAATAAGGTTATAAATGCAGACGCAGATCACACATCATGCGAAGGTACGACACCACGGCCCCGTCAATAAAAAGAAGTATAGAAATTACCCATTGGAAAGCAGAAGAGATAAATCGCAGGAGGAAAAGGACAGAGGACGTCAGGTTACACTAGGGCCAAGTAGGAGCACACCTCACCTAAGTACAGAGATGGGACAGGGAAAGGGATGGTGTACAACGAGTAGGGAAAAGCATTGGTGCAGGGATAACGACAAGATCATCAAGCGTACATGCTCTGGAACAAAGGATACTGACGGGCAGGACCACCTTGAAGAGCAGGCCATGATTGCAAGGATGGGACTGCAGCCAAGTTGGATCCATAAAGGCAGGGACGCCAAAATTTACCACAGAATGAGGCATCACAATTATAGGGGCCACCTTACTTTCCAGAAGGGGGTGAAACGAAACTGCGAAAGAACCCAAAGTAAGAACCACCACCTCCAAGTGAAGATGGTACGCATGAAGAAAACCAACAGCAAAAGAGGCCCCCGGGAGAAGGAACCTCCACTGAGTGCCCGACGGAAGACAAGAATCGAACATGTGGCCAAGGAAGCAAAGAGAACCTTCCACACGAAGATAGACATCAAGGGGAAGAAGATCATTAAAATATGGGAGGGAAAAATCAACAACGCCCGTAGGGGCAAAGCCTGGTCAACACTAACCCATGAAGCAGGGGGGATACGGGAACCCGGAGCCACACAACCGAGGTTAACCCTCTACCACAGGACGGTGGAGGAAGCTTGGAGAACCAAAATGCTGATAGGAAAGATGTGTGCGGACCGGGGGGAGACCAACAGGACGGAAACCAAAGAGAAGAAGAAAGAGCGCACAAGAATTCTCAACCGCCTAAGTAACCTGGAGGTGGGGGTAAAAAGGATGGTGGAGGACTAGAAAAGACAACAGGAGAAACTGGAGCGGATGGCAGGGCAATTTCATCTCTATCTACGCTACGTCCACCATATAGATATCACTCCAGCCAACAGAAATGGAACCACAACATGCATCAAAAAGCTACTTCTAGTGGAACAGAGGGAGGAGGACACTGCACAACATGAAGGGGATGAAGAGAACCCCATCAACCTAGACTAGCCCAGATCATGTCTCTCAGAGTAGGAGCTAATCCCACTATGTTTAGAATTTTTGTTTTCTTTTGATGAAGTTTTAAGACTGGATTATTGTAGCCTGGGTTGGTTTCCCGTGGTGGTGACCCAAGCACTTCTTGTTTATTTTCAGATACTGCATTCCAGGGACCCCAGATCTGGTTTCCGTTCATGCAGATCTTGGGAGTCCAAGCATCAGTTTTGTACTATAACATTATAACGCAATATAGATTCACACACTCATTTACAAAAGAAAAATAAAAATATATAATGTATGAACATATATACATCAATTTAATAACGAAACATTATTTTATAGACTACTTCTTTTATACAAGAATTTAAAATAAAACACAATTTTGACAACATAGTTTATAAAATGTCAATCCACACTCATTGATTATTCTTTGGTTTTCTTCCTTTATGAACATCCTTAGGGATGTTGATTTTTCAATAGATAAGGTTAAACATGAAGATCATTCAATTTTTAGCATTCAACCATAACCATAAATGTTGCAACAACCAAGGTCACAAGAAGAAGCACCATGCATAAGAAGACAAGAAGTATCCTGGGAAATCCTTCTCAACAAGGAAAGAAAACCCAACCAAATTCTTTTCTATATTCTTCAAGAGAAATACCTTCACCACCAAGATAAAACCTAGCTCACAAGAGGGTTCTCAAACCTTAGAAGACTAGCACCCAAGAGAGGTGCGCACTTTTCCCAAGGAAGGGTACTTCCTGAAATTTCCAAACTCACATGAAAGATATAATTCCTCAATGGGAAATTTACCTTTACTTATACTAACCGGAACCTATCAACATAAGTGTCTTTTGTCACAACAGGGCCTACCTCTCTAATTCAAATTATAATTAATATTAACTAGATTAATTATCTTTTACATTTATTACTAATCACATTAAGGTGGGGCCGACCTGTACCCTTTACATTACAATTAGGGTTACACGTAGGTCTAACTCTTGAACAATATAGCAAGGGATATGATACACCCACTAGTGATCATCCACTAGGGGCACATATATAGGGATTTCCATATCTCTGGCCCACTACATTACACAGAAGAACCAGTTCTTCACATGTTCACATGTGCTCATCCACAAACACATCCACTCTACATATCTTCTTTCCCACTACCTCACACAGGAGAATCATCTGTAGTTTCTTGTCGACTCTGCTACTTAGAGGAGGATAATATATCATCTTCATTTCTGTTCACATGATGATGCACCCAACACTTTGGGATTTCACACATTCACCTTACGCTCAGCCACATGCACGTCTAACTCAACATATCATCTTTCCCACTGGATAATCATATGGAGTTATTCTCAACTCTCTGAATGGAGAAGGTCATCTCTATGTTCCATCTCTATCTCAGGTAGGAACCACATCCCTTCTTAGGGGCTTTCTCTCAGGTTTGTAAGCTGGAGAAAGACTAACATAGCTGCAATGATCCACATCTCACAGGTTTGTAAGATGGAGAATGTCTCACATCGCTGCAATAATCAACACTCCATCTAAGTTAGGGAGGAATTATTTATCATGCCAAGTCTCACACGAATGTATTTTTAATTTTGTCTTGGCCAGAGTCATCAATACTCCCTCTCAACTAGGGAGGCATTCTTCACTAAGTTAGTTTGGTGAAGATGTCTACAATCTGCTCATGTGTAGGAAGGTATTGCATGGGTATGATTTTTCCTCTGCATCATATCTATGATATAAGGATATTTCATCTTGTTGTGTTTCGATTCATCAGAAAACACTAGGTTCTCAAGGAGATTTATACATGGCTCTTGGTTATCATCATAGGATCCATCTCATGGTCAAGTAAATATGTCAGAAACTTGTGAAGCCACATTGCTTCACACACTCACTGCTATATACTTTGTCTCTAGTGCACTCAAGGCCACAAAGTTTTGTTTCCTACTGCATCAGGAAACCATGGAAAATTTCATGGTAGAACATCAACTGAATGTGCTCTTCCGATCTACTGTACTTTCTTCTCAATCTGAATCGGCATATCCTGCAAACTCAGGTTCACATTGAAGTCATATCTCAGGCCATATCCAACTGTGCCTCGGATTTATTTTAATACATGTTTCGTTGTTGTCTAGTGAGTCTGTCTCGGTTGACTCATGAAATGACTAAGGACATTCAGTGCATGGCATGAATCAAGTCCGGTGTTTACCAAATACATCAGTGATCCAATCAATTGTGGATCAGTTTCGTCTGAATCATCATCAATCCATCATGGTGGATTTTGCATTCTGTCATACTTAAACTTCTTTAATATTTTCACTCTATATTTTCCTTAACTCGGGAAAATCTCATTGGTCCTCTGTCATACTTCTTGTCTCAAGAAAAAGTGCATCAGTCTTATATTATTCATCTCTAATTCAAAAGTCAAGGATTACTTGTATCCAACAACAAGACTTTTTGAGTAAGTCATCAAAATCAGGCTCTCATCATTAACATTGTAATGATATAGGTTTGGATCAACAACACTCTTGCTGAAGTCCAAACTCATCATGAATTTATCTATCTGATATAGTTTCCAACTCATGGATAGTAGTACGAATGGAAGTATGTTGGTTTTACTGAATCAAGTGTCTCATCATAGAAAACTCCCTCTGTTTGTGAGAAACTTCTGGCTATAGATCTTGTTTTGTATTTCTGGACACTTCTATTAGCTGCATGTTTGATCTTATAGATTCACTTGGAAGTTACCATAAACTTCCATTATGCATCATTCTTTAAGATATATTGGTATTATTTTGTTATGGCATATTGCCATACCTGTTCTCCTATTGCCTCTCTAAGACAACGAGGCTCATCATCAATGAGATGGATCATGACTGAAGGATAGCTAAAAAATCTCTTTTTCTTTCTCGGGATGTGCCTTGAGAGGATTGTATGTTTCACTGCCTCTTGCAGAGTGAGTCTAGTAGGCCTTTTATGCCCTACTGCAATATCTCTGAACATATCAACTGGAGCAACTGGATCAGCTGGAATAATGTTTGTCTCAATCTAAAATGTTGAAGGGGGATAAGGTATTGTCTCACTGTCAATCTCCATTTGAGATTCTTTGGATCTTTGAAAGGTTATCTCTTCTTCAAGGACAACATCTCTGCTTGTCTCAATATTTCACTGACCATGAATGTAGATACGAAATGTCTTCGAAGATTCACTGTTTTATCCCATAAATGTATCCTTTCTTCCCGAAGGATCTAGCTTGGACTTCTTCTCTTTGGGTACATGAAAATACACTGGGCACCCAAATATCCTGAAGTTTTCAATCTCAGGCTTCACTCCGTTGAAGGTTTCTTCGGGAGTTTATGTTTTCAAAGTCCGATGAAGACTCTTGTTCTGAACATGTACTATTTCATGCATACTTCTACCCATGGAATCATAGAAATATTTTGATCATGCATTATTGTATTGGTTGTCTCAATGATGGTTCTATTCTTCCTCTTTCTCAAATAGTTTTGACTCCCTCTGAGTCAAGTGACTCCCTCTGAAGGATGAGCATCTTCCTTTGTTCTTAACCTGTCTGGAACAAGAAAACAAGAGGAACCAAAACAATAATATCTCCTAAAGGAGAATAATGGGTACATCTCTAGAATCAAAACAATTTAGGGATTGTTGTCACAACTACAACACCTACTTGTAATGTAGCAAACTTTAGAAATATAGGTTAGAGGAATGGAAATTACAACAATCAAACTTGGAGTCTTCACTTCTAGTGTGTTGTTCCTCTAAATGCACTGATATCCCTCTGGATACAAGACTTCAGCAAAAGTTTCCTTCGTCCCGCAATTAACCTCATGACAATGATACAAATAATAAATATCCAAGTGCATACCTGAGGGTGTTGATATGATTTCTCTAATGGCACATGGTTGATCTCTATCCTATAACATCTTCATGAAGGAGGTGTTCATAGTGACACCTTTTTGTATCACCCATAATAAGTCTTCCTTAGAAGTCTTTTCTTACAGAAACTTGAATTTGTTTGATTCATCAAGCTTATCTTCAACATAGTTTGGTTCATCATAATTTTAGATCCTTCACAACCCTTTGTCAACTGGTCTAGAAAACCTAATGGCTAGGATAGGATAGAAATTTTAGGTTTTGTTGGACTTATGACTACCAACAATAAGCCTTTGAAATATAGGAGAACACTGGTGAGCTGAAGAGCTCCTTCAATGAGTTGTAGAAACCCTACTTCTGAAATTTTTGTAGAAATTAGCTAAACCCTAGAAACCCTAGGGCCAAAGTTTCAAAATGCTCAGAATTTCACTCTGAGAGTCTATGGAGGTGCTTTGGAGGAGACCATACTCTCCCATGCCAAAATTATCCCCAACGTTCAAGTATTAATGGCTGAAACACCTCAAAAAGGAGGGTCGTACGGATTTTTCTAGAAACCCTAGAAGGGTCGTATGGTTCTGCAAAAGGTGAGAGGCGACTTGGTGGATGCTTGTGAAATGGGTTATTTCAAGACCTATGCGCTGATACCATGTTTAATTTTCAATATATAAGGTTAAGCATGAATATCATTCCATTTTTATCATTTAACCATAACCATAAATGTTGCAACAACCAAGATCACAAGAAGAAGCACCATGCATAAGAGCACAAGAAGAATCCTTCGAAACCCTTCTCAACAAGGGAAGAAAACCCAACCAAATCCTTTGCTATATTATTCAAGAGAAATACCTTCACCACCAATATAAAACCTATCTCACTAGAGGGTGCTCAAACCATAGAATACCAGCGCCCAAGAGAGGTGTGCACTTTTCCTAAGGAAGTGTACTTGCTGAAATTTCCAAACTCACATGAAAGATATAATTCCTCAATGGGGAATTTACCTTTACTTATACTAACCTGAACTTGTCAATAGAAGTGTCTATTGGCACAACAAGGTCGACCTCTCTAAGTCACATTATAATTAATATTAACCAGATTAATTGTCTTTTACATTTATTACTAATCACATTAAGGTGGGGCTGACTTGTACCCTTTACATTACAATTAGGGTTACACGTAGGTCTGACTCTTGAAACATATATAAAGGGATATGATACACCCAAAAGTGCTCATCCACTAGGGTCACATACATAGGGATGTCCATATCTCTGTCTCACTGCATTACACATAAGAACCAGTTCTTCACACGTTCACTTGTGCTTATCCATAGGCACGTCCACTGTACAGATCTTCTTTCCCACTGCCTCACATAAGAGAATCATATGGAGTTTCTCGTCGACTCTGTGCTTAGAGGAGGCTAATACATCATCTTCATTTCTGTTCACATGACGATGCACCCAACACTTTTGGATTTCACACGTTCAGCTTGTGCTCAGCCACAGGCACATCTAACTCAATAGATCGCCTTTCCCACTGGATAATCATCTAGAGTTCTTCTCAACTCTATGAATGGAGGAGGTCATCTCTATGTTCCAAATCTATCTTAGGTAGGAACCATGCACCCTTATTAGGGGCTCTCTCTCAGGTTTGTAAGCTAGAGAAAGACTCACATAGCTGCAATGATCCACATCTCACAGGTTTGTAAGCTGGAGAATGTCTCACATAGCTGCAATCATCAACATTGGAGACCTTGTTATTCCCTTTTATTTCGTGCAAGAGTGAGCTTTAAGAAGGGGTAATTAATTAACAACGCATCCCCAATGCGAAGGTCCATAATAGCTTCAATCATTATCAATCTATCAATCTATCAACCTCTCTTTCCATATCTCCATGTTTATCATTTATAAATTCAACAAATTTACAATTCAGTATTACATTAGGGTCCCTTCCCTTACTACTATTTATAAAACGTGCAATATTTTTATGTGTGTGTGCACATTCATATATATACATAAGATTACCTTTAGTCATTTTGTTTTCCACTTTCCAATTGGAGACAATGTGTATGTTATCACTCTGTAATTTTGTCTGGATGATAGACAAATGACAGAGGTATCTATTTCAACCTACTTTAGAGCTGAAGCTCTAACCTGTTCAACTCAGAGAGGGATCTCTCATGTCACTTGATATTTATTTGGAAATCGGTGGCTAGATTTGTTTTTTTTTGTGGGTTTTAATAAAGTTGTTGGCCAAGAAGAGGAGGGACACTCAGGGCTATGGAGTCAAAATTCTAAAAATGAATGAAAACATGACTGGCTGGTAGAAATCCCTAGAGGATAAAGGCTAAATGTGGTAATGAATCTGAGTTGTAAATAATATTAAGCAGAGTGTAAGAGGAAAGAGATAACAAATAACTGCATCAGAGCATTACTGAAATGAATTATGAATTAGTTAAGAAGAAATACACACAATTTAAATTGTTTCAGCCGAGAGCATCAAGAGATGAATTCAGGACTTTTAACTATCCAATTCAAATAGAATATAGTGTAAATGGAATTAAAGAACACATGAAATACATACGATGAGGGAAGACAAAACTCATATCACCACCATTAGAATCTTTTCATAGAGACTTCAAAAGATTCTGCATATGTTTTCAATTCAACTCTAGAAAATTACAATGAAGTTTAGAACAACCAGAACTGTGCCCTTGCACTTCTGCCCACTAATACATTCAAAACCTCTATCATTTATACAATTTCGAGTTCCTTTAGTTAGAAACTGATTACAATAGTTGAAGTGAAACGTCTCAGCTTCTACAATGATTACAAATGACAGTTTTCAGAAAAACGTTTCATGATCCCTGCAGATTCCTCTAACACTCTAGCTCCTTCATCTGTCACGTTCTCTTTGAAATGTCACTTATACTCCTTCAAATATAATTCCATATTATCATTAAATATTTGGGAATAATATATTTGAAATAAAAATAATTCCCAAATATTTTTTTATCGTGTAGAATTAAATTTCCATAATTTAATTCATACCCGTGGTTTTTAAAACCATTTATTTGTTTTCTTCCCGTGGTTTTGGAAACCATGTATTGTTTTGCCCAATTTACCATTTCACTATAAAAAACATTTATTGTTACCATGTTTTTTTCCAATTTATCGTTTCACCGTGAAAAACATTTACTTTGTCATGTTTTTTCCAATTTACCATCTTTGGTAAAATACCTTTTATCTTCTTCTTTTACTTCTATAAAAATTTTGGATAAAGAATTATCCAAGTCTTCCTTTCACATGCATCTTCCCATTTAATTCTTTTCCATGGAAATAAACATTAATCTCTTTAATTTGTAAAATGTGAATTTTACCTCTGTAAAACAATTTCACCGTGAGGAAGAATTTCTTTTATTGGAAATTCCATAATCATTATTGAAAACATACTCTTGGAAAAGTGTCGCACATAAACCATAGAATAAATGGTTGCATTTATTATATCGGGCTGGAGAAAAGTGGTTTGGAGTTTACCCACTTTTTCCCCTGATATCCACCATGTAAAAACACGTGTCCAATCACCAAAACCACGTATGTGCGCCCTCCATCCATCCTTTGAATTTTCCACATTATAAATTGAGATTCGTGTCCATGATTTGACGTGATGCCATAAATTAAATATTGGATCAAATATTAATATAAATATTTTAATATTAAAATATTTATATTGATAATAATAAACTCCTTTTTCTATTTTCTAAAGACTTTGGGCATATGATGCTTAACACATGACATTGTGGATAGGATAAGGGTGCTTAATAAAAGGAATATTTTTATTTTCAACGGGAATATGAAAATAAGGGTAAAAATGAATGAAGTGATGGAACTAAGGGATTTAGATAAGCATTAAGGCTATGTATAGGTTTGGGATATTTGCCAAATTTTTTACTTATGGAGGACATGACTATTTTGGATGATCAGTTGAGTGAAGGATTTAGGTGATGGGAGCTTGACGGAGATGGTGAAAAAGTTTTAAAATTTGAGTGGAAAGATAACACAAGGACAAGATGCTTTAGGAAAAATTAATGCAAATAAGCAGGTGACAACATAGGCTCCAGCTGGGGATGTTATCCTCCTTGTGAGGTAGCAAAGAACTAGTAGACCCGGTGCCTGATCCATTGGGATGCTACCAAAACATGTGTGTGTACCCTGCTCTGACCTATCACCAGTGTCTGTTGAAAACCAAACTCTGCACACTGCTCTCAACTGGATACTGAACACTGAATACACCGCTAAAATCTGACTGTACACAATACTGGAAATCCAAACTGAAAAATGCTTGACCAACAAGCTTATTCGCACACTCATACCTACCCTAAAAATGTTGAAATGAATACTTAATCAAGTGATGTTAAAGTGCCAATGCAATCAATAAAGCAATTGGCTTCTCGATTTTCCTCTACTCCCATTTTTCTTAAGCAGACAAACAATTGTAAAAGATGGCAGCTGAAAGAAAAAATTGAATCCAAAATATGAGCTTATGAATGAAATAAACTCCTCCTTCAATGATGATTGTAATAGGATAGCCACAGGATCTTGAAAACCATGAAAAAAAATTTCTTCTTGATGAACACAAACATGAAGACAAGCCTGATTCATAAGTGTTTGATGCTCTTGCTCTATTTCTTTAGTTCTGAGAACATTTTCAAATGAAATGGAAGCAACAGGCTTGTCTAATTTCCCATGCATCTCAAAAGAAACATTCATATGTTCTTGAACATATTCAAATGTGACATCCATATTATGTGCATCCTCTTGTTCATCAAACAATTCTGATTTGGTTTTATTAAACTTCTGGAAATTTTCTTGAGGATTGTCATTTTGACTTTCAAATGAATGAATGGAAATAAATTCTTGTTCATAACATTATTGTAAATGTTAAAAGTTAACATCATGAACTATTTCACAGTCTAGAGTTCCCATGGATGTATTTTCAAAAATGATTTTCAAATGAATCAAATAAAGCAATTGCCTCTTCATTATCTTTTTGTATTTCTGATTGGAAAGTGGCATACACTATTTTGTCGCTTTCCTGAAACTCTATGTCATTTTTTTGTTCATTGTTCGAAGTTTCCATAGATGTAGTTTCAGAATCCTCATCCATGTCTAGCCACTGGGAATTTTAACAACCACATCATTCATAGGGTAAGAAAGACAACTTTGAAACACTTTGTCTTGCTGGAAATCTTGTTGAATATCTCCATCAAATTCAGGAGAAGGAAAATGACTTTTAACAACAATTTCTTGATTAGCTTCATCTTCAACCAAAGGAGGGGCTACTATTTGTTGTTGGGCTGAATATTCATAAAGGGCTTCTATGATTTCATCATTCATACACTCTTGATCACCAAAAACATTTTCAAGGTACTTAATGAAATGTTTAGAAAATTCATAACAATCTTCAAACACCAAGGATGAATGATTAGATTCTCCATAATTCTTAAAGAATGTTATATGGAAATATTTAAGAGAGTATAAGTTGCCTGGTTTTAAACCTTCATACCATAATATTGCTTTCCCCTCCAAAGTAGCCATAAACATTTTCATCAAACAATCCTCATGAAATTCAACCCCCAACTTACATATGTGCATGTGAAATCTAATCAAGTGCAAGGCAACATCACTTCCTTTCCCATCTTCGAATTTAGGAAAATATTTTTTCCAATTTATGTGAGGAATACGAATTGGAAAGCCAAGAATATGAGATAGATTCATTGGAGCATAACTTGCAGATATTGAACTCATCTTCAGACAATGGAGTCGCCAATGATGTTTTGGAAGATAGATTATGCATTGAGAGTGGAGTCGCTAGTGAAAATTTAAATTTCTGGATTCTTCTACCAGTGGAATCATTTTCAAATTGATTTTTTGATGTGTGGAGTCACCAGAGCAGGGATACAACCAATATTTTTCTAAGTGTATGTTGCTCTCAAACCTTAGAACTCAACCATGTCATTCTTTCCCAGGGAAAATTTTTCAATTCATCCTCGGCAACGGCACGAGAATGTTAGCACTCTGTAAATTTTGTCTGGTTGATAAACAAAGGACAAAGGTAATTGTTTCAACCTACTTTAGAGCTGAAGCACTAGCCTGTTAAACTCAGAGAGGGCTCTCTCGTGTCACTTGATATTTATTTGGAAATCGGTGGCTAGATTTGGTTTGTTTTGGGGGTTTAATAAAGTTGTTGGCCAAGAAGAGGAGGGACACTCATGGCTATGGAGTCAAAATTCTGAAAATGAATGAAAACGTGACTGGTTGGTAGAAATCCCCAGAGGATAAAGGCTAAATGTGGAAATGAATCTGAGTTGTAAATAATATTATGCTGAGTGTAAGAGGAAAGAGATAACAAATAACTGCATCAGAGCATTACTGAAATGAATTATGAATTAGTTAAGAATAAATACACACAGTTTAAATCGTTTTAGTCGAGAGCATCAAGAGATGAATTCTGGGCTTTTAACTATCCAATTCAAACAGAAGATAGTGTAAATGGAATTAAAGAACACATGAAATACATACGATGAGGGAAGACAAAACTCATATCACCGCCATTAGAATCTTTTCATAGAGACTTCAAAAGCTTCTTCATATGTATTCAATTCAGCTCCAGAAAATTACAATGAAGTTCAGAACAACCAGAACTGTGCCCTTGCACTTCTTCTAAATAATACATTTAGAACCTCTATCATTTATACAATTTTGAGTTCCTTTAGTTAGAAACTGATTACAATAGTTGAACTGAAACATTTCAGCTTCTACAATGATTACAAATGACAGTTTTCAGAAAAATGTTTCATGATCCCTGCAGATTCCTATGATGCTCCAGCTCCTTCCTCTGCCACGTTCTCTTTGAAATGTCACTTATACTCCTTCAAATCTAATTCCATATTCTCATTAAATATTTGGGAATAATATATTTGAAATAAAAATAATTCCCAAATATTTTTCTATCCTATAGAATTAAATTTCCATAATTTAATTCATGCCCGTGGTTTTTAAAACCATTTATTTGCTTGCTTCCCATGGTTTTGGAAACCATGTCTTGTTTTGCCCAATTTACCATTTCACTGTAAAAAACATTTAGTGTTACCATGATTTTTCCAATTTACCATTTCAGTGTGAAAAACATTTACTGTGTCATGTTTTTTCCAATTTACCATCTTTGGTAAAATACCTTTTATCTTCTTCTTTTACTTCCGTAAAATTTTTGGATAAAGAATTATCCAAGTCTTCCTTTCAGGTGCATCTTCCCATTTAATTCTTTTCCATGGAAATAAACATTAATCTCTTTAATTTGTAAAATGTGAATTTTACCTCTGTAAAACAATTTCACCATGAGGAAGAATTTCTTTTATTGGAAATTCCATAATCATTATTGAAAACATACTCCTGGAAAAGTGTTGCACATAAACCATAGGATAAATAGCTGCATTTATTATATCGGGATGGAGAAAAGTGGTTTGGAGTTTACCCACTTTTTCCTTGATATCCACCACGTAAAAACACGTGTCCAATCACCAAAACCATGGTATTTTCCCCGGCCCGCCTTCACATCATTCACCTCTGCGTTAATTCTATGCCCGATATGTATGTGCGCCCTCCATCCATCCTTTGACTTTTCCACATTATAAATTTAGATTCGTGCCCATGATTTGACGTGATTGCATAAATTAAATATTCGATCAAATATTAATACAAATATTTTAATATTAAAATATTTATATTAATAATAATAAACTCATTTTTTCTATTTTCTAAATACTTTGGGCATATGAGGCTTAACACATGACTTTGTGGATAGGATAAGGGTGCTTGATAAAAGGAATATTTTTTTATTTTCAATGGGAATATGAAAATAAGGGTAAAAATGAATGAAGTGATGGAACTAAGGGATTTAGATAAGCATTAAGGCTAAGTATAGGTTTGGGATGTTTGCCAAATTTTTTACTTATGGAGTACATGACTATTTTGGATGATTAGTTGAGTGAAGGATTTAGGTGATGGAAGCTTGACGGAGCTGGTGAAAAAGTTTTAAAATCTGAGTGGAAATATAACACAAGGACAAGATGTTTTAGGAAAAATTAGTGCAAATTAGCAGGTGATAACAATGTATACATATTTGAATTTAGACCATATGTTGACATGGCAGACTTATATTTTGCTAGCCTTCTCCATTCACCACTGTAATATGACAAACCATAATATGGAATTAATCTCCTAGTGGTTTGTTGTGAATTGTTTCTATGTTTAGATCCCACATGGATGTTTTGGACAATAAAGAGGCCTAGRTTTTCTCCATGAATATTGGAGGGTCGTATCATGTAGTTGTATCCCCAAAATTGAAACACCTCATACACTCTAGGTAGTTGTTGATCATTGGGCCAAGAACAATATAGTCGACAATCAAATGTGTCTTTGTAAATTGATCTCAAACTTAGGGGAAAGTCATCATCTCCATCACATTCATTCTTATAGGGTATATAGTCCACCTTTCCCTTGTCTTTAAGAAAATTATGCATCTTTAAATCGATTCTTGTTCTGTTACTTGTTTTCATCAGATCCTCATCTTCGGAGCTGGTATATGTGCACATATATTTATTAGATGTATCATTTGATAAATGATCATCGCCCTTTAGGTTAGAAGTCGGTGCTTCAGGAAACTTCAAACCAAGAACTTTATCATGTAAGTATTCATTAAGAAAAAAAATAAATTATTTAAATAATATAAAATAATGTTTAAAAGAAGTATACATATTATTCATATCAAATTGGAAAATTCCTTACCACAATTCCTATTGCATTTGAATCGATTGTAGGAGGCATAATACCCACCAAAATCTCATCATCTATGTAATGTCTTTGTACTATCGCTCATTTGAATTGTTTCTTTCCACGACATACAAAACATCCACAAACAACAATTTTCTCAAAGTATTCATCCCATGTACTATAGTCCAGACCAACCTCTTGTTAAGTGCAATAATTTGTTGTGTCTACAAGATCCATTGTCATATCCTCTTCCACCCATTGTTGCCTACATGATTTAACAGTTTTAGGTCCATGCCCATGTACATATATTTTTCTTTTGCAATTTGAATGCTCATGCTCTACATTTGCTCCAATCTCCATATGAAATAATCAACAACATGCATTAATTTTTGAAAAGATTGGATACTACACTATAAATTTTAATAATATTGTGAAAAAATATGGACGTATCACAAAATGCCATCAGATCAATTTTTTATAAGTTAAGTCAAAATTAGAGTACCTAATGTCCCGCATCATTCGATGTGTCCTCATTTGATATGACAATATCTGTTTCCATGGCCTCATCTGGCTCCTGTAATACACAACATAGTCAATAATGTTTAATACACCAAATATATCATTTCAACGAATATGCTATCCAACAAAAAACCTCACCTTAATCACATATTGATATCATGTTTTCGAGTTTAAAAAAAAAAACAATTTTACGACCCTAGGTATATACATCGAGCCAAAATTTCAACAAGAAAAGTATCCAACATCCCTATCCCACATGGCCATCCTAATTTTCAAACTTTTTCATTGATCATAGAATCACATTTAATCACCATTCTTGTGCATTTTCAACCAATAAGTTTGACCTCAAAGGCCACATGGAAAAAAATGACTTTATCTCCTCTATGTTGTAGCATTTGTGAAATCATAAAGACCTTCCTCCTTTGGTTGAGGTTTCTTTGTCTTCTTACCTTTATTGTATCTGAACATTTCGTTGTCATATCCTCTTCCACCCACTTTCCTCTCTGTGATTTAATAGTTCTATGTCGTCCACGTCCTCTTTCCATGACCTCCTCTGGATCCGGTTACACAACAATGACAATAATTTTTAATACACCAATCAAATCCATTATCATCTAATAAGTTAAGGAAAATATGGCCACAAGTCAAAATTAGCTTGGTATCAAACACCACATTATGTAGTTGGGACCTTCAAACATTCTTGTTTGTGATGGCATTCTATACATCCTACTTAGTTGGGTTGGAATAAGTATGTCCCAATTTACTCTTTGTATTATTGAAACAATTCCCCGTACTCAAAAGCATGTGGTAGAGTTATAAAGCTCAAGGTATTAATATATGTAGGGGTCATGACTTCTTTTGGCTTATGATCTTTGGCCATGGCTACTATTTTTTATTTTTCTTTCCAGGGAGATATTAAAATCGAGTTGTCAACCACCCATATCAAACAAGATTCGATACATTAGCTTTTTTATTTTTCCAAATAAACATTGAAAATTGAAAATCATAATTCAAATTGGAGTTATATATCAAATTTGTGTAAATCCTTCTAAAAAGGTTGAGCGAACTTCATGACTATAATTCTCATGGCTATAATTTTTTTTGACAATCTTGTATATGTAGTTATACAAAAAAATAGGCCTCAATTCATCAAATGAAGAGGGGCCATCTGATTTTGGAATCAATGCTATAAAGTGGCATTGAAAGAAACAAGCATATTCCTAGTCCTTCTATATTCATCAACAAATCTTAAAATATCCCCTTCAATAACCTCAAAAAAACCAATGAAGAATTCCATGGGCCACCCGTGAAGCCCTTGAATTTTGTCCTTTTGAAAAATGTGGATTACAAATTTCATTTCCTCTTTATAAACCTCCTCCAATAATCTCTCATTGTCTACCTCATTTACATAAATAAGAAAAAAGTATTCATTATAACCACTTCAATTATTGAAACCCTACCTTTAACCTTGTAAATATCATTAAAATGATCAATACCAACTATTGCAATATCCTCAAAACTAGATTCCACTAATCCATTAAAATGATCAATACCAACTATTGCAATATCCTCAAAACTAGATTCCACTAATCCATTAAAATGATCAATACCAACTATTGCAATATCCTCAAAACTAGATGACACTAATCCATCAGTCCTATTAATTTTCCATATGGCATTAACTTTTTTCCAATTAAGTGCATACTCATGGAAAAAATTGTATTTTCATCTTCTAACTCTAACTATAGTGTTCTACTTTTTAAACTCCATGCTACTTCCTTATTTGTCAATCTATTTATTTTCCTTTTCTCTAAATGATTAACCCTCAACTTGTAATCATTAAGATATCCAACCATTTCCTGAAATTATAATCCATTCAGCTCTAACTCAACAACAACAATTTCCTTCTCTACTTTTTTTTATCTTGTGCCCAATGAAGAGCATCTTGTTTAATTATCTTCAATTTTTTCTCAAATTAAATAGTAGGTGGCACACTTCATGACCCATCAAAAGGCACCCACTTATCGTTAACCAATCATGTAAAAGTTTCCTCCAACAACTAGGAAGAATTAATCTTGAATGGGATTAGGGGTTTTCTCCCTAAAGAAGGCATTTCTAGAAAAATAGGAAAGTGATTTTACTCTCCCCTGTATTCAACCCACTACCTAACCCTTATCTAGTCACTAATCATATCTTCTGACAAAAGTAACCTATCCAACCTCATTGCAATTCTTTTCTCCCCCACCCTCTTATTTCTCTAGGTTGTCCTTAACTTGATGGGCTCGATATCAAATAGGCCTACCTCATTCAATTTCCTAAAAAAAAATCAGATAAAGGACCAAAGGATGTCAAATTTTATCACTGCCAATTGAAAAATTGGGTTGAAACCCAACAACGACATTCTCTTGTCTAATAGAATCCAACTTGATTTTTTTCTCCCAATAGATGACCCTATTAGAGTAAGCACCATATATATTCAACATTGTAATCATTTTTATCCAGATCCCAAGAATATAAAATATCTCTTGATCTTCATTCAAAGGACTAGATATTAGAAAACAAATAAAACCCTTAAACTCCAACCAATAATCAACCCACATGATCTCCCCCTGCATCAACAAAAACAAAGTCTCATCTCCCAAATAATTCCCCAAATCATCAACATTTTTTTCACCATCAACTAAAGGCTATTGAAACAACATTAGATCAACATTTTGAGACTCAACAATTCTCTTTGGGGTTTGTCTTCTAAAAAAGATACTCATACCTCAATAATATAATGATAAGAAAATCACAAGGCACCCTTTGTTGGGGCATTATTGACTTAAAAAAACCCCAAAATAAAACAATTTTACTAGACATCACTTTTGTTATCACATGAACTTATCAGAGTCCTGTGGGTTTGTGGTTTCTACCTAAGTATGTAATGTTTCCCTGTCTTTATCCTTTTCGCAGATCAAGTCTTAATTTTTTCCCTTCAGTTAGCAAAGTTGTTTTTGTTTGCCCCTTTGTGTTTGAGAACTCATCTCCTTGGCCTCTGTCACTGATCCTTCTGTCTTCCCAAACCCTCATACATTTCAGATAAACGGCTCACGGGCATTTGGGAGTCCAAAATCACACAAAGTATAGCGCCAAAGCACAAAGCCCTGAAGTGAGCATGAGTCATTGATCTTGAAGGGAACATGTGGCGTCCGATCCAAGTGTTCAGGGAAGTAAGCTTTGGGAGATTTGAAGTGGGAAGTGTGTAAAACTTTCGAAGGGCCGAAGCCCGAAGTCCCTAATTTAATCTGGACCATTTGTCAGCAGGGACATGCGGCAACCCATCTCTCACTTCGGGAATTTTCCCCTGGGAAATTCCTCATGTTTCACATTCAAAAGTGGTCGAAGTCCCCGAAGTGGCCGAAGTCCCGAAGTTTAGGTGACCCGAAGTGGATCTCGGTCATCGAGTCAAAGAGGGAAGATCTAATCCGTCGATCTAAAGCACCAGAGATGGGCCATTGATCAAGAAGCCTCATCTCAAATCACAAGATCAACAACCACGCTCCATTGCGAGGTCAGAAGGTGCACATGTTTTAAAATTTCAAGGGTGGCTTGCAATCGGAAACATGGTTTTTAGAAAGGAACGCGTGGCGGTTCATGGTGAATTGCGGGGACAAAAGAGGTTTGCTTTCAAACCACTCTTGGTCGCTCCCGCAATTGCGCAAATGCGTAGGGTCACAGCCGGGGGTCACATTGGATCAAGGCCAAAGTCACAGGGCGCTCATCCTCTATTCCACGTCCAAGGTTATTAAAGCGCCAAATTTGGCACCGTCTCCATGCAAGGTCTTATGTATCCTAGAATTGGTGAACGGGTAAACTGCAGTGGCTGCACCTCAAATAGCATAATCGTCCCAGTCACAGATATCGATCAGACCAATGACCCTAAGTTCGTATGTTCATTTAGCATCGTATTTAATCACAACAAGTAGTTGTCCCTTGGTTACCTGGCCCGATCTCAATATCGAGAAGATATCAGTTAATGGACATAGAGTTGGTGGTTGAAACTTCAACTCACTCCATAAATGGAAAGTAGGCTGAGATCGGTCGTGAAGGCACACTTACGATCTGAAGCTTCCTTATGGGAAATTTTTCGTGTAAAGCACATAACTACGTCTAGCTCACGTCTGACATCATGAGGTCTGCACAACCTGACAGAGTGGGCACCGACTGAAGGCTTCGAAGACAGTGATTTGATCACATTTCTGGTGGTTGCAACATTTTAGTATATATAGGCAGTTTTTCTATTTTGTTAAGGTCGAATGGTTGAACTAGGCTCCCTACTATTGTAATATTTTGATTGAGAACAACTGGTTCTCTAGTTATGTATTTGTTTTTGAGACATTTTGATTAATCTAAGTCAACTTTCTTACTCCATCTTATTTTCCTCTGATACTGAGAGAGTTCATGTTTGATTGATTCACATGGATTGTTGTAACTATATTATAATAAATGTTTGATTATAGTACTTTTATGATCTCTTTCAGCTTCCTTGAAATTTGAATCCAAAAGGACCTTGTGTTTAAGTTTTTCCTACTTAGGTTGTTGGAAAATCTTATGTTCATAGAAGATCTCTACACCTTTCTCACTAAATATTCCTCCTACTCATCCTTACTCCATCTTAATGACTGAAGTTGATTCAAGACCTCAATGGATGATGCATGCTAGTCCAAATTTCTGAGTTAGAATATTATTATTATTTAGTTTTCTCCATTTGACCACTCAAAACTCAATTACATGCGACATACAAACTGATGGGTACTAGGCTTACCTTCAATGCAATCTGAAGGTGACTTCTAGTGCTAACCTTTCTGGTGTCATTTCCGGGGAACGAATTGAAGACTTTTCCCTGGATAGAACGACAACGAGCTTCTGATTTTGAAGGTGCATCAGATATCAAAACCATTGAAGATTGCATTTGCACTTGGTGACCCCACTGCGTCGACTCCACTATTTCGTTTGTGGCTGCCTCTAGCACACCCGAGTTGACCTAGAGAAATTTTTCGAGAAGGTTTTTAGCAGCCACTTTATCAACTTGAAAGTTCCTTGGGAGATTGACAACGATATGGTCTTTGATGGTGAACAAAGACTAGACACATTCAGACTGCATATCATTCACCTGGCAACTCTATGATTAAAGGATCAATTGGTGACTCCACTAGTTCGAAATGGAAAGAATCCTTGCTCGGAGGTATGCTCCTTTTAATTTCTCCTCTATTTATGGTTTTCCTAATGTTGTTCCTAATCCAAATGAATGGGGTGATTATTTTCCCATATTTAGAGAGCGTAAAGAGGACAACCCTGCTCAGTATATCCTTGAGTTTCATGAACTCATGCATCAATGGGAAATACTTCATGAGGATGTATTATTAAAGATGTTCATGATCTCGTTAGCAGGATATGCTCGCAATTGGTACCACTCCTTACCCCCTGCTAGTATCTCCTCCCTGGAGAAATTTCATGTGGCTTTCAATGGGCATTGTCAAAATTTTTATTCCTCTGAGTTTATTTCTCATAACTATTGTAAGGAATATAATGAATGTGTTTAGAATATAGCAGATTCTAATACAGACTGTGAGGATGAAGAATATGCTTTGGGTGAGTTGGTGGGACTGGTAAAATCACTTTCTACAAAAATAGAGAAATTGAAGGCAGATCGTGCTTGTTGCTCTTATGAATATGCAGAGGATATTCCGGTACTCGAAACAAATGTTCTTGGAAGCCCTACTTATGACGAAGAAGTGATTTCGGATACTGGCCAAGAACAAACAACTTGTGATGAATATCCCAACAAAGATGACGAAGAGCAGAGCTCTCCCATGGTTCTTGTTTATTATGATTGTGAATTTGATCCTTGGGAGAGTCATGAAGGAGAAAAAGAGGAGCCAAATGCGCAATTTATCTCATGTTCAGAACTTGTAAATGAGCTGATATCACTTGGTACAAGCCAGCCCGTGTATCACAACTATGAGTAAGATTCTAAACTGGATATAAAGGATTTCCAAGAGCATGCAACATAACCTTTTCCTTTATATATTGAAGGAAAAAATTATGTGGAAATTAGTCATCCTAGGCCTGCAGAAGACCAAGAGTAGAGCTTTCCCATGGGTCTTGTTTATGAAGATTATGACTCTGACCCTTGGGAGAGCCATGAAGAAGAAGAGGGAAATCCAAATGATTAGTTTATATCCTACCTTAAGCCTGTGAGTGAGCAACCACCACTAGGGATCAGTCAGCCTACATCAGCTTCTCATCCACCTCTGCTTACCAGAGATATTCAGCCATGTGTGAGCAGTTGTGGAGTAGATTGGGCTGTCTATTACAAATTTTCTGGAGTTTTTCCACTCGTTCTATGAGCCTGTTAGTGAGTACAAGGAGCTTCATTTCCTTCATGCCTTGGAGCCGCCTAGCTTTATCTCGACTTCATCCATTGGAGGAAAGTTGAAGGATGTAACCGTTCTGTTTCCATGGTTGCATTGTCTATTATCAGTCGCTGACAGAGTAAAATATCTTCCAGATAGGAAGTAACTTGAATGACTATGGTGGAAGTTTTCTTTCACCTAGCACTTTGTAAAGATAAGTTAGTATAGGATTGTACATAAATAATATCCTCTGGAGACCATGTATTTTCTTTTGTTTCGAGTAATTATCGGCCTGTAATCCTCAACAGGACGTTTTTTGAGCATGACTCCATAACCCAACAACTAAGGTGCTGGAACTACTTGTTCTTGGAAGCTCGCAGGGAGCATGCCATCCCCTGTGGAGCCAAATTTTATCACATGAACTTGTCAGAGTCCTGTGGGTTTGTGGTTTCTACCTAAGTCTGTAATGTTGCCCTGTCTCTATCCTTTTCGCAGATCAAGTCTTAATTTTTCCCCTTTAGTTGGAAAATTTGTTTTTGTTTGCCCCTCTGTGTTTGAGAACTCATCTCCTTGGCCTATGTCATTGATCCTTATGTCTTCCCAAACACTCAGCCAATTCAGATCAGCGGCTCGGAAACATTTTCGAGTCCAAAATCGCGTAAAGTATAGCACCAGATCACAAAGCCCCAAAGTGAGCATGATTCGTTGATCTTGAAGGGAACACGTTGCATATGATCCAAGTGTGTAAAACTTTTGAAGGGCCGAAGCCTGAAGTCCCGAATTTAATCTGGACCATCCGTCAGCAGGGACACTCGGCAACCCATCTCTCACTTCGGGAATTTTCCCTTGGGAAATTCCTCATGTTTCACATTCAAAAGTGGTCGAAGTCCCCAAAGTGGCCAAAGTCTCGAAGTCCCAGAGACCCGAAGTGGATCTCGGTCATCGAGTCGAAGAGGGAAGATCTGACCCGTTGATCTAAAGCACTAGAGCTGGGCCATTGATCAAGAAGCCCCATCTCATATCACAAGATCAATGGTCACGCTCCATTGTGGGGTCAGAAGGTGTGCAGGTTTTAAAATTTCAAGGGTAGCCCGCAATCGGAACCGTGGTTTTTAGAAAGGGACGCGTGGCGGTTCATGGTGAATTGCGGGGACAAAAGCGGTTCGCTTTCAAACCACTCTTGGTCGCTCCCACAATTGTGCAATTGTGTAGGGTCACAGCCCGGGGTCACATTGGAGCAAGGCCAAAGTCACAGGGCGCTCATCCTCTGCTCCGCATCCAAGGCTCTTAAAGAGCCAAATTTGGCACTGTCTCCATGCAAGGTCTTATGTATCCCAGAATTGGTGAATGGGTAAACTTCAGCAACTGCACCTCAAATAGAAAAATCATCCCAGCCACAGATCTCAATCAGACCAATGGCCCCAAGTTCGTATGTTCATTTAGCATCGCATTTAATTACAACAAGTAGTCATCCCTTGGTTTCCTGGCCCGGTCTCGATCTTGAGGAGATATCAGTTAATGGACACAGAGTTGGTGGTTGAAACTTCAACTCACTCCATAAATGGAAAGCAGGATGAGAGCGGACGTGAAGGCACACTTACGATTGGAAGCTTCCTTATGGGCAATTTTTCCTGTAAATCACATAACTATGCCTAGCTCACGTCTTACATCATGAGGTCTGCAAAACCTGACAGATTGGGTGTTGAATGAAGGCTTTGAAGGCGGTGATCTGATCACATTTCTGGTGGTTGCAACATTTTAGTATATATATGCAGTTTTATATTTTGTTAAGGTCGAATGGTTGAGCTAGGCTCACTGCTATTGTAATATTTTGATTGAGAACAACTAGTTCTCTGGTTATGTATTTGTTTTTGAGACATTTTGATTAATCTAAGTCAGCTTTCTTACTCCATCTTATTTTCCTCTGATACTGAAAGAGTTCATGTTTGATTGATTCACATGGATTGTTGTAATTATATTATGATAAATGTTTGATTATAGTATTGTTATGATCTCTTTTAGCTTCCTTGAAATTTGAATCCAAGAGGACCCCGTGTTTAAGTTTTTCCTCCTTAGGCTGCTGGAAAATCTGATGTTCATAGCATACCTCTACAACTTTCTCACCAAATATTCCTCCTACTCACCCTTACTCCAACTTACTGACTGAAGTTGATTCAAGACCTCAATGGCTGGTGCATGCTAGTCCAAATTTCTGAGTTAGAATGCTATTATTATTGAGTTTTCTCCATTTGACCACTCAAAACTCAATTACATGTGACATATAAACTGATGGGTACTGGGCTTACCTTCAATGCAATATGAAGGTGACTTCTAGTGCTAACATTTTTTGCGTCGTTGTCGGGGAACGAATTGAAGACTTTTCCCTGGGTAGAATGACAACAAGCTTCTGATTCTGAAGGTGCATCAGATATCAGAACCATTGAAGATTGCATTTGCACTTGGCGACGCCACTGTGTCGACTCCACTATTTCGGTTGTGGCTGCCTCTAGCACACCTGAGCTGGCCTAGAGAATTTTTTCAAGAAGGATTTTAGCAGTTGCTTTCTCAGCTTGAAAGTTCCCTGAGATATTGAAAACGATCTAGTCTTTGATGGTGAACAAAGACCAGACACATTCATACTACATATTATTCACCTAGAGACTCCATGATTAAAGGATCAATTGGCGACTCCACTGGTTCGAAATGGAAAGAATCTTGGCTCGGAGGTATGTTCCTTTTAATTTCTCCTTTGTTCTTGGTTTTCATAATGTTGTTCCTACTCCAAATGAATGGGGTGATTATTTGCCCATATTTAGAGAGCGTAAAGAGGACAACCCTGCTCAGCATCTCCTTAAGTTTCATGAACTCATGCATCAATGGGAAATACTTCATGAGGATGTATTATTAAATATGTTCATGATCTCATTAGCATGAGATTCTAGCAATTGGTACCACTCCTTACCCCCTGCTAGCATCTCCTCCCTGGAGCAATTTCATGCGGCTTTCAATGGGAATTGTCAAAAAATTTATTCCTCTGAGTTTATTTCTCATAACTGTTGTAAGGAATATAATGACTGTGTTCAGAATATAGAAAATTCTAATGCAGACTGTGAGGATGAAGAAGATGCTTTGGGTGAGTTGGTGGGACTGGTAAAATCACTTTCTACAAAAATAGAGAAATTGAAGGCAGATCGTGCTTGCTGCTCTTATGAAGATGCAGAAGATGTTCTGGTCCTCGAAATAGATGTTCTTGGCAGCCCTACTTATGATGAAGAAGTGATTTTGGATACTGGCCAAGAACAAACAACTTGCGATGAATATCCCAGCAAAGATGACGAAGATTAGAGCTCTCCCATGGTTCACGTTTATTATGATTGTGAATCTGATCCTTGGGAGAGTCATGAAGGAGAAAAAGAGGAGCCAAATGCGCAGTTTATCTCATGTTCAAAACCTATAAATGAGCAGATATCACCCGGTACCATCCAACCCGTGTATGACAACTATGAGTTAGATTTTGAACTAGATATGAAGGATTTCCAAGAGCATGCAACAGAACCCTTTCCTTTATACATTGAAGGAAAACATTGTTTGGAAATCAGTCATCCTGGGCCTACAGAAGACCAAGAGAAGAGCTTTCCCATGGATATTGTTTATGAAGATTATGAATCTATCCCTTGGGAGAGCCATGAAGTAGAAGAGGGAAAGCCAAATGAGCAGTTTATATCCTTCCCTGAGCCTGTGAGTGAGCATCCACCACCTGGGATCAGTCAGCCTGCATCATCTTCTCATCCACTTGTGCTTACCAGAGATATTCAGCCATGTGTGAGCAGTTGTGGAGCAGATCAGGCTATCTGTTACAAATTTTATGGATTTTTCCACTCGTTCTATGAGCCTGTCAGTGAGTACATGGAGCTGCATTTCCTTCATGCCTTGGAGCCACCTAGATTTATCTCAACTTCAGCCATTGGAGGAAAGTTGAAGGATGTAACCGTTCTGTTGTCACGGTTGCATCATCTGTTATCAGTCGCTAACAGAATACGTTAGGAAGTTACTTGAATGGCTATGGTGGAAGTTTTCTTTCACCTAGCACTTTGTAAAGATCAGTTAGTATAGGATTGTACATAAATAAGCTCCTCTAGAGCCCATGTATTTTCTTTTGTTTAGAGTAATTATCAGCCTGTAATCCTCATCAGGACGTTTTTTTAGCATGACTCCATAACCCAATAGCCAAGGCACTGGAACTACTTGTTCTTGGCAGCTCGCAGGGAGCATGCCATCCCCTGTGGAGCCAAATGTTATCACACAAACTTGTCAGAGTCCTGTGGGTTTGTGGTTTCTACCTAAGTCTATAATGTTTCCCTCTCTCTATCCTTTTCGCAGATCAAGTCTTAATTTTTCCCCTTCAGTCAGCAAAGTCATTTTTGTTTTCCCCTTTGTGTTTGAGCACTCATATTGTAATATCCCCAAGGAGGAGCCCTATTGTAATCATGTTTATGAATTGTAAATCATGTTTTGTAGGTTGGTGAGTCGAGTATTGATAAGTTGGTAAGGCTTATGAGTTTATTAGGCCAGAGATCCTAAGTGTTAAGGCCAGGAGCCTATTTTTGTATATGTAATTATGCAGAACGTTAATAAAAATATGAACACCACTGTGTGCAAACCGACCACGATGAATGAGTGATGGGGGACTAAGCTTCCATAGAGTGGGTAAGGGAATGGGGGCTAAAAGGTGGAAAGAAAGGCTAAGTGTTGGGCCTAGGGGATAATCTAGGGGGCTTACCTCTAGAAAGGGATAATAATTTATTATTATTATTTCTTTAAAACTAAGGTGGACAATTTTGAGTGTTGTCCAAATTTCCTGGAGATGAACGCATGTTGATGGAGCGCATGCAGATTCATGGGTAACATGTGTCGACCCAGGCACATGCAGTTAAAAGCTACATAAGTCAACCGTGGAGGGGGTTGGCTCCTGATTCTGTCATCCTCCACCCAAGTTAGTGGAGATCGGGGGAGTCTGAACCATTTTTCCAATGCATCTGCCTCTGCATACCCGCGCACAGTGAAGGAAACCCTCACGGGAAGATTGTTCACTATCCATTTTCCCATCCTCCATGAATTTTGTTGAGCTCTGGAATCGACCTTTGCATAACCTCACGCATCTCTAAAAACAGAAAATTGTGAAGCCGACCTGTGTTGTTTTATTGTGAAGACGAAACATCCTAGATATGGTTTGAACCGTGTTGTGTCTTAGTGTGGTCTGTTGCCGTTTTTGGATGTCCATACCCAAATTCTTGTTGCGGCTGTCACCCGTGAGTTAACCGAATTTCTATTGTTGTTGTTGTTATCCTCACCTTGCGGGAATTGAAGTGGAAGTTGATGGAAGAGTCGGGTGGTTAGGCCCGTGGTTGAAGAGGTAGGTTGTCAGGCCTGTGAGAAGCTCTTTCCAGGTGAAGGAGTTTGTTGGGAAGTGGTTTTCTCCCAGAGAGATTCCAACACCAACTACGGAGCTCTGAGACTTCCTGATCCACACTGTTGTCGAGGCTCAGAGAGGGAGGTGAAGCACTGATGGACTGTGCTTGTGAAGGTGTATACTCCCAGGCGGAACAAACATGTGGGGAATGAGAGTCTGTGAGTAGTGGGCGTAAGAAGGCATCCTAGGAAGAATCCTTCCGATTATTTTGTGCAGTTTCCCTGTAACCTCAGCCTAGTTTAGGATTCCCTTACCTTGGGTGGAGCTTGGTCCCAGCTCGGAGGTGACCCATTGCTGAGAGTGATGAGAAGCATGGTCTAAGGCTGGGAGGCTCGTGGAAGGTCTGCACATGGTAGGTGGAGTTACTACAGCTTCAAAGATAAGTATTAATGTTGTACTTAATTTATATGTGATGTTAGTCTGTGATACTAACTATATTATCATGCATTTCATTATGATGATGGTTATTGTTGATTTCATTAATTATGTATGATGGCAGTAATTATATGTTACTCTGTTAAGCCATTTAAATTCATTTAAATGCATATTACATAAGTATGAGAATGTTGTTTTGCGCAGTAGCATTTGCCCGACCAGTGGGATGACAGTCAGGGACATTACAATATGGTATCAGAGCATGGTTTACAACATTGAACCTGAATGGGCTGGATAAGTGGTCATTGGACCCAAAGTTCAGGGGGGAATCGTGTTTGGAAGAACCGATTTTTGGACCTTTGAATGTTCCTGAGTGCCAAGGAGTCACTTGGTTGTGTTACAAAGCTCAGGAGGTGTGGCAGTATTATAGAACCCACAGTCGGTTTGGTATATGGCCACCGGGAGAGAGAAATCTCAACACATGAAGTGTTGGAGTCGTTGGATCTGATTGGGAGGAAAGGAGATCCCTTATGACCATTAGATCCAAAGAAGGTGCTGGAAGGATATCCGAGAATCCTTTTGGGAGTTCGGCTGTCGGGAAAAAGCAGGGAGCGTTGAGACACAAAAACCCGAAAACCCGAGAAGATCTACGTCATAGATCTGGGAGGAGGGCTCGACCGTTAGATCTTGTGGAGTCACGCTCGAATTAGTCACGAGAACCTTTCAGATTTCACAAAGTCGGGAGATGGGAAGTGAGGAGAGGTGAACACCTCCGAAACCTGAAACCCTGATATCTCAAAATGATCTACACCGTAGATCGTAGGAGAGGACCTTGACTTTTGGATCAAGTAGATGAATAGACCATAATTTCATAATTTCGACAAACGAAAGTTCGAAATGTTTGGATGCACAAACTCCCGATGCCCAAAACTCCGAAACGAAAAGTGAAAGTGGTGGGACCCTATGACGTTGCCGAAAGTGATGTGGACCTTCTTAAGGACACCATGTGTCACTACCTTGGTTGGCGATAGTTGTGTTGTGGGCCCAGGGGAAGAGAGGTCGGAAGTTCGGGAGTTGAGAGTTGGAGAGGGAAGTGAGTGCGAGAACCTCTGGGACCAAAACCCCGAAATCCCGAAACCTGAAGTTTTGATTGGAGAGCCTTGTAGCACCTAGAAGTTTAGCATTTGATCACGGCCCATCGACGCATGGGTTGGGGACTAAGAAAACAGGGGCTATCGCTCGAAAATTGTAGAGTCAAACAGAGCTCAGAAAATTCGTGGAATCGAAACATTTTCTTATTCGCGTTGGTTTATGAATGTTGTAGTTTTATTAAGGGTTTAAGGCCTGACAAACTTCGGTTGACTGCACTTTGTGTGTGCAGAGTTCAATGAGTGTCAGGACAGCTGTGAATCGACGTCGAGTATAGAAATGGAAGAGGTGTGGATTGCCTCCAATTCAGAGTATGAAAGAGAAGGAAGGGATGCCAACTTGGGAGTCGAAGGGTCAAACTCCAATGGGCACATAAGAGAATTGGATAAGGAAGGGCATGTGATGAAAATCATTGAAATATTGCAGAAAGATGCCCAGGCTCGCCGAGCCGATAGCCGAAATCTCATGAGGGTCAGGGATCAGCAGGGTGAATTCAACTTAAAGATGTTGAAGAGCCTGGAAAGAATAGAAAGGAAATTGGAAAAGGAGAGTGACATAAGAAAAACAGGGAGTCGCAGGACCCCTGAGAGAAAAAGAAGATCGAGGAGTGGTAGCAGACATCGTCGTCACTCCCCAAAGCATTCCGGTAAGGAAGCACACAATAGTTCAATCCCATCCCCTACCAGAAAACACCGAATATTGGGAGTGGATGAATTGAAAGGGGAGATGAACAAGATTAATCCTCCTATGTTTGATGGAGAACATAAGAAGGAGGAAGATTCTGAAACATGGTTTCTTAGCATGAGGAAATATTTAACTACAGAATTATTCCTCTCATGCAGAAGGAAGAATTGTGATGTATCAACTAAAAGGAAAATCATCCATGTGGTGGGATCGGCTTGTGCAGGTGCAACACATTAGAGAGAAATATATCACTTGGAAGGAATTCAAGAGGTATTTCGAGAGGAAATATCTGACTAAAATATACTATGACAAAAAGATGAAGGAGTTCTTCGAACTCAAGTTGGGCAGGATGACCATTGATGAATACGAATGAAGGTTTTTGGAATTACCGAAGTATGTTCCATTCATCAAAGATGAGGCTGTCAAGATTCAGAGGTATCTGAGTGGACTGCCACCTCCCATTGGTGACAAGATTCGGTATGATGATCCTAAGACTATGGAAGAAACAATAAGAAGAGTGAAATGCTTATATGAACAACAAAGAGAAAAGTGTACCTTTCAGAAGGCTTGGGATGACTAGAAGAAGTTTAAGAAAGAACAAAGGCAGAAGGGAAACAAACCTTCCTTTTTCAGAAATAGTCCTCAAGGACAACCATCGTTTAGAGAGCCGAGAATGGATGAAGTGGGGGAACAAAGGCCGAGACAGACACCCATTCAGTGTTGGGGTTGTAAAGAGAACCATAAGTACAGAGATTGTCCCCATAAAAATGGCAAAGAAAGAGCTATCCATAATGTCCAACAAGCTAAAACAGTGGAGGACATGGGTAGTAGAATGCCAAGGATCTATGCGGCCCTGGACAATAAGAACGTTGAATTTCAGCCATAGATGATTGAAGTGGAAGGTATGATTAAAAACCAACCATTTACTATTTTAATTGATTCAGGGTCTAGCCATAGTTATGTAGATCCTAGGGTGGTGGAAATTTTGCATTTATCAAGAAGCAAACATGAAAATTCTTGGTTAGTGCAGTTGGCTACAGGAACCAAGGGGAAAGTCACTGAGTTGGTTAAGTCCTATCCTGTGGACATGAAGAGATTGAGCACGAAGGCTGAATTGAATATTCTGCCTTTAGGTTCTTATGACTGTTTAATTGGGATGGATTGGTTGGACCAGCACCATGCCCTCCTGGACTATCGTAACAAGGAATTTACTTGCCTGGATGAGGAGGGGAATCAAAAAACAGTCCAAGGAATTCCCAAAGCTATGGTTGTTAGAGAAATCTCAGCAATGCAGCTAGAAAAGTGCTACATGAAAGGTTGTTAATTGTTTGCAGCCCATGTGGAGGAAGCATCCAGAGATGAAGTCTCAAAGATTGGAGACCATGCAGTACTAACAGAGTTTGAAGACGTATTTCAGGAGGTACCCAGACTACCTCCGAAGAGAGATATCGATTTCTCTATAAATTTGATGCCTGGAGTAGCTCCAGTGTCGAAAGCTCCTTATAGAATGAGTACGCCAGAATTGAAAGAGTTGCAATTGCATCTTGAAGAGCTTATAAAGAAGGGGTACATTCACCCAAGCGTGTCACCTTGGGGTGCCCCGGTCCTGTTCATGAAGAAGAAGGATGGGACCTTGAGGTTGTGCATTGATTTCAGATAGTTGAACAAAGTAACTGTCAAGAACAAGTATCCTCTGTCGAAGATCGATGATCTTTTCGATCAGTTGAAAGGTGCGAAAATATTTTCGAAGATAGATCTCATATCGGGATATCACCAGGTAAGAATAAAGGATGAAGACATCAACAAGACCGCCTTTAGAACAAGGTATGGTCATTACGAGTTCACAGTGGTACCGTTTGGGCTGTCGAATGCACCTGTTGTTTTTATGTGCTTGATGAATGGTGTATTTAGGGACTATCTAGACAAGTTTGTCATAGTCTTCCTGGATGACATTCTGGTGTATTCCAAGTCAAAGGAAGAGCATGAACAACACCTGAGGATGGTGCTACAAGTGTTGAGGGAACACCAGTTGTATGCCAAGTTGAGCAAATGCTCATTTTATCAAAGGCAGATCCATTACTTGGGGCACATTATTTCAGAAGAAGGGATTGTCGTGGATCCTGAAAAGGTTGAGGCCATCAGAGAATGGTCAGCGCCAAGGAATGTGGTGGAAGTTAGATCCTTTATGGGTCTAGAGGGATATTATAGAAGGTTTATCGCAGGGTTCTCAAAGATATCTCACCCTATCACTTCCTTGCAAAGAAAGAAGAAAAAGTTTCAGTGAACTGAAGAGTGTGAAAAAAGTTTCCAGCGATTGAAGTAGTTGTTAACTAGCGCTCCAATCTTGAGGATTGCAGATCCAAATGTGGATTTCGTGGTGTGAACAAATGCGTGTAAAGAAGGGTTGGGAGGAGTTCTCAGTCAGAATGGATTCGTAATCTGTTATGAGTCCAGGAAGTTGAAAGAGCACGAAAAGAATTATGCCACTCATGATTTGGAGTTGGCAGCAATCGTTCACACTCTGAGGAAATGGAGACATTACCTCATGGGAAGGATATTTGAATTAAAAATAGACCACAATGGTCTGAAATACTTGTTTGACCAACCTACCTTAAATTCCAGGTAGAGTAGGTGGTTGGAGTTTCTGTGTGAATACGAATTTGATATCAAGCATATCAAAGGGAAGGAAAACAAGGTGGTCGATGCACTCAGCAGAAAGATGCACAACTTACATGCTTCAGCCATTAGCATGTACAGGACTGATATTAAGGATAGAATTTTGGAAGATGAAAATGCAAATTTGCAATACAGAGACTTGGTAGCAAAGCTACAATAGAGTGAGAGACCATAGAAAGAGGAAAATTACACCTTGGAAGCTGATGGAATACTTCTGTACAAAAACAGAGTTTATATGCCCAATGTCCAGGGTTTGAAACTTGCGATTCTAAGATAAATGCATAACATGACTTATGCTGGGCACCTTGGATATCAGAAGACTGTGGCAGCAGTCAGGAGCCATTACTTTTGGCCAGGTATGAAGAAAGAGATCGTTGAATATATCGCCATATGTATGGAATTCCAGAAGGTTAAAGTTGAGCACAGGCACCCAACAGGGTTGCTGCAACCTTTGCCATTCCTGAATGGAAGTGGGAAGTGGTGACAATGGATTTTATTATGGGATTGACCAGAAAAGGCAAGTTGCATGATTTGATCATGGTAGTGGTGGACAAGCTTACAAAAGTTGCCCATTTTATTCCACTAAAAACTACTCACAAGGCAACAGATGTTGTTGATATTTTCATGAAGGAAGTGGCACGATTGCACGGAATTCCTAAAACAATTGTGTCCGACAGAGACCTGAAATTCACCTCAAATTTCTGGAAAGGATTGTTCAAAGGATTCAGAACAAATCTGAACTTTAGTATAGCGTATCATCCTGAGTCTGATGGACAGACAGAGAGGGTGAACAGAGTGAGAAGACATACTGAGAATGTATGTGATGGACAAACCATCAAAATGGGAAGACTACCTACACTTGGTAGAATTCGCTTACAACAATGGGTATCAAGCATCATTGAAGATGAGCCCATTTGAAGCGTTTTATGGCAGAAAGTGAAATACTCCAGTAAGTTGGGATAATCTAGCTGACAGGGCAGTAATTGGGCCAGAGTTGCTCAAGGAAATGGAAGAGAAAATGCTTAAAATTAAGCAGAATTTAAAATCTGCCCAAGACATGCAGAAAAGTTATGCTGACAAAAAACAGAACCCGCAGAGAATTCAAAGCGGGTGATCATGTTTTCCTGAAAGTAAAAGCTAATAGAAGTTCCCTGAAGCTAGGAAACTATGCTAAGTTGGCAGCCAGATTTTGTGGGCCATCTGAAATCCTAGAAAGGATTGGGCCAGTTGCATATATGCTTGCATTACCTGCATCCATGACTGTACATAATGTGTTTCATGTTTCATTGCTTAAGAAATATATACCTGATGCTAATCATGTTATCGATTGGAGTGTGATTCAGGTGGAGAAAGAAGGTATACTGCAAGTGCATCATGTGCGCATATTGGGCAGGAAAAGAAAACAACTCTGGAATCGAGCTATAGGGCTTGTAAAGGTCCAATGGACCTAGTACGGTCCTAAGGACGTAACATGGGAGAATGAGGATGATATGCAGGCATAATACCCACATTTTTTTGAAGATTTTGGAAATCTTGTTGATGTTGTGTGAAGGTCACACTGAGGACAGTGCAAAAACAAGGGGAGGGGGTTGTAATATCCCCAAGGACGAGCCATGTTATAATCATGTTTATGAATTGTAAATCATGTTTTGTAGGTTGGTGAGCCAAGCATTGATAAGCTGGTAAGACTTATGAGTTTATTAGGCCGGAGAGCCTAAGTGTTAAGGTCAAGAGCCTGTTTTTGTATATGTAATTATCCATAATGTTAATAAAAATATGAACATCGCTGCGTGCAGACCGACCACAATGAATGAGAGATGGGGGACTAAGCTTCCATAGAGTGGGTAAGGGAATGGGGGCTGAAAGGTGGAAAGAAAGGCTAAGTGTTGGGCCTAGGGGATAATCTAGGGGGCTTACCTCTAGAAAGGGATAATAATTTATTATTATTATTTCTTTAAAACTAAGGTGGACAATTTTGAGTGTTGTCCTAAGTTTCTGGAGAGGAACGCATGTTGATGGAGCACATGCAGCTTCATGGGTGACATGTGTCGGCCCAGGCACATGCAGTTAAAAGCTATAGAAGTTAATCGTGGAGGGGGTTGGCTCCTGATTCTGTCATCCTCCACCTGAGTTCGCGGGGATCGGGGGCATATGAACCATTTTGCCAATGTGTTTGCCTCTGCATACCTGCACATAGTGAAGGAAACCCTCACGGGGAGATTTATCGCAATCTATTTTCCCATCCTCCGTGAATTCTGTTGAGCTCTAGAATCGACCTTTGCATAACCTCATGCATCTATGAAAACATAAAACCATGAAGCTGACCTGTGTTGTTTTATTGTGAAGACGAAACATCCTGGATATGGCCTGAACCGTGTTGTTTCTTAGTGTGGTCTGTTTCCGTTTTTGGATGTCCATACCCAAATTCTTGTTGCAGTTGTCACTCGTGAGTTAATCAAATTGCTATTGTTGTTTCTTTTATCCTCACCTTGCGGGAATTGAAGTGGAAGCTGGTGGAAGAGTCGGGTGGTTAGGCCCATGGTTGAAGAGGCAGGTTGTCAGGCCTGTGAGTAGCTCTTTCCAGGTGAAGGAGTCTGTTGGGAAGTGGTTTTCTCCCAGAGAGAGTCTAGCACCAAATACGGAGCTCTGAGACTTCCTGATCCGGCTTGTTTCCGAGGCTCGGAGAGGGAGGTGAAGTGCTGATGGACTGTGCTTGTGAAGGTGTATACTCCCGGGCGAAACAGACATGTGGGGAATGAGAGTCTGTGAGTAGTGGGCATAAAAAGGTATCCTGGGAAGAATCCTTCTGGTTATTTTGTGCAGTTTTTCTGTAACCTCAGCCTAGTTTAGGACTCCCTTACCTTGGGTGGAGCTTGGTCCCAGCTCGGGGGCGACCCACTGCTAGGAGTGATGAGCAGCATGGTCTAAGGCTAGGAGGTTTGTGGAAGGTCTGCATGTGGTAGGTGGAGTTAATATAGCTTCAAATATAAGTATTAATGTTGTACTTAATTTATATGTGATGTTAGTCTATGATACTTACTACATTATCATGCATTTCGTTGTGATGATGCTTACTGTTGATTTCATTAATTCTGTATGATGGTAGTAATTATATGTTACTCTTTTAAGCCATTTAACTTCATTTAAATTCATATTACATAAGTATGAGAATGTTGTTCTGCGTAGTAGTGTTTTCCCGACCAGTGGGATGACGGTTGGGGATGTTACACATCTCCTTGGCCTCTGTCACTGATCCTTCTGTCTTCCCATACCCTCATCCAATACATATCAGCGGCTCACGAGCATTCAAGAGTCCAAAATCGTGCAAAGTATAATGCCAGAGCACAAAGCCCCGAAGTGAGCATGAGTCGTTGATCTTGAAGGGAACACGTGGCGTCTGATTGAAGTGTTCAGGGAAATAATCTTTGAGAGGTTTGAAGTGGGAAGTGTGTAAAACTTTCAAAGGGCCGAAGCCCGAAGTCTCGAAGTTAATCTGGACCATCCGTCAGCAGGGACACGCGGAATCCCATCTCTCACATTGGGAATTTTCCCCTGGGAAATTCCTTATGTTTCACATTCAAAAGTGGTCGAAGTCTCAAAGTCCCAAAGACCTGAAGTGGATCTCGATCGTCAAGTCGAAGAGGGAATATCCGATCCGTCGATCTAAAGCGCCAGAGCTGGGTCGTTGATCAAGAAGCCTCATCTCAAATCACAAGATCAATGGTCACGCTCCATTGCAAGGTCAGAAGGTGCGCAGGTTTCAAAATTTCAAGGGCAACCCGCAATCGAAACCATGGTTTTTAGAAAGGGATGCGTGGCAATTCATGGTGAATTGTGGGGACAAAAGCGGTTTTCTTTCAAACCACTCTTGTTCACTCCCACAATCACGTAATTGCGCAGGGTCACATCCCGGGGTCACATTGGAGCAAGGCCAAAGTCACATGGCACTCATCCTCTGCTTTGTGTCCAAGGTTCTTAAAGTGCCAAATTTGGCACAGTCTCCATGCAAGGTCTTATGTATCCGAGAATTAGTGAACGAGTAAACTTCAGCGGATGCACCTCAAATAGCAAAATCGTCCCAGCCACAGATCTCGATCAGACCAATGGCCTCGAGTTCGTATGTTCATTTAGCATCGCATTTAATCAAAGAAAGTAGTTGTCCCTTGGTTACCTAGCCCGGTCTCGATCCCGAGGAGATATCAGTTAATGGACACAGAGTTGGTGGTTGAAACTTCAACTCACTCCATAAATGGAAATCAGTTTGAGAGCGTCCGTGAAGGCACACTTACGATCTGAAGCTTCCTTATGGGAAAATTTTCTTGTAAAGCACATAAATATGCCTGGCTCACGTTTGACATCATGAGTTTTGCACAACCTGACAGAGTGGGCACTGACTGAAGGCTTTGAAGGTAGTGATCTGATCACATTCCTGGTGGTTGCAGCATTTGAGTATATATAGGCAATTTTGATATTTTGTTAAGGTCGAATGGTTGAGCTAGGCTCCCTGCTATTGTAATATTTTGATTGAGAACAATTGGTTCTCTGGTTATGTATTTGTTTTTGAGACATTTTGATTAATCTAATTCAACTTTCTTACTCCATCTTATTTTCCTTTGATACTGAGAGAGTTCATGTTTGATTGATTCACGTGGATTGTTGTAATTGTATTATGATAAATGTTTGATTATAGTACTGTTATGATCTCTTTTAGCTTCCTTGAAATTTGAATCCAAGAGGACCTTGTGTTTAAGTTTTTCCTCCTTAGGCTGCTGGAAAATATGATGTTCATAGCAGACCTCTACACCTTTCTCACTAAATCTTCCTCCTACTCACCCTTACTCCAACTTACTGACTGAAGTTGATTCAAGACCTCAATGGATGGTGCATGCTAGTCCAAATTTCTGAGTTAGAATGCTATTATTATTGATTTTTTTCCATTTGACCACTCAAAACTCAATTACCTGTGACATATAAATTGATGGGTATTGGGATTACCTTCAATGTAATTTGAAGGTGACTTCTAGTGCTAACAACTTCATAAATATCCTTCTCCTTTGTGTGGCCCCTTATTTCTTTTCCCCTCAATACATGCTAGTTTCTCTTCAACCCCCCCCCCCCTTCAACATCACCCAAGGCCTCGTTGCTCAACCATAGATTGTATCTACTACCATCCAAATTTGGGCCCTTTCTATTTTCATTAGAATCAAACCCAATATGAAAACCTTCTACAGAGCCTATCCCCCTTTTAGGATATATCGTTATCTACATAGATTGGCTACACCCCACCATACCCTTTAGAGACCAAGATAAGTCCTTCCCATTATCCCTACAAAAATTTATAAACCCTAGGTTTTTAAAATCAAAAGAAGGACATTGCAACATTAATGGGGCTTGATATTGTACAAACTTACCAAAATGTCATTTTGGCATATATCTGGGGTAGGATGAGTCTCCAGTGATGGTGAGCCATTCATCCAAGATGAATAAATATCCACTAGATCTACTATCACCACATTATCCACCCTTAACCTCTTATACACCCTCCATCATGAAACTGGACATCTCCATTTGGGCCTCCAAACCACCAACATTCTATAGATCATCAACAAACTTTGACATGATAGGCCCATAATGAGAATTTACCTCCCCACCTACCTACCCTTTTTGTTCCCAAGCCTTCTTCCGAAAAGGGAATTTAGAGTCCAAAGCCACATGTCCATACTTATGACACCAAATACACCTAAATGGGGCCCTCAAATAGTCTAGAGGTCGAGAAAAGGTATGATCTATTTTCTGCAATGTCATCTCTACAACAAGACCTCCCCTTAAGGCAATTCCAACCAAAATATAGCCTATAGACATAATACCTATGTCTAGAAATAACATATATGCTTCAAGAAAAATACCAAGAACATTACCAATTTTTTAAAATTTATCTAAATACCATAAATCTAGTGGAATACCAGGACACTTTAAGCATATAGGCGTGAATATATCACTTCTCTTAGTACAAGAGTCAAATAAAGGGGACCAACATTTGTTAAAAATCATAATTGAATCTCACTTCTAGTGATGCACTACTATATTCTACAAATCCTCTTGAGATTTAAAGAGAAACCCTAGCCAACCTTTAGATAAAAGAAAATAATTCAGAGTGTACCCTACCCAAGGTTCACATGTATCTTGCAACCATGCCCTCAATCATGACGATTCACCCACTTTCCTACCATGAAATCAATTGACAATGGATTGAGAAGTCAAACCAACCACCTCATGCATTTTGATGTCTTGGCCAAGAACTAGTTTGATAAAAAAACTTTGTTTTTTAACACACTTATTCATCTTCCTTGTACCCAATTCCTTATCTCCACTACCAAAATTCCCATTCACTCCTTGGGATGCTACACCACTATCCCTATCACCCTTAGTAGGGTTTCCCTTACAATGGCTATCAATTGAGAGATTTCCTCTCTTCTCCAAACCATTAATAACCACCTCGAGCTCAACTAATTTTATCTTACTCGGGGCCTCATTCACAGTGATATCTACATAGGGGGAAACTTAAAAATCATGAACTAATTTTAGAGGAACAAAACCTCTAAATTATTATTGGTCAATCAAGCCCGCTCCACATAACTCCCTAAAGAAACAACCTTCCCCAAACTAGAAAAATTGACTATAGTTAATTTGACCAAATGAAAAGCCAACACCTTGAAAATCAATAGAATATCCCAAAGGAAAATTACCTCTCTATTCATCCAAGGCTAACTAGCTTAAATCCATCTTAACTCTGGATATATATATATATATATATATATATCTTAAGAACCAACTGGAACGAAAGGAGAATTGCAGATGTCCATCATACTCAACCCACCATCCAAATGTTTTAACTATGTGTTAACTCCATATTAAGCATTTAAGGAATTACACATCTTCCTCATATGGAGAAGTAGAAAGCACCTACACACATAATAAAAACAAATTACTTTTAGTTTTTCTCTCCCTATATATAAAATCCATATAAAACTATTTTACTTAAGCTGTATATTAAAATATTTTTTTAAATGTCATGTGTCAACTCCATGTTGAGGAGGAAAGGAATTACACATCTCCTTCATAATCAACTACAGAAAGTGTCTTTTGAAACAATACATTTTTTTATTTTCTATTGCTTTATATATATTAAAATAGGTGGACGCAAAATGTCAACTCCATATTAAGCATGGAAAGAATTACACATCTCCTTCATTTTCTGAAGTGGATTTTTTATTTTATTTTCCCTCATTCTCTATATAAAGTTTTCATTTTCGGAAATAGAATTTTTATTTTTATTTTCCCTCACTCTCTATATAAAGTTGATATATAATTATTTTACTTAAGGTGGATTTTGATTTTTTATTTATTTATAATCGACATAAAAATAATTTTTTAAATGTCACGTGTGAATTCCATATTGAACATTGAAGAAATTATACATCCCCTCGTAATAAATAGAAAACACTTTTCAATAAAATAATTTCATACAAATAAATATTTTCAATTTTAAAAACTTTAAAATTATTATTACTTAGAAAAACCTTCAATAAACAATAAATTAATAAACATATAGATGGGATGAAAACTTTTTACCAACCCTACCAACAAAGCACTTTTGCACTTTTTAATACATGTATTCAACAATTTTCAAAACAAAACAAAAAAAAACAATAGGTTGGAAAAGCTCATAACCAAGGAATCACCCTGAATCAGTTATGTGTGTGCTTGCTTTTTCCGTTATGGAATATCCCGTCCCTATAATTATCCAAATATCTAGTAACCCGTCCAGCTTTAAGTAGTAACCCCAGTTATTAACCCAACCTGAGGCGGCCGTAAGATATATATACGGTAATATACACATACATCACTCACAATCCTCGGGTTTCTCCGCCTGTTTGTGACCTATTCTTTTTCGCTGTTTTCGAGAACGGCCTCTGAGCGATCTCTACGGTCACAGACAGACAGGTATGTTTTCTGCATGACCGTTATTGTTTTTATAAGGTTGTTATCGCTGTGTTTGGAACTCTGTGCACTGCAAGGGTTCTGTTCACCTGTTTAGGATTCTGTTTCTCAAAATATTTGTATGAGATTTCTTTTCTGCGATTTGGATCTCATTCGACAGAATTTGTTTGTGTGTAGAGTTTTTTGATTTGGATTTCTTGGTTTGAATCAAGATTGTGTGGCAATTTTGATTTTTACATTTAAATTTATTATGCGGTTTTCTGAATCTGGCGGCTGTGCTTTCTCAGTATCTCTGGAGCGAAGATGCTGTTAGTGTCTTTAGAAACCCCAAAGGAAGCAAAGTCTTCCGTCTTTGCTGCCTGTTCGTCTTCCGCATTCAGGGAAAATCTCCATTTCTCTGTCTTCCTATAGCGCTGCGAGGGTTTCTGTTTATTAAATTCAAATTGAGGAGGAACCCATTAGGGTTTCCTTTCCTTTACAGGAAGTAGAGAAATGCCTAGTCTAGAATATGACACCTGTGATAAGGACAGGGAGCCCTTTATGGAAGTGGATCCAACTGGGAGGTATGGTCGCTATGAGGATTTGCTGGGTCGTGGTGCCATGAAGAAGGTATACCGAGCTTTTGATCAAGAAGATGGTATTGAGGTTGCTTGGAACCAGGTGCCTCTGCAAAACCTAGATGATGCTTCCATACAAAGGATATATGCAGAAGTCCTTCTGTTGAAGTCTCTCGGGAATGAAAACATCATTATGCTCTACAATGCATGGCTGGATAAAAAGACAAGACATGTGAATTTCATTACTGAGGTCTGTACCTCGGGGACCCTGAGAGAGTACCGCCAGAAGCACCGTCATGTCTCCATGAAGGCTTTGAAGAATTGGGCACTTCAGATATTGGGAGGATTGCATTATCTTCATAATCATGAGCCTAGCCTTGCATAATTCATAGAGATTTGAATTGTAGCAATATTTTTGTGAATGGCAATAGTGGCGTTCTGAAGATTGGGGATCTGGGTCTTGCCACTACCCTGCGAAATGATCATGCTGCGCACACTGTCCTCGGTACTCCGGAATTCATTGCTCCAGAATTATACGATGAGGATTATAATGAGTTTGTAGATATTTATTCCTTTGGCATGTG
>JZKD02S0318280.1:0-14540 GCA_000966675.3 Picea glauca | reverse complement strand
TATTTTCCCTGACAAATTCACTTTCCTTCATTTCATTATTCCACAATTAAGCATGGGTTCTCTTACTGCACAAAGCGTCTTCCCGTGAGGGATTTCACCATAAGGGGACCACTTTAGAGTTCATCCATATTTACTTCTTATCAACCATGAAAAAACAATAATGGGTCATATTTACATCAAACACTATTGGGTCCATTACCCAAACCTTTGTGCTACAGTTCTTTCTTCAAGGGTTGACATCAATGACAACCACCTTAATCAACACCTAGAAGCTCCACTATCAATTATCCACATGTCATCTTCAATCGTTCCTATGAGCGCTGAGTAGTGTAGATGACTAGTCTTTTCACTCATGTCTTCAGTTGACTAGTGATTGGTCATGCCTTGATCCAAAACTTCAATTTTGACGTTTCTTCCCTCTGAGAGTGCTAAGAGGTGCGTTGGACTAAGGCGCACTTGAATACCTTCTTCTTGAGAAAGATGTTACATCACAAGGTGTTGGATCGGGGTTTTAGGGTTTCTCCAACTGCTCCTTCTAGTAACCCTAACGACAATGTCTTGGAAGTTTCTCCTGCTAGTAAACCCTAGCGGCAGTTCTTCAACGATATTAGTATCTTAATGGCTATGCTTCCTTCCAACGGTTAGACTGAATGAAGGATGTGTGGACCCATAACTTGTTAGAATGTGCTCGTTTTACCATAGACAATATCACTATTGTCACCCAACCATAGGCCAAAGCCACCCTCTGAGCACCTTGACCTTGACAGAGAGAAGAATCTTGGTAGCAATACAATAGCCAAGCAAGGTTAATGCACCAAGCAAGAAGTAACTAAAGCTGATCAGAGAGCCCAATCCAAAAGATAGAAGCAATAAGCTTCAAAACTAGCGGAAGCACCTTCCCCAAAAATTGTGCACAAGACTGTTAGACTGCAGTGCGCACAAGTGACTCTCTGTAATTCTGAGAGCTATGTGTAAAATGAGAACTGACACCCTGTATTTATATTGGCTCTGGTAGTCTACCTGGGTCGACTTCTCATTCTGGGTACTACTTAATTCATATTAATTATCTCTCTTAGCTGACATCTCATCTAGGGTTACATTCACTTATTTTCTTGCTTCTAGAATATTCTAATCTCGTCAAAGGATCACAATGGAGATTGATACCTCCCAAAGCTACCATAATATCAACATGAGGCTATCCCTACATCATCATTAAAGTCATCTATTTTGGTAGATTTGGAAGTTAAAAAGACAGGCATATGCCTGAAGATTGTAAATGTGTATGGCTCGTATTTGGATCGAAGGCCCTATTAGGAGTCTTTGACCAACTTAGCGGATTTTACAGATTTTCACACCCTTATAGGCAGAGACTTTAATTTAACTCTCTCAATGCTTGAAGTGTGGGGTCCCCATCCCAGATAGGACCTATTGGGAGATTTTTTTAATTCATTTTTTAGGAATAATAATATGGTCGATGTATAGTTGATTAAGATTGTCTTGACATGGAGAAAATTTCAGAAGGGAAGAAGAGGTTGTTTCTAATGTGATTTCAAAGTGATATCAAAAGTGATAGCCCAAATATTAAAACCAATTTTAAGTGAGCTAACCTCTAAAGAGAAATTTGGTTTCCTTAAGAAACACTAGATTCAGGATGCAATGGCCTTAGCCCATGACGCATTGCACTCTATCAAGCAATACAAGCTTGAGGCCCTTGCCCTTAAGCTTAATTTATCTAAGGCATATGATAGACTCAACTGGGATTTTCTGCATATAATTCTTATTTATATGGGAATGAATCTAAACTTAGTCAACTGGATAATGGGATGTATATAGTTCATATCTTTTGCGGTTTTAATAAATGGCTCTCCCTCAAATTTCTTTCGGGCAACTTGGGGATGAAGAGAAGGTTATCCTTTATCACCTTTCCTCTTTTTATTCATGATAGAGGGTCTGAGTAAATTCATAGCAGATGTTGAAGCCAAAGGGGATTTGGAAGGATTCAGGATCTCCCAGTCTGAAATCATCTCTCTTATCCTCTTTGTGGATGATGTATTACATTTTGGTGCAGGGTCTCTTTAAGAAATTCGATCTCTTAAATGAATTCTAGATTTATACTGCAAAGCAACTTGTATGGAAATTAATTTCTCTAAATCATGTCTACTATCTAATCTTATTTCAGAAAATGTGGAATCCCATATAGATAGTTATCTTACATTTCCCCGAAAGGATCTTAATGTTGGATTTAAGTATCTCGGCTTTTTCCTTAAGCCAAATTCTTACAAATTTGTCGTCCGAATATAGATTTACAATAAGGTGGAGGATCGAATTTATTTGTGGGTAAACATATTGTTATCTAGAGGAGGGCACTTAGTCATTGTGAAAATAGTACTGGAAAGTATCCCAGTATATTGGATATCCATTGTTAAAGTGTCAAAGTGCATTCTTACAAAAATAATGAAAAAGAGCTTTCAATTTCTTTGGTCGGGAAGAAGTTCGAAGGGAGGAATACCATTGGTAAAATGGTCAAAAATTGAAATTCCAAAGAAGCTTGGTGGAGGGGGCCTTAAAAATATCTATTTATTCAGTTAGTCCTTAGCTGCAGAAGCTTATGGAGACTCACTCACAAATAATCTTTGTGGGATAGGGTAATGAGATCAAAATATGTTGACAATTTATCAATGGAAGAGTGGTACATGGTCCCTAAAAAATATTCCAAAAATGGCTCAATTGTTTGGAAGGATTTAGTAGATTCCTTTCCACAAATTGGATTTTGGATAGTGTGGAAGGTGGGAAATGCGAGGAAAGTAAGGATTGGGGAGGATCCTTGGTTGGGACAGGGGATGAATTTTTCCTCTTGAAAAACCTTATCCAATCCCTTCATATTTCAAGAATATTCACCTTGGCGGATCCCAAAGTGCAATCCCCACAGGAATGGGGCAGAAGTGGATGAAAATCTATTTCTGATCTAGGCGTGAGTGGAATCAAAGCCCAGGAATGGAGAAAGTATGTTGGGAATATTTTTTCCAATTTTACTAGGCTTTTTTATGAGGAGGACTCATTATGCTGGTCTAAAAATCCTCTCATTGGAGAATTTACTGCTAAACTAGGGTATAGTGTCTAGATAGAATCTGGCTTCACGAAAGAAAACGAATGGTGGTGGGAGAACATCTAGAAATCACATGGCCCCCAAAAATGTAAGATTGTGATATGGATAGCCCTCAACAACAAACTCTTAACATTGGATAATGGAATTAAGTGGGGATGGTCAGGACCTAACAAATGAAAATGCACACTTTGTAAAGCTAATGTTGAATCAGTCTCTCATTTGTTTGTATCTTGTCCTTATGCAATGCATGTTTGAACACTGGTTGCACCTACCTTGTCTCCAAATATGGTATGGAACAAGCCAAATTTGGTGGGATGTGTGCTTCACTAGGATCAAGACACATCGGTTAAAGCTTATGGTTCATTCCCTTGTTTCATGGTCTATGCCATTTGGTGGGCCCAAAATACGAGTATCTTTTAGGACAAGGAAATTCCCCCAGATGTAAATGCGGGAATGGTTGAAAAATTCTCCATGGAATACAAGATGGAACCAAAACAGACGAAACTCAGAGCTCTGAATATGCCATACATTGATTTTGAAGTTACGCGGGGCTTCTTTGATAGTGTGAGTCAAGGTAATCCGCCCATATGTGGAGTAGAGGTGGTGCTATTCTTGAACCAATCACACTTTTTTCACATTCATTATGCTCCAGGAAGGGGTTCAAATATCAAAGCTGAATTTTCCACTCTATGGTCTCTTCTTCATTTCGCAATCAAGCAAGGCATCAACAAATTATAGTTTATGGGAGATTCTAAAATTGTAATTGTTTGGGCTAGCAAGAAAACTATGGTGGATAATGTTGTTCTTAGCCCTCTTCTGCAAGACATTCAAAGTTCTCTTCAGGGTTTCCAATGGTTCTCTTTCAAACATGTGTACAAATATCTCAACCAGAAAGGCCTTGTCTTTGCGCCCATGTTCCTTTGATTTTTACAAATTTTGGGATGGGAAGGAAAGGGAAGCCATGGAATCTCACTTCTAATTTCTCATGATGCTAAAGGCTATTTGGATCAATACGGTTTTTTTTTGTTTTGTTTTGTTTTTTTTATTTGTCGGGGTTATTAGTTATTATTATTATTTTTTATTTGTTTCTTTTATTCCGATGAAATCAGAAATATTTAATGAGGAATTATTTGAGAAATCAAGTAGGCTTTTGAGCATTTAGATGTTTATGGATCTAAAAAATATATTTAGATGTTTATGGATCTATATAGTATGCTTTTGAGCACTTAAGTTTAGGTGAGATTATTTGGATCTCTATCAGTTCTTGCAATCGTGTATGACATTTTATTTGCAGTAGAATAATTATTTGTAGTAGTTCATATATTGATTTTGGTGGTTGTTCATTTTATTATAAAATTTGTAATTAAGGCATTGTATATCTTTTTTACAACTTCATCTCTTGCAAAGTTGGTATTGCTTCAAATTTAAGAAAAACAACAAAGAATCATGCAAATGATAAGGCTAGATTCTTGTCTATAATGCAATCTAAATAAATATTATAAATATGGATTTGAAACATGAACCCATTGGTATATTCCAAGCTTGAAATCAGAAATGTAGGAGGTTGAGCTTCTTCGACCACTTGTAATGAAATATTCAATAGAAACTCTAAACTTTGGCTAAGTGGATTCAAGTCATTTTGGCACTCTTGCAAATTTGTAGTGGTGGAAAGTATCAGAACATCACTTTTAGGGCAATAGTAAGCATTTAAATCCATATAATGGCCACATAATGTAATAGATTTCAATTCCACATAATACATATTACATTTTTATGGCACCCTTTGTGCCATTATAGGCAATCATTAGTTAATATTATTTGCATAGAAGTAATATGTATGACACTGTAACTCGGTCACCCAAAAATATAGAACATTTTTCTTTTCTAAATGCAAATATTTATATGTTTATTAAATGTGTGGTTGTTGGATTTAAAATATACAAATACTAAGTGCTGAAATTTGACATTCACCTTTGTCCTTTAAAAACAAAATTCATGATGGTCAATTATTTTCACAACACTTCAACATTTATATAAATTTATAGAATGTTAAACTAATATTATCAAACCTAGGATGCCTTGTTTGAAACCAAATAACCATGCCTTGTTTTAAACCAAATAACCATAAAGCCCATTGTTTCCCATTGCATAAACCACAAACTGCATACATTCAATTTCCTCAAACGTTAATCACAATGTTATCATAATAAAATGGCATTGACAACTCATTGGTGAATAAAGAAATGGCATCCACAATTGCATGAATCATATTAAAAGTAATGTCACAATATACATTCCACAATTGCATGATACATAATTAAAGAGATGCCACAATTTCCATTCCTTTACACTAATAATAATTGTGATACGTTGACTTTACATAACAAGAAAATAAATTTCACAAGGCAAACAAATACACGCTTACAAATGGCAAAAATCTAAACACAACAACAAATATTTCATGCCCACTATTTCTTCTTATGCTCCCAATGCCCAATGTTTTTAGCTTTGGGTCTAACAATTAAAGAATTGGTAATGAAATAGTGTAACCTTGTAAATGAAATACAAAACCTCATCAAAGTGAATAAGAGAGTGTGACTTACTACTCATCTCCAGTTACACTAGATTATGTAGATTGTTAATTGTAGTCCTCTTTGACGAGAGGTTTTTTTCATTAATTATCCTTAATCCTTGCAATGACCTTGTGATGTACTTAACACATGTTAGTTGTTCAATTTGCCTCATACACAATTCTTATTACCCTACATGAATCATGGTATATCTCATTAGTTTATTAGATAAAACCTCTGAATTTCAACACTTTGCATGCTTTAATAACTTTCTTTTTTATTGGAACAAGAGTATTATATTAATAAGGGGGTTGTAGGAAAGTTAACATCAGTTAAATGTGATTGTTCGGAGATTCAAAACAAAATTTAGGTAGTTCTCTGCTACTACAAAATGTTGCTAGCTTCTGATTTTTGAGAAAGCTTGCATCCATCAAAACTACATTTCAGAATTTCTTGCATGAGAAAATTTTAACAAATTTCTTACATAACAAAATACAAAAACACCCTAGACGGGGTGCCATCTGTCTGACGGGAAATTCGATCTAATGAGAAGGTGGCGACTGGGATGTCTCTTTGCTCATACATCTCCCATGTGTCGAGGATAATGGTAGATCTGGAGAGGATCGATTTGTCAGACGGGTTGGAAGTGGATCCCACAAACATGTTCTTCATAGGACACATAGTTAAGGTGGTTTTCAGGATGGCATAAGGATTTGGAGCTTTTTTACTCTCAACTCTCGTTTGCATGATGGCTCTTGGAAGGTTAAGTTTTTAAGAGGGTCTTCGGCCTTCACTGCTCCCAATTTTTTTTATGTGTTTGTTCTCTAGTATGTGTTAATTATAGATGAGAAATCTTATTATGTTTCTATTTGTCTTGCTTCTCCTCCCCTCCCTCCCGTTCCCATGGCTCCTCATGGAGGATGCTCCAAGAATTCCCTCGCCCATCAAACGCGCAAGGCCAATGCTGTTGTTGAGGTCGTGTATTTTTATCATCAATTTGTCATGTCGGATGATAAATCCACCATGCTAGCTCTTGAAGAAGAAGTAAGGATGGTTCAAGCTTATAAGGAGGATGAGGAAGTGGGAGAACAAGTGGATGGCATCATTCTCGACCTAGATTGCACCAAAACCAGTAATTCTAAATTCTATAGAACACTGGAACTCTATTGGCAAACTGAGACTGGTTACATTGGGAATGCTTTAGAAGGACCAAGATTTCAGGTAGCTTAAGTAGAGGATGGAGTCACTGGAGGAGCAAAACAACTTTATCATGACGATGGTGTCTTGGTTGGTTAAACACCATGGGGGATCTTTCTCACTTCCTTCGGGTGGTCATCTGCATACTGGGTCTTCTTCGGTTGTAGGACCTATGACAAGTTCTGGCCTAGTGGCTTCTTAGGTGCCCCCTTCTGATGGCTTATTCAATATCTAGTTTTTATAGTCAAGCTCTATCTGAGTCTTCTATAGTTCATAATATTAGACTTCTATTCTATGTTTATCTAGTTTGTTGGTTATCTAGACTTTTAGTTTTCCAGTTGTTCAAGGACATTTTAGGTGTTAAGTTTAACATTAAATTTTGGTCTGGTTTCCCTCTACGGGAAAGCATATAGTCATGGTTCCTTTTGGTTTTTCTTGTTAGACTGATGATGAAGATGTATTTGTGTATAAAATATGACAATTTATAAAATTTGTTCGTTCATTTTATTATAAAATTTGTCAATTAGGGCATTGTATATGCTTTTACAACGTCATCTCTTGCAAAGTTGGTATTGCTTCAAATTTAAGAAAAACAACAAATAATCGGGCAAATGATAAGGCTAGATTCTTGTCTATAATGCAATCTAAGTAAATATTATAAATATAGATTTAAAACATGAACCCATTGAATCAAGGCATATTCCAAGCTTGAAATTAGAGCTGTAGGAGGTTGAGCTTCTTCAGCCACTTGTAATGAAATATTCAATAAAGACTCTAAACTTTGGCTAAGTGGCTTCAAGGCATTCTGGTATTCTTGCAAATTTGTAGTGGTGGAAAGTATTAGAACATCACTATTAGGGAAATAGTAAGCATATAAAGCCATATAATGGCCACATAATTTAGTAGATTTCAAATCCACATAATACATATTACATTTTTATGGCATCCGTTGTGCCATTAGAGGCAATCATTAGTTAATATTATTTGCATAGAAGTAATATGCATGACATTGTAACTTGGTCACCCAAAATTATAGACCATTTTTCTTTTCTAAATGCAAATATTTATATGTTTATAAAAATGTGTGGTTGTTGGATTTAGTATATACAACTACTTAGTGCTGGAATTTGACATTCATCTTTGTCCTTTAAAAACAAGATTCATGATGGTCAATTATTTTCACTGCACTTCAACATTTATATAAATTTATAGAATGTTAAACTAATATTATCAAACCTAGGGTGCCTTGTTAAACACCAAATAACCATAAAGCCCATTGTTCCCCCATTGCATAAACCACAAACTCCCTACATTCCATTGGCTGAAATGTTAATCACAATGCTATCATAATAGAATGGCATTGAGAACTCATTGATGGATAAAGAAGTGACATCCACAATTGCATGACTCACATTAAAAATAATGTCACAATATACATTCCACAATTGCATGATACATAATTAAAGATATTCCACAATTTCCATTCCTTTACACTAACAAGGGTAGTTGTGAAGCAACAAGTCCCTGCCAAAAGAATAGGAAAGAAGACAAGATAGCATCATAGCTAGATGCATATGATTATAACACTTAATTTTTGTGCATGGAGGTGCATATGTCGTTTTTCACATTTTAGCGAACTCCATGGGCATGTGAAAGAATGATGATAGTTTAAAACATGGAGTTTCGACTGCACGTAGCTCTTTTCACGACAAGGGAAATGCGCGTAGCTCTTTTCACGATAAGGGAAATGCATATGTGCTTATAACTCTATGTCTAACTCAACCATCGATTCTTTTTATATTAATCATTGATCATTTGGATTGATGATTGAGATATATTATATCTATTAAGACTTGGAAGAATCAATCTCTTGGAAGAATCAAATTGGCTGGAGGATTGAATATATTATATATATTAATACTGGGAAGAATCAAGTATAGTTTTTTTATCGACATAGATAGACTACAGAGAATAAATATCCATTTGAAGGAGATTAATTATTACTAAATTAATTATGAAGATAAATTTATATAAACCTTGACAACAATAATAACAAAACTAAACTAGTAAGTGGACTTCTAAGCAGTGGAAAACAACCAGAAATAAGGGAATTACTTTTGTTCATTTATTGTATTCCTAGTGCGATTTGGAGGTTTCTTGTTCTATCTTCAATAACAGATCAACATACTAGACTCCTCATTACATTACATTTCATTGACCAATTGACATGATAGGAACCTATAGTAAATTTTTAATACTTGGAAGTATTTTTATCGAAAACGAGTCATGAAGACTGCAAGTTTGTTTATGTTCTTGTTCTGCATTTTAGTAGCGGAAATAGTATTGAAGGAAGGTGCAATGGATGTTGGTAGAGTCCTGAAAAAGAGGAATATTTTAACAGGCCACCGCTCATCGTTTTGCATTCGAACTAATAATAATAATAATATCAGAGAGTAGTTTAAGTTATTCTATAAGGATTAAGTCAATACTCACAAATTTAATTGAAATTATTTTCTAAATTTATTAGAAATTTTGTCGGCAAGGTAGTTTAGGTTATTCCGATAAGGATTAAATTGCACAAAATTAATTGAAATTGTGTTCTAAATTTATTAGAAATTTTGTAGGAAGATATTATTTTATGTGATCGATGGGAATTTTCTTTTTGAAAATGATATCCGAATTGCCAAAATTTCCAAAAGAAATAAGTGATTGGGAGATTTATTTCAGTTCCCAAAAAGAAATCATTTATGGGTTGCATTGCAATGCAGGTGGAGGATGCATGGATCCTTGTGTAAACACAGTAAAAAAGGTGTAGATCCCAAATTTCTCTCAATTTTAGAAGTAAAAGGCTCATCTTTCCTCTTTTCCAATGATGAGACAAGGAATCACATAGAAGTCTTGTAGTTTCACATGGTAAAAAAATAAAAAAATAAATAAATCCAGTGGACCCCACTGCATGTATTTAATCATCTAACAAATGCCAGACTATGAGAACGTTGTTTAGGATGCATGGCAACCAAATGGCTCATGATTTGAAACATGTGGCCCATGTTTATATTATTTCACACATTTACAAATCTTAATGTTTAGATCCCAAGTTTAATAGGTTAGCTCAGGGAACTAAAATGAAAAACCAGTACGCCCTAGCTCCAATAAAAAATAACATGTACACACTAATAGCCATCATATCCCCAACAATAACTCTTCTTCATGATTTTGATTCTTGTTGTTTCAAGAAACCGAGCGAGTTACAGATGGAGATAGACAAATTGTAATGCAATCATATAACTCGGAAGATCACCCCATGTATATTGTATTTGGTTGTAAGAACTAAATTGTACCTAAAGGATGAATTACAGACGTCCTACTTGGAGGGAGATAAGTAAAAGCGAAGCAAGCCACTTTTCCTCAGATGCCCCACAAGTCACATCCTTTTCTTTTATCTCTTGCAAGGATAATGAAAACAACACATTCAATAAATTTGTTTCTCTGGTATCTCTATTGCGAAAAATTAATATCTAGATGTGCAACACATTTACACACTAAGATCACCGAAAATTTATGCATGGCCTCTTAATTCCTACAATCCTAGATGATCCCATACTATTGTTCTGTCTCCATGAGGCGTGCTTGCAAAAATAGTAATAAGCCATCAATTTTGTCAATTTGGGGACATGAGCTAACTATTGTACCATTCTCTGCTAATTAGGGTTCAATTATAGCAAACTAGGTTCATCTATGAAGTGCTTATATCGATGCCTTCTCCTTCGCTCTTAGTGTTGCTACATATTCTAAAGGTGGATAAACCAAAAACGTTACCTCTACTTCAGGCATTTCGTTTATACTGCCACAAAAAATAAACAATGACATTAATATGAAAGGATTTTTAAATGCTCATTAACTTATAAGAAAACAAACAAAGACAAAAGGAATATGAGCACAAACCTTGTAAGGATGAATCGTCTACTATCAATTGCACATCTGAAGAGAGAGAAACATCAAGGCCATTTTTTCCAAATTAGTGCCTTAATTGTTTCCAAACAAATTTGCCAATAAGTTCCTCCAAGCATTCTAGTTAAAGCAATGATATCAATACATTTCTAACATGCAGAATAATAATGACACGACTAGTCTACTATATATAGGTAATTAGGTTTCTGTGAGTGCTAGATATTATGTGACATTATTCATTTATTGTTGGAATACCCTAGCACACCAATGAATTCTACCACTGAGCTTTGTAATCAAATTTGTAGGAGTAGGTAGGAAAACCTACCACGTCCAGGACATTTGTTTGGCTCTAGATGCCATTCTCGCCTTTGCACATTCAAAGAAAATGTGTCTCGGTACTCCCTCATTGTTAGCACGTCTACTAAGACATTGATAATGCATAGTGCATACAATGTCACAACATTGTAATGAAAAACACTTATAATATCAAGCAAGGAGAGCGATAGCAAGTGAAGGAACCGATGTAGCAAACATGTTTTATGAAAGGGAGATGGGTGACTCACCAGAGATGGAAAAATCACTGTTGACCGCCTGCAGGAAAACCAATGAAGAGGCATCTTCAACGTCTCTCTCTAGTAAGAGATCTCTACAACCATCCACCTTCTCATTTTACCATCAATCTATAATGTTGTATAAATTTAATATAGTGAGTATATAATTTGAAATTTTTTGACATTACCAGGTAATGTAAAGCCTACCTATTTCAGGATTCAAAATAAATAAATATTTTCAACAATATCCTGTTGCAATGACTGAAATTTAGTTTAGAATTTCTTGCATTCATTTTCTCATACTTGGAATAAACCAGTAATAAAAAATAACAACATAATAATGGTAACAACATAATAAGCAGAATAATGATAACAACATCATAATACATACCTCCACCTTCAGGTTGGTTATCTAGTCCCTTTTTTGTCTGATCATGTTCTTATTCTTGCCCAGACTTAATATTAACCTCCCAGCCAACTAGGAACAACCTCTTTGACTCCCTAACTCCAGGAATCCTTGTGGTTTCCTAGCCCCCGAGCCCAAAATTCCTAGCAACAACAATGCCATGTGAGAGTTCCCCAAAACAATTCTTCCAATTTCTTCCTCCTCCTCCTCCTCCATCTTTCAAAAATTCTCAAACCAAAATAAAAATGAGATCCTCTTCCAAGTCCTCCCCTCCTCTCTTATCCTCCTCTCTCAAGTCCCCCTCATTAATGCCCCCAACAACCTTATCCCCCCATTAATTCCCCAACAACCTTATCCCCCCATTAATTACTTTAACCACTTTCAATAATAAAATAATAAAAGACTCATTTACTATATTTTAATTATTAATTAAATTCAAATTTAAAAATTATGTAAAAATTAATCAATTTGGGTTGTTACAGGTAAACAACTAAAGCAACATGATTTGAGGTCAAAACATTTTCCCTGGCTTAAATGTCTTGTTATTCATTGTCTTTTTGAGAGTGAAAGTTGTATAGAAGCTCGCATAATCTTTCATGTATTTTAGAGGAATTGTTTGGGACTCCAAATGTTGTGCCATCGCAGTTTCCTTATGGTTTCACAAATAGAAGGAAATCTAGAAAGAAAACAAGAAAGCATATATATGATCTAACATATTGTATCATATTGAATTATCTACAAGATCTATGAGAATTAATTCACAGAAGATGAGTGGTACCCTCCGTCACCGAGGGGAAAGAAAGAGATCTTCGAAAATCACAGAAAGAAAGGAAAGAGGTATTTGGAAATCACAGAAAGGAAAGAAAAGAGCGTCCTTGGAAATGACAACAAAGATATTTACATGCAAATTGGGTGTAGGTGGCAGTTCAGGAGGCTATATTTGAAATATGGAAAAACCTTGGAGAAAGCATTGACCAAGAAACAAACATTTAATGTTTAAGAACTAATGTCAACCCAGAGATAGCATTAGTTTATTCCACCTTGAATAATTTGAAAACCATTAAAATTTATCCTAAGTCTGCCTCATTATGAGGCCAAATAAGACCTCAAAACAAAAGCTTAGGATAAAATATGAAATTTGAGGTAGAAAAAAGTATGGATCGATGAAAACTTTCTATAAAATGCTTTGTTTCATTGATTTGTGTGAATAGATTAGAAAACCAATTACTAATAGTCCCTAGTTCGAAGATCAGGGACTATTATAATGGTGAGACATTGACTTTACATAATAAGAAAATAGATTTCACAAGGCAAACAAATACACACTTACAAATGGCAAAAATATAAACACAACAACAAAGATTTCATACCCAATATTTCTTCTTATGCTCCCAATGCCCAATGATTTTAGCTTTGGGTCTAACAATTAAAGCATTGGTAATGAAACAGTGTAACCGTGTAAATGAAATAAAAAACCTCATCAAAGTGAATAAGTGAGTGTGACTTACTACTCATTTTCACTTACACTAGATTGTTGATTGTAGTCCTTGTCAACGATAGGATTTTTTCATTAATTACCCTCAATCCTTGCAACGACCTTGTGATGTACTTAACACATGTTGGTTGTTCAATTTTCCTCATACATAACTCTTATTACATTACATGAATCATGGTATATCTCATTATCTTATTAGATAAAACTTATGAATTTCAACACTTTGCATGCTTTAATAACTTTTTTTTTATTGGAACAAGAATATTATATTAATAAGGGGGTTGTATGAAAATTGACATCAGTTACATGTGATTGTTCGGAGCTTCAAAACAAAATTTAGGTAGTTCTCTGCTACTACAAAATGTTGCTAGCTTCTAATTTTTGAGAAATCTTGCATCCACCAAAACTACATTTCATAAGTTCTTGCATGAGAAAATTCTGACAAATTCTTACATAACAAAATACAAAAACACCCCAGATGGGGTGCCATCTGTCCAACACGAAATTCGATCTGATGAGAAGGTGGCGACTAGGGATGTCTCTTTTTTCATACATCTCCCATGTGCTGAGGATAATGGTATATCTGGAGTGGATTAGTTTGTCGAATGGGTTGGAAGTGTAGTGCACAAACATGGTGACATTCACAGGACATAGAATTAAGGCGGTTTTCATGATGGCATAAGGCTTCAAAGCTTCTGTACTCTCGAATCTCGTTTGCACGATCGTTCTCGGTGTTAAGGTTTAAGATTTTATTAGGTTTATTTTATTTCATTAGATAACCATAGAATAAATATGATCATTGAGAAATACACAATCACAAGAGACACATCATTTATCCTGGGAAACCCTCATGGGGGAGAAAACCCAACCAAAAATTCCTTAATATAGATAGCCAATATAATGCCAAGAGATAACTCAAACAAATACAGAAAGTCCTCTCCCAAGAATGTGCCTCTCTCTCTCTCTTCTTCTCCAACTGCAACTCCATACTTGCGCTCTGATCATCAAGTGAGTGAGTGAGTGAAAAAATGAGGCGCTAGCCTCTCTTATTTATACAATATGGCACATGTGAACTGGGGTGTCTTTTCACTAGCTGGGCCGACTTCTCATTCTGGGTGGTTATAACCACTTTTATATATTATGGGGCCAACTTTTCATTTAGCCCATTACAATTAGGATTTGACCAATCCACAAAAGGGGATTTGGTCATTTACAATACCCGACATGATCAATCCACAAAAGGGGATTGATCTAATGAATAATA
>JZKD02S0318279.1:857398-870716 GCA_000966675.3 Picea glauca | reverse complement strand
TTCATTTTGTGGTTGATAGCATGGTTATTGGTAGTTTTCTCCATTTTGTTTTTATTTCTCCTAATGGAAAATCTTAGGTTTTTAATTCATATCTTAGAAATAAGTCGATCCATAGGGGTCTTTTCTTTAAAATTTCATGAAAAGACTTTCAACAGCTAATGCATGTTTCAAAGTTGATGATTAGCTGGTGAAAGCGGGGATTTTCAACAGTTAAGGAGCATTTTCCCACAGACCGTTAGCTGGTGAAAGCGCAGAACACATGTGTTTTCTCCACGTTTTCAAAAATCAAAAGATTACATGCTCAAAACATGTCACGTAATCACTATAAGGCGCTGGTGAAAGCGGATAATGATGAAGATTCGGTTTTGCACGTCTAAATCGGATTTCAAAGAAGATCATGTTCGTGAATGCATGCTTCACAAGATAATGGTGCTGAGGATGACGATTTCAAATTCATCATCACAGGTAAAGGAGCGGTACTACTCAGCTGGTGACATCAAATCGACACTTCATATCCCCAACACGCATTATCCATAGGCATATGTTATGGTTTCATTTTTGAAAAAACAACGCCGAGAGTTTTCACCAGCGCCAAACCTTGGCTCAAACAACAAATTACAGTGTTTTTGTTTGCAAAATTGTTTGGGGTTCGAGTTGCAAAATGGCAAGGAAACGAAGCGGTTCATTGTTAAGGAAATAATTAGATAGTCTGTCCTTTTTACAAGCACATCCAGAGGTACAAAAACACTTCTCAGACGCATGCTGCATGGGATATGTTGAGAAATTACAGGATGGATGCCACCAAACAACAGCTGAAGTGTTTTCTAAATCATACGATGGAAATAAATCCTGTGTCGGGTCTTTAGAAATTATAGTTGATGAAGCCTCCATTGCTACAACGACCAACTTACCTAGATCAGGCCAGAGTTGGTTCAAAATGACAGCAACCAAGAATCTAAATTTTAGAGCATATCTTAAGGAAGAATTCAAAAATGTTGCATGGAAGAAAAGCATGTCAGTTTCTCATTTGGAGGATGAATGGCAGGACCTATTCAAGGGCATCCAACTCTATATAACCTCAGAAGGGAGGTATGACAAGCTGATGCTATACCATTTCAAGCTCTTAGACCATTTTACAGGGAAAACTCTCCTAAATTTACCTTTCTTCTTTCACAAAATATTAACTAAAGTTTGCAAAAAGATTAGGGCTGAACCTCTAAGTATGAAAAACACTCTTTGTCATTTTGGCCTAATCAAATTGATAATTTTGGAGGAACTAAGACAAAGGGGAAGGACTTGGAAACATTTTCTTTTTTGGAAAGGCTTTGAAACCCAAACTCAGCCCATGAATGAGCAGAAGAGAGCTGGAAAAAGGCAACTAACTCCTCAGAGTAGCTCGAGGAAGAGGAGAACTCTCCCAGGACCACCAAAAGATAGAATTTCTGGCATAAAGTCTCACAGGTCAAAGAAAAGGTTAGATTTTGATACCACTTCAGAGCAACATACATAAAAGAAGACAAATATCATGAATCTACCATACATAGACTCAGAAACAGAGCCAGAGCAAGAAGATGAAAGTCCAGCCATTAAAATCCCTGAACACTCCATGGAATTTGCACAGGATTGTGAGATTTTTACTCACACTTATGAAGGTGAAACATCAAAGAGCATAAAGTCAAAGAAATCACAGAAAATCAAGCAACTTAAAGAAGTGATTGCTCAATAGGAGGTTTTAGAAAGAGTAATTAAGGAGAGGTACAAAACACTGTCTAATAATTTCACAGAAACAAATGTTGCATTTGAAAGGTTGGCTCATGAAAGTGTCAAGGAAAAGAAGAGAAAGAAGAAAATCACCAAAGATTATAACAGTCTATGGTGGTTAGCAAAATGCCTTAAGAGGAAGATAAGAAAATTGAAGTAGAAACAGAAGTCACACCCAGATCTACAAGTGCTAGCCTAGGTTGCTGTGAATATGCAAGGAGATAAAGCAAAGACACGTTGAATTTTTGATAAAACAATAGTTTTGGAGGTGAAAGTTCCTTTTTGGCCAAAACAGAGATTTCACTAGTGCAAAGGGTAAAATTACAACCAGTTAGCTAGTGAAAGGCAGAGCTTTCACCAGCTAACCAGCGAATCATAAGGCGAGTTAGCTGGTGAAAGAACAAAAAGAATTTTTGAAAGCTAAAGATGGAGTAGGGTGATTTTCAAAGGATTTAAAGAGGTTCTAGAGCATTAAAGGATTAACTACTTAGTCAGAAAATACTCAGTATCAGAGATTCGTGGAGATTTTGAAAACCACATGCTAAATCGGTCTCCTAAAGTTTCGACTATGAGTAATTGAAGAAATCCAGCTACAAAGACAGGTGCCTTTACCTTTTTCATGACACAACAAATTCCAGAAGCTGATGAAGCACAGATGTCAAATTTTGATATAGAAGACAGTTCAAATGCTATCCTAGCCACTAGTCTTTGTTATCAATTGTCTTAGTTAATTTGATTTGCTATTTTTAGATACAGATCCAAGTTTTCAGGATCTTAAAAATTGATTGTAAAAGGCTATAAATGCCTATCTTTTCTAAGAGACAAGGGTTCAAACTGGGAATACAATTTGTGCTAATGTATAGACTCTTATTGCATAATAAAATTTCAGTCTCCTTTCACTTTCAATATCAGAAATATTCATGTTTCCTTTTCTATGCTTTATTTCAGTTTATCGTAGCTTATGAAGACTGTCATTGAAGTGAAGGATTTCTTTCTATCTTGTATTAAGCCCTACATCCAGTTGTATTTGGCAATCAAGATTAGTGTTCTTCATCCCCTCCTTTCAAATTTACTTGATCTGATTATTGTTTCCTGAAAGCACTATTTCTTTTCAATGTATGATGAGTTGTCTATTACATTAATCATTGAGGATCCCATTGTTCCAAGCATACCTACACATTATTTTTAAGTTACCAAGCATCCTTAGTTTACAACCCTAAGGAGTTTCTCTGAGTGATAACAGGTACTGTGGCATACAAATTGGAGTTCCCTACATCTTTGTAAGTACACCCAGTTTTCCACATTTTATGCTTAAAAGAAGGTTATAGGTGACAAGATCCCAGTTCAAAATATATTGCCAGAACTTGACGAAAAGGAAAAATCATATTGGAGCCTAAATCTATCATTGACACAAGAATTTTCCAGCAGAGTCATAGATCAATTTCAGAGTATCTCATTCAGTGGAAGAAACTACCTACTGAAGATTCCACGTGGGAAGATGAGACTTTTATATAGAAGCATCCATAACTATTCAATCATTAAAGACAACACTTGTCTGAAGAGGAGGGAATGTTAAGCCCTAAATCGTGGCACATTACCCATTAATTGGGGCATATTACATTAGTATTGTTATTTTATTTATGTCAGACTGGATCCATTAGTTGTAATTGTACCTCCTAGTCTCCTATATATACCAAGGAGACCTTTTCATTTGGAATTATCTTTTATTTGTGAATTCATGGAATGTATAAGGAGGATGCCCCCTCGAAGAGGCTTGTTATTTGAATTTATCTCTTTGTCAAGGCGTGAAATACTTATTCTAAGGTTTTTTATGCTATTTTGATATTTGGTTCCTAACAATTGGTGACGTCACCTATAAATTAAATATCTCGACCCACATGAGGGCTCACGATCTTCTTTTCCATATAAGTCAATTGAAGGCCTGTGGGATTTATGGATATGATCTTGGCGAAGCGTAACCATGTTGAGTCATTGCATTGATTGTGGACAGATACAATTTGGAGGTGGAGGACCTACTGTAATACCCCTAGTTCGAACCCCAATTGTAATGTTCATATAGGTAGGTGAGCCAAGACATTTTGTGCCAAAGTTCCTTTATATATGTATTTTGAGGCCACAGTGCCTCTGTGGTTATTAGGTTGAAGAGATAGAATGTTAAAAGGACAGTGAGCCTATCTTTGTAAAATGTAATCACACTTAGATATTAATATAATTACATCATTGTTGCATACCAACCAAATGAAATGAGTATGGGGGAATAAACTCTACTAGAAAGGGAAAGGGGGGATAAGAGTCTAAGAAAGGGGCTAAGCTAAGCAGGCTTAAGCCCAAGGGATTATTATATTAATATTCTGTAAATTCTAATTTATGGATGTAAATATATATCCTAAGTTCCTAATGAGGGGGGGAGTATCACCCAAGTGCAGGGGAAAGTGGGCCCAAGGTAGTTCCCAACATGACAAGTGTTAATTTGGGAACATGCACATATATTTGGGGAATTTAGTACATTTTTCCTAATCATTCACGCATTATTCACTCACTCACTCTTGTCATACGAACCCTCTGCATCCATCACCATCCATACTTTCACTTTGGAGATACTTTCAACTAACAACCTGGGTATTTTGAGTTGAAGAGGTGGGTTGGCAGGCCCGTGTGCTATTGAATAAACAGATTGTCAGGCCCATGTGCTATTGAAGAAACAGGTTGTCATCCCTGTGAACATTCTCACCAGCTGAAAGCATTGTTGGGATTTGTTCCCTGGGTGCCAGATTGCAACTACAAAGTTGTGAGACTTCCTGTCTGGCTTGTCGCTAAAGCCCAGAAAGGGAAGTGGGGAAGTCGAAGGATTGTTGAGCAGAGAAGGGGCACAATTCCTAGGTGGGATAGGCATGTAGGGAGTGAGAGGTTGTAGGTTGGTGGCTAGAAATGGCACCTCAATAAGAGTTTGTCTATTATATGAGAGACCTTAGCCTGGCTTGGGATTCCTTTTCCCTCATGGAGTTTTAGCCCCAGCTCGTTGGTGACCTGCTACTGAGAGTTTATGAGCAACAAAGTCTATGGATAGGAGGAAAGTTTGAGGTTTGCAAGAAGTTGGTGACTTTTTACAAACATAAGTGCCTTATGTGTATTTTATTTAATTAATGTATGTATAATTGCTTTAATTTTTTTGTATTTTTCTCTGTTATAATTACACTTAGAATCTATACGTTGTTAGGAATGCATTTATGATCATAACTAGAGCATTATTAATAATTAATGGTATCAAAGTTAGAATTTTTATGTGGCATATCCCATCTTGGCGACTGGGGATGCTACAAAGTGGTATTAGAGCTCTTGTTTTGACACTGAGCCTACATGGGTCAAGTTAACAAAGTGTTGAAGTGGAATATTGCAAAATTTTAATTTGTAGAGAATGTATGCAATTTGTTTGATAAAATTACTACAGTGAAATCGGGGAAATTTTCACAGCTAATTTGAAAGAATCGAGCCCAGGAATTAAAAATGAGCAATTTCAATCTCTAATTGGGGAAAATTCGGGCATGTAGATGGCCAAATTTGGAAATTACAGAGTGAACATGGCAGCCATGTTAAAATTGGGCGAAATTGAGCAAAGGCCCCAATTTTTGTAATGAAATTATGGAGAAATTTGATATGGATGAGTTGAATTTCAAGGGCAGGGGTCGAATTCTTATGCACTGGGCTGAAATTGACCATATGAAGCTAAATACAAAGCTCCAATGGCGGTGCAAAAAAGAAAATTTGAAATTATGTATTTTGGGCATTTTTGGGAAAAAATTGACTAATTTTCTGTACGATGACATTAGCATGATGTGGGGGCCATGTGTCAACTGATGTGGCAAAGATGTGACATGTACTGCCACAGCCGAAATGACAAGTAGTAGGTGGCAGGTGAGATGGTACCGCAGGGACGAGTGCTCACTTGTTTGACGATACCATGAGTCGAACTTGCAGAACCATGTCACGGGGGGTCCCCTCGTTGTTTTGGAAACCACCAAATGGGGGGTGCAATTCACCAGAAGATGACACGTCATTGATAAAAAAACTGATGGCTTCTTTTGCAACACTGACCCCATTTTGTTAACGATCGATAGGTTGGGGGGAGAGAAATTCACCAAAAGATGACATGTCATCAACCAAAAAACTGAGGGTTTCTTTTGCACCACTACCCCCCTTTTGTTAATAATAAATTGGTCAGTGTGGGGCGTAATGCAACAATGATCGTTTATCGTTCTCGGCCCCCTCTGATTTCCAATCGTTCGATCAAGTGAACTTGCAAATCTATGCATCGGGGAGAATGGGCATGGGATGGGGCCCACCCATCCTCGTGACCCAATGAAAAGGAATCACGTGGAGTACGAATGCTTGTGGGCCCAAAAAATAAAGTAATGTGCACACCAATGGTTGTAGAGGTAGGAGAATAAAGGGGAAAGAGAAGGAAGAAGAAAATAAAGATTGTTGAGCTAGGCCAGGGTGGCCATAGGCTGATAGGGCACCACCCCAAGGTGCCAAGTGGAATTTATATGCCATGTCTACATCCCAATCAACATAAGTTAACCATAATTTAAATAAAATAGTGAAAAATTGCTCATAAAATGGCTATTTTTCATATCATATTCTTGGAAGCCATTTTCAGAGGCCTAAAAAACATATTTTAGAAATCCAATTTGTACAAAATTGTATGTCCTTTCAAGACATACATTTCTGGATCTAAAATGATAGAGCTCATAGAGAGTTTTCTAACAGTGTAAATGGTTCCTCAAACAGAGCCTGTACGAGGGAGTTACATGCCAAGTGGTGGAGGGTAATTTTTGAGTTCCAATTCACTCTGAGATCCATAATTTCCTGCTTCGGAACCTGATTGAGGCACAAGAGAAATCTAAAGAAATATCTTGAGCAATTGAATACAACCATGGAGTTAGATTCAAAATATGGGCACCTACAAATGCACAAGAAGACATAGAAGGCACCTATAGCATTCAAGGCTAAAAAGATAAATTGGCCTTAAGCTTCAGTAGGTTGTATCAGATGAAGGTGAAACTTGGCCAGATTCTCCAAAATATGGTCATGAAGGAACCAAGTTGAAATCCGGTCAAAAATCAAAGGGAACAGGGGCAAATATTCATAGGCACAGATAAAAAAATTGCACCTGGTTGAAGAATGTGTCAAAGGAGTAAATGGGTAGTATTCAAATGACCATAACTTTCTGCTCAAAACTCATAATTGAGAAAGGAAGCAGTGATTGGAAAGGTCTTGTAGATAGGAGTCCATATATACACCCATAAATGTGAACTGGGTAATACAATTCACAAGGAATCAGGAGACAAGATTATGATGCACTTATGGAACATGATTGTGCATGGTTTTTGTTGTTACTAGAGATTTTGTTTGGCTGCAAAAGAGAAATTCTTATCACATTTTCAACCAAACAATGATAAATGATTTGATTTATAAGGATTTTTTATTAGGGTTCCAATGAGCCTTTCAATATCTAAGAGTCATAAATAAGGAGGCATGACTTCATCTACTAAATCCTTTAAAAAATCTTAGTGAATGGATGATAGATCTAGGAGAAACAAAATTGAATAGGTAAGCCAGGTATCTAATAATGATAAGTCTAGACTTCCTCTTCAATAGAAAAATGACATGCAATTCAGTTAGATTGTATTTTAATTTCCAGAAATTAAGCATACAATATTCAAACACAAGTCTTGTTTTTCTCTCAACAAAACATAGGAAATAGCGTGTTCAAATATATGCTCCAAAGTTAGTTGCAGCAGGGGTGGTACTGAATTGAAACACTCACAAATCAAATCAATCTATGAGAAGAATAAGGATCAACGCAAACATAAAAAATAAATTACAAGAAAAGACATAATTTAGGAAAATGAAATCTCAGAATCTCAATTGTGGAAAATATTTGTATTAATAAGACTCCTATTACATTCCAAATCAAAACGCCCCCCCTTAGCTCCCAAAAATGATCCAATATATAAAATATTACAATTAGATCCAAAATAGAAGGATAGGCAACCTCCTATACCGAGTTTAAACTGAAAATTACAAGAAATCGGGATCTTGATAAGATCTGAATACTAGATCCTATTTTTGCTACAAATAATTTGGAGTATATCTCTATCAGTCTTCAAGCAGTTGGGTTTTGACTGGCACATTTCTTGATGTTGATCATTGTGTTAGCACTAGAAGTCACCTCCTAATTGCAGGGGAGGTAAGCCCAGTACCCATCAGTTTGTATGTCACAATGAATAAATTTAAGGGGGGTTGAATGGGCGCAGACTCAAGATGATATCATTCTAACTCAGAAAATTGGACCAACATGCATAAGCAGGTGAGTTCTTGATTCATCTTCAGTCATTAAGTTGGATTAAGGGTGAGTAGGAGGAATACTTTGGTGAGAAAAATGTAGAGGTCTGTCGTGAACATCAGGTCTTCCAACATCCTAAGGAAGAAAAACTTAAACACAAGATCCTCTTGGATTCAAATTTCAAGGAAACTGAAAGAAATCATAACATCATTACAATCAAACATTCATCATAATACAGTCACAACAATTCATTTGAATTAGTCATTCATGAACTCTCTCAGTATTAGAGGAAAATAAGATGGAATAAGAAAGCTAACTTAGATTAAACAAGAAGTCTCAAATCCTGTTACATAACCAGAAAACCAGAAGCTTCATCAAAATTTTACAATACGGGAGTCTAGCTTAGCCATCGACCTTAAAAAAGTATCAAAACTACCTATATATACTAAAATGTTGCAACCACCAGGAATGTGATCAGATCATTGCCTTCAAAGCCTTCAGTCGGTGCCCGCTCTGTCAGGTTGTGCAGACCTCATTATGTCAGATGTGAGCCAGACATAGTTATGTGCTTTATAGGAAAAATTGCCCATAAGGAAGATTCGGATCGTAAGTGTGCCTTCATGGATGCTATATGAAACATTTTCCCTTTATGGGATGAGACGAGGTCTCCACTGCTGCCCACAATATTCAATAACTGTCTTCATTGGGATTAGGACTGGGCCTAGCAACCATAACTATTCTCAGACGGTGCTAATGACTTCTACGAGTCCATCCTGATGCCTCAATGCCAAGAATGGTCTTTGTCTGTCACCAATGTGAGCTTTGCAGGTGGAATTCTGATAGCGTATGTGCAGGGGTGATGTGGAGCAAGGTGCTTGGTGAAAAATCGCATGGCCCAATGAGTGAGCGATGACCATGTAGAAGGAAGTGATTGGGGGAGCGAAGGTTGGGACGAGGTTGCGGTGGAAAACGGAAAGGCATAGGTGGCAAAGGAACGAGGGAGGTTTGATAGGCGGGGAGGAGGTGACGTGTAAAGGAGAGTGGAACAGGTAGAGAGAGGGTGGTTGAGCTGCTTAGGCCTCCAATATTTTCATTTTCTCTATGGAAATCATGGGCATAATGCCACATGATTTACACCATAATGATCTTGAGGGTAACCTCGATTTTTGTCTGATTCTTAAGAAACAGTCTGCAGATCCTTGTGTTAACATATACGCTCTATGGGGGATAGAGACCTCCATCTGAGGCTCTAAGAACTCCTTTTGTAGTTTCAGTGCCTTAGTATTGGGTTGTGGATTCATTTACCAAAACATAAGAAAAATGATATTTACAATGACATGGGAAGCCACTCATGGCTTAAGTAAAAAACGTTTTCAAAAAATGCCCATTTACAGGGCTACAAAAAACTTCAGCATCCTCCAAATCATGCAACTTGTAAGTGTTATTTGAAAAAATTTCAGAAATTTTGAAGGGGTCGATCCATAAGGCCTCAAATTTACTGTGCTTGCCTATATCTTTCCTAGGTGCATCCCATTTAAGTACTAGATCTCCCAGTTGTAAATCCTCTTTGTTGACTTTTTGGTCAAAATCTTGCTTGATTTTCTGTTGATGATCATGTGATTTGTCCAGTAGCTTCTCCCTAGTTTCTTGCACTTCTACCATTTTTTGTATTCTTCTAATCATATCATCTGGTTCTCCCTGGTAATCTTGGAAGAATTTTTCCACAGGCAAGGCAAGCTGAGAAGGAAAGATGGCCTCAACTCCATACATAAGATGGAAAGGAGAGACACCAAGATATCTCTTTGTTGTCACTCTGTCATCCCATAAAACAATTTTAATCTTTGAATCCCATGCCTTCTTGTTGTCCTCTAATAGTCTTTTGATGATCTTAATAAGGCTCTTGTTAGAGGATTCTACCAGTCCATTACCTTGGTGGAAGTAAGGAGTAGAGTGAATCATTGTTATTCCAAACTATTCACAAAACTTAATCAGTGGTTCAGCCTTGAAATATGCAGCATTATCCATGACAATTCTGTTTGGACAACCAAATCTTGCCATAATATTCTCAAGAAAACTGATGATTACTTTGTGGGAAGAATTTCTTGTGGGGATGGCCTCTATCCACTTGGTAAAGTAGTCTGTGGTAGTCAAGATCCACCTATGCTGACCAATTGAAGCAAGATGAATTTCCCTAATAAAATCTAGGCCCCACTGCTGAAAGGGCCCTGAAGCTACCACAGGTTTTAGTGGCAGAGACTTGAGTTGTTTCTTTCTAGAGAACTTCTGACACTTAAAAGAAGCCCTGATCTTTTCATAGACACCAGTAAAGAGACTAGGCCAAAAATACCCAGCCCTAAGAATTGTATAGGCTATGGTTCTCCAGAAGTGATTTCCCCCATATAAACTATCATGAAAATCATATATAATCTTTTGGGCTTCCTGTGGGTCTAGTCATCTCAAAAAAACTCCTAAAGGATCTTTCCAATATAAGACTTGATCAATGAGACAATATTTAATTGATTTGATCTTCAAATGTCTTACGTTTCTCTTTTCCATGCCATCAGGAGGCTGCAACTTCTGTAGGAAAAATATAATGTCTTTATACCAAATGCATCTTGCCAATGGGGGTGTGACTTGAGGATCTTCATAAGACAACTCAGCTTGTGTATTCTATGAACAAATGTTGATGAAATTGACCCCCAAGGCTTTACAATTAGATTTAGCCAGCAACCTAGTTAAACCTTGACCTTTAACCAATTTGGTAGGCTTTATTTCAAGATCAAATTCAAGGATATTGGCAATCCACTTGCTCCTTATTTCGTCTATGTCAGGCTAAATGAGGATCTCTTTCACAGAAGCTGAAGGGACATATGCAATGACTTTTGAATGTAGCACATAAACTCTGAAAGCTTTGAGAGATTTAACCAACACATAGGCCTGCTTTTCCATGATGTGATATTTTATTTCAACATCTCTCAGTGCCCTATTGAAAAAGGAAATGGGCTGCTCTAACCCTTCCGCATTCTTCTGCAATAAAACAGCTGCTACTGTGTCAGATGAAGCAAAATATAAAATTAGAAACTCCTTGGAGTAGTCAGGACTGATAAGCACAGGTGCTTCAGTCAAGGCCTTCTTTATCTTATTGAAATAATTACGAGCTTAAGAAGTCCAATTGATCTCATTTCCCTTCCTCAGCATGGCTGTGATAAACTTTACCAACTCAACAAAATTTGAAACAAACCTTCTCAAAAAATTATTTTTTCCCAAGAAGGACTGAACTTCTTTTTTGGATCTAGGGGGTGACAAAATTTGGATAGCTTCTACCCTGCTTGGATCAATCCTTACCCCCTCAGCTGACACAATGTACCCCAACAGTTTCCCTTCTTTCATGGAAAATAATGATTTTTTTGGATTTAACGATAGACCAAACTTTTTGCATTTCACAAAGACCGTTTTCAAATGGTCATGATGTTCTTTATCAAATTTTGAGAACATTGTTATGTCATCCAAATAAATTACCACAAACTTGTCCCTTTCTCCAATAAAATATATGTCCATGACTCGTTGAAAGGTTGCTCCTGCATTCATCAACCCAAAGGGAATCTTAGCATACATGAATGTACCCCAAGGAGTGGTGAAGGTTGTCTTATCTTTGTCTTCAGGCAAGATAGAGACTTGATTGTAGCCAGAAAAACCATCAATCATAGACATTTTGGATGCCCCTGTCACCCTCTGTAATATGTGTTCCATCTTGGTCAAGGGGTAATTGTCTTTCTTAGAGATTATGTTCATATTTCGGAAATCCACACAAAGTCTGATTTCTCCATTTTTATTTCTCACTGGGACTAAGTTGGCCACCCATTCAGAATACCTCAAAGGAATGATAATCTGGGCATCCAAAAGCATTTTTACTTCTTTCTCCATAATGGGCAACAACATAGGATTTATTTGTCTCAACTTCTTCCTAAATGGCTTAGACTCTTCCTTCAATGGGATCTTGTGCTCAATGATACTTGTGTCATATGTCCTGAGATCTTCATATGTCCAGGAAAACACATCAAAAAACTCTTTTAACAACTCAACATATATGTCCCTTTTCTCTCTTGACAAGATGCTTGACAACTTGACAAATTTGGGATCTTTCTTTGTACCAATATTGTAATCAGTTATATCAACATCATCAGTTGAGCCTTTAACCTTTACTACCACATCATTCCCATCAAACAACCTTTCTAAAGGAACTAGTCCCTTTGGAATATGATTGCTAGGCAGTTGAACAACATGATGATTGGCAATTTTGTTTAGAAAAACATCAGTATGAGGATTACTTTCAAAATCATGATCTTTGTCAATATGTAATGCAGAGAATTCATCAACAGACTCAAGAAATTTTTTGATCTCAAGATCATCCTCAAACACCTTCCAATGCTTGACATTGTTAGGTATAGAGGGTCTATATTTCACCTCCACATCATATTTAATTTTAGGTGGCAATGAGACTCTGAAATCGCTTGCTGAAACAGCCAAAGAATCAACCATGGTATTCTCCTCTCTTGGAATAAATGAAATGTTGAAAGCTAGGAAGAAACTGTCAACTAGGCTCCATACTTCATTTCTGTAAGTCTTAAGCCTAGGGTGCTTGGCTTGATAAATATTTTTGATCTGATGAACAATTAGTTTTGCATCCCCAAATATTGATAGCTCTTCAATCCCTGTGTCTTTTTCATCCCTGAAACCCAAAACAAGAGCTTCATACTTTGCCACATTATTTGTAGTTTCAAATTCTAGCTTGTAGGACCTTCGTATAGTCTCTTGACAAGGTGAAACAAAGATCACTCAGCACCAACACCTTCCTTAGAAGAGGCTCCATCAAAGAACATCTTCCAAATAGAGGTAGTTGGAGGAGGGATTTCACCAAGAGTAATGGATTGTTTTCTGATTTCAAGAGGAGGTTCAAGAATATTAGTGAGTTGCAATAGACTGGATCCCAAATCAGTGTCAATAGAAAAAATAGGATGGTTGGTGGGGTCTGTTTCATCACTAATGATGTAAGCCAACTGAACTTCCTTGTAAATTCTTCTATGCTCACCCCCAAACACAGGAATGGTGGCATATGTGAGGTCCATCTACAAAGTTCCCCCAAGATTTTTTATCCAATATCTTGACAATAACATACCAAACTTGGGGGGA
>JZKD02S0318279.1:735472-775452 GCA_000966675.3 Picea glauca | reverse complement strand
GCATAAAGGCAATTGAGACGTGTATGGGTATGTAATTAAGGAACAAGGTTACTATATATGATGATAACATTGTAATCTCATTTCTCCACTTTAATTTCATTTCGCATTAAAGCATCGTTAAACATTTAAGGATGGACTATAATGTACAGGCTTGTTAATAATTTGAATGGGACGATACCTTCAGAGCTAGGGATCTTGACAAATCTGGAGGAAATGTAAGTTTATGTGTATTATTTTTCTTAAATTGTAGTAACTTTGGCCTCAACATTGAAAAAAAGATTGTAAATCAACTCTAGAGGAAATGTAAGTTTCTGTGTATTATTTTTCTTCAATTGCAGTAACTTTGGCCTCAGCATTGAAAAAAAGATTATAAATCAACCTGTGAAAATTTGTTGACCTTGGAATTGATATGGCATTGATACAGTAACATTGGCCTTAGGCTTGAGCAAAGGAATACGGTTCACAACAAATTCTTGATTCATCCTTATTACACATAAAGAGAGTTGAGACATGTATGGGGGTGTAATTAAGACTGTAGACATATATAAAAATAATGCTCTCTTTTCAATATTTTTAAAATTGCTTTAATTAAAAATTAAGGTGTCTTTTTATTGCAGCCAAAAGAAGGCACATTGTTACTGTTTCTCCCGATCCAGAAACGCCAAAACACGATAGCTCATGAGAATGATTATTACATCATTGCCACAGACCACAATGTCATTATTTCTCGCCATTTAAGTACATAATCTTCTTTATTTGGTCAAAGGCTCCATGAAGAATAAGGTAAGATAGATCTCAAGGTTGTGTGAAGGAAAAATCGAGTTCGGTGGGCTTCTCTTTACATGCCAGGATCCAAGGTATTCATTGCGCCAAATCACAGTGCGAACTGTATTCGCCCACGGGGAAAATGTTGGTCGTGGTGATACATCAATATTGTGGGTGATCTTTTATTTTCTTCCCCATAAACGATATCCATTGCAAACCATATATGTGTTCCCAACGTATTTTATACCAAGACTCATATATTCATACATCACATGTTATAAGAAATTGATACTTGAGCCTTTCGACACGACCATTTGACATATAATATGTGTTAGTCATCATGTATCCTTGTTGCCAATAAATTGAACTTATATCAACATTCGTCACATGCTAATAGAGTCGCTTTTTAAAGAATTTGTTTTAAATCACCAAGCCAATACTTATCATAATGTGGCATATATTTTTAAGTCACATCATAAATTTGATTCAAAGTCATCCAGTCCAATCTTAACATTTATATGACGTAGCAGTATTTACTTAAAAACATAAAAGAATAAAGTGTCTCCAACACAAATCAGTCTCTACGCAGACACATACAACAAGCATGCAATGCTTAACAACATGTCCATTGATATTGGAATGGAAAATTCTAGTGTGGTACGAACCAACCACTGCATGAGCTTCCATTTGGTTTGCCTCCATGATGCCCATGCATCTCCTCCACTTGGATTGCATCCATCACAATGGCCTAGGTTCGATGCCCACCAGGGATAAACCAAAGTGCATTGAATGCAAGTAAGCTTACATAGGGTCACCTGCTTATTTCCTAGCGCCTTGGATCTGCTACCCGAACATCTAGAAGGACTTCGCTCCTTCCCTTTGCATGCGAATAGCTTTGCTCAGGCAGGGCCTAGTACTTTTCTCTGCTTAGGTGAACGACAATTTTGAAAATATCGTCGAGAGATAAAATGGGGGCCAAGCACAAGGGATAGGTTCTGAAAATGAATCACTCACTCCAGGATATTTGTAAAGACAATAGAGAGAAGGATGCCTTTACATTATTTGAGCAGATGAAAATTGAAGCTCGATTATGCCACAGGCGAAGATACTTTTTATTCATTCAAGCTTCAAGCTTTTCTGAAGCGTAAGATGCAGATGGGGCTACCAAGGGCTTAATTTGAGTTTCACGCTTTGGACTGATCTGTTATTACATATATATAAAGCAACTTGTCTTTCCTTTATCAAAGCAACCCCAAGACTAGTCACAAAGCTATCAACTAGAAGGGCAAGAGTCAATCCACCAACAACACCACTAACACTCATCCTGAAAAACGGTGTGCCCTTTCTTGTGGTGGTGATTATTACTTAGGGTTTTAGGGTGCCTCCAATGATGCTTTTGGTAGTGTTTCTTGTAGAGTTTCAGTTGCTTCATTTAGAGAAACAAGGGATTAGAGGGATTAGAGACATAACTTAGGAATTCTTTTCAATTAATTGATGTTCTCTAGTAGGCTCTCTCCTTTGAGTGAAATTGTTGTGGCTGCTCATAGCCTCAGGTTCTTTGTGTACTAGTCCCACACCACTTATCTCCCTTATCCACCACTAGGAGTTTAATTTTCTTTCCCATCTGATGTAACTTTGATTTCAAAACTTGGACTAGAAGTTGTTGAGTTCACCCTCTTTGAGTTCACCACCTCTCTTTAACTTCGTCTATCATCATGTTTTGCGAAGCAGGGTATAGAAAATTCTGCCTATCCATCATCGTTGGATCTAGTTATCGATTCATTGGTTTACCCTACCATGTGTTCGAGCTAAAACTTCCGACTGGTTGGAACCTCTTTATCTGGATAAAAAGAGAGACAACCAATTGATCTACGAATTTTCAGTAAGTCGTGGCAGGCGACAATAGAAGAATCGGCAGGCGTATCGGCCCATGAGCTAACGGGATATGCCCATTCAGCTGGCCAACCAGCCATTTCAATTCCTGTAAGTCATCCAACCTTATTTTTTTTTGTAATTTAAGATATTTAGAGAAGATTAGCTAACTTTTGTGCATTATGAAATAAGCGAGGATTTTAATATTATGATGTTTCTAACACAAAATTTTCATGGAGTGTTTAACTTATAGATTGTGCTTTTACAGATTCACTATATTAGATATGGGCTCCCTCTACGCTCTCTGTCCTGCCTAAGCCGCCTCTAACTGTCCTGCCTTCATTAAGCCTTCTTCCTCCAGATAAGCCCAACCTAGCATCTGTAGATTTCTTCCATGTTTACTCGAAAAGGTTATTCTGTAAGCTAGGCTCGCTGACCTTGAGCATTGGGTTGCCCTTCCTTCTTGCGTCTCTGGCGGGAGGGTGAAGGAACACAAGCCAGAGTGTTTGTTCCAATTCGCTTACGATGACCACACGTGACGGGCCAATGTTGAATTCTGAGTTTGCTTGTTGAACATGACCTTCAGCCATGAAGAAAACTCTCCTGTGCAGTGAACGTGCAAGAGGGAGTCGAGCCTGCAAAGAAGGTACATGCTGGGAAACCGTTACTACATCTCACGACTTTGTGCAAATATTACAGGGACTTTCGTGACCTGCAAAGATTACAGGCTCGTGTATCTTTGCATGCACCTTTGCATGCTAGCTTAGGTCGCACCAAATTCTCTATAGGCTATTATGGCCTATGCATTACATCATAACATTTAATGTTAAGAATTAATGCTAGACTCATTCCTAGCATTACTTTTTTTTGGCAAAAATGAGTATGCAAATGTATGAGATAAACTTAGCTATCTTCTCTGTCTGCCTCGGGAAGAGGCCAAATAAGAGGTCGAAAAAAAAACTTTGGTTAAAAAATATGAATTTCTAACCTTAAATCGTATAAACTTTAAAAACTTTTGTTAAAAAAGTGAAAATTTATTAGTTTTAATGCCAATTAAATAGAATCCCTAAAAATCAATTACTAATAATCCATTAGCCCGAAGATCAAGTACTAATAAAAAAAGATCAAGGACTAATAAAAGAAGAGCATCAACATCTTCTTAAATTCCTAATAAAGGAAAGAAAAATATTTTTTAAGCATTCACAATGGTGATATATCGTATAGTCATCAAGATGGTTTCATGTCTTTAACTTTGCACTATTAAAATAAAATAAAAGAAGAGCATCAACATCTTTTTAAATTCCTAATAAAGGAAAAAAATAAAAATAAAAAAATATTTGTTAAGCATTTACAATCGTGCAAACTCATGGAAGATTGTATGTATCGATTTTCTTCAAAGGTACTTTGGATAAGATTCAAGATATGTTTTAAATTATATATGTACACGTGGGCTACTTACTTTCAACTTTTACACTTGACTAAAGGTCAAAACAAAGAGATTCGTAACTTGAGCTTTGTGTTTTCAAAGGCATATTAGTGATAAAAATGTTTAGAAACTACATTGTATTTAGTTTTTGGAGTTTTCTCATATTTTTTTCTAATTAAAAGAGGATTTAATGTAATGTAATTCAAAATATTGGCAGGTGAAGCTTATTAACCATTTGGCATTTATGCATGATCAAGATTATCAATTCCTTGGAATATCTACTAGACCATATGCCTAGCAAATGTTGTTGGTGATTTCCTTGATGGTAGTGTGTAACTAATTTATATGTATAATCATTAGACATAATTTTATTATTCCTTCATGTTTTTATATTATAATGTTCATTTTCAACTTGTGGGACTCTATAAGGATAGTGGAGCTCAATACACTTTGATGGACTTACTTGTGGGYTACCCYTGAACTTGGAGGAGAGAACTTGTGGAGAYTACCTTGTTGATTGTTTTARCRAGTCATGTGCTCTTTGYCAAGAATATAGARAACTCAAATGTTAAAGGATTTGATYTCTCTTTTGGTAGGTAATCTTATATTTTYAAAGAGAAAAATAATGCATTTATGTTAACTAAATGCAAYTTTGTATTCTGRCTCATTTTASCTCTTTTGTCTTAAGGATGAGAAGCRSAAGGAGGAGGGATGCTTAAAGCGYTGACATCCTKRTGGGATATTATATTTCTTTCTTATCATTTTAGTGGCCATTGTCGAGCACCATAGTGTYCAATAAAATATTGTTTTTTTCAACTTTGAKTTTAATTCATCGGTTACARATTTCTAAAATTCTATGAGAGATCATATGGTATGTTCATGGTASGCATGTCRATCAATGAAATGCCCCAAGGCMTGTTGAATGTCGTTAACAATTGTTTGGATRGTTAGCTATGTCYGCCCATCAATCTTAAATCGATAYRAGTTCTTTGATTTAATACATTTTATAAAGTGTCGATTTTCCAAAGRAGCAATAAGTTGAATTTAAACATCACATGTTTTCTATGATTAGAGTYGTAGTAACTATTATAAAAAGTATTTTATTATATAAATAATATTTARAAATTATATTAAATTTTATATTTTGGTTTATTAGTGTTTTTTATATAGATAATATTTAGAAATTATATTAAATTTTATATTTTGGTTTATTAGTGTTTTTTTTTGGGATTTGAGTACTTTCTTTCAACATTCCATATTTATTTAAGAATCTACTATTAATTATTAATTGTGGGCCATAGTTAGGGATGGTGTCTATTATGAYKAGTTTTAYTGAATCATATTTATTTGGGGTARCTTCCAAAAWTTTCAAATATGRAGGTTCGTTCACTAGTGTTTAAGGATGATCTTAGTCTTTACATTTAAGGTTTTACAACCACATGGGRATTTATRATTTCCATTCAAAATTTCAAAACAACGTGATGATTTATGATTAACTATRAACTCYAAATAAGAATGAYACCCATTACAATTGGCCTTACTAAACCATATTTATAATTTCAATCATATCCAAAAATATACTATTAATATTCAAAAATATATTAATTGWGAAATATAACTAAAGTARATWCCCATTATAAATGGCCTTAYAAAAACATATTTAAAATTCAAATTCTTACCCAAAACTCTATAATTCATTAGAGGCTRGCATTTGGTCTTCCTAAACTATATTTACTTARAAATCCCAAAACCATCAATCTATTATTAATTAGARGCTCCAACTTAAARTAATGCTCATTATTACAATGARTYTTACTAAACTATATTTACTTCGGATCCCAAACCATCAATAAAAAAAACCATGCTATACATTATTTAMAAAATGACGAAACACAAATAASACTACACRTTCTATYTARTTTTATTGGTTTTTTAACTCATCTTAAATTATAAAATTACAAAAAATTTAGTTTTSGAACATTATTTTCTAATYAATTGTTCCTCATTTRCATATTYTATCCAATTTTATTGGTTTTTTAACTCATTTCAAATTATAAAATTACAAAAAACTTTAATTTTCTAACATCATTTTCTAATTAATTATCCCTCATTTAAATYACGTGACATGGATTTTATTTAATATAATATTTTATTTAAATAAATATAAATTTGTTTTTAGAAAAAAAWYACTATATTATATATATATATATAKTTGTCTATGCAAACTCATCATRAGAAAGAACCCCAATTACAAATTCTTTGATTAAAGTGCTTATATTYCYTCGGGTTCTTTCTCATAGAGTTATGASCTTATACAAAGCATTTAAAACAACATTCCCAACCATACAAATCTGACCATATTACCYGGAATGCATTCCATACACATAGYTATTTATACYMAAAAAAAAATCATTCTATCAAAAGTARCAACAATCTATCAAAAGTAGCATTACAACCTTTCATACCAAGCTTAAACAATTCTAAGCTTGCAATTGGAAGCTTAAACCATTCTAAGCTTGCAATAAGAGACCAAAAGGATACAAAARTACAAAYTGTGCTAAACTAAAGATACAACCYTAGAAATCAAATTMCATGGCTTCTTGTAGGTGACCTTCAAGGTACTCATYCAAAGTGAAAGACCCCTTCYARAGAGGTAGTGCTTGKTTRGRGAGTTCTTTTGCCCGTTGATTCAATGGGTGAARGAAGTCCACTYAAAGCTTTGAAGAAAAKAAATAATCTCTTATGGGAGGTGTTTCAAACACAAAATTTCCACCTTACTTRACTTGTTGATTTAGTTGATAACCATTTTYGAGTCTCCATGATTSAAGTTTGWTTATCCTGACATACTAGAGGGTCTAAAGTGCMGTAAATTTTKCTTTTGAAAATAAGCATAGATTTTGATATAMTCTTRGGTTATAGTAGYAGCCAATAAGCTTGCCTACAAGTTACCAATTCCCATAGTTTTTTGTTTTTTGTAAGTAAGTATTCTATAAAAATCMTTTCAGAATAAAAAATTAYAGCATYGACATGTCTATCCGAGGWCTGKARCTACTGAATTGCCTCGTGGGGAAACCAATTYARCCAGCCTCCCAAGTCCAAAACCATTGTTTCAGAAAACYAKTCATATAACATAATTCAACAACTGGAGTGGAATCGCCCCRTGGGGAAACYGATTCACCYAGGCTTCTAGACCCTCTAGGAYTGACATAAGACAATCATAACAKATTATAAYTGAAAAGWCAAGTGGAAAAATATAAACAAAACAACCATCAGGCCATGMAGTCTGACACMTGTGCAACTCATGTTGTGGACGTGTTGCRTGGCGYCRTATCCAAGGTGGGTGCTTGGAGYRCTGGAGCCAAGTCTGGTGTTGYRYCGTCCACTAGAGACCTTTGYGRAGCTGGGACCAGTATYGTCTCTGAGTCCCYTGGTGGATTTGGTGCCGCTTCTGAAGGGTGGCAAGAATYGTGMAAAGAGGAGAGCATCTGCARGATTTGTGTCCCSTTTTTGTCCAGGACTTSCAATYGAAAGCRCAGGTCATCCACCTCTTTKYGAACCTYGAACACCAGGTCTTGTAGAATTGCAARGCCATTGTGTAATTTTGCACAGGTAGCRCAGTYTGAGCAGGAGTGGGGCTRCTMCRGATGCTTCTCATGGYAGCCAAAGATATCTTCACRTGRAGAWTGGACCRGTGGYGATTKCACTAGYGAAGGYRCAGGAGYAGATTTCTCGGGTGAATTGGGAGGGAWGACCAAGGTGGGTTGCGAAGAGGAGGCCAAGTCTGGTATARGCCYTGGGTTGAAKCCCAGTGAGTTCCCTRGGAGGTCGAACCATTCAACTCTACACRCATAGGGTGAGGAGAGAGGCGGGARACCACTRAGACTATGAGKGGAYTRCTYYGAAGAGGCTAGMGAGGAGGGTGACGAACTATGCGAGGGYGCGGGGGYAGGCGRGGGTYGAATTKCCARGYGRGAYCGATTTTGGTGYCAAGACGAACMRYGTTTRGACTTTCCACGCARTCTCGGCATGGTTGGARCAGAGAAAAGGTAAGYAGGMAYGACTTAGAAGAAAACMRAGTTGTTTTAATTCGACTTTGGTCRTCCCRAATTTCTTCAGTKTCAACTTTGACTTTGGCYTCGATCTTCGACTTCTTTGATTTCTACTTCTTCTACTTATCTGACTTCGACCTWCGRYTTCTTCTACTTATCTGACTTYGACCTTCAACTTCTTCGACYTATTCAACTTCACCTTCTTGCTGATAYTTTTATACCARACTTCTTRATATCTACTGCATTTTATTGAAACACTCRACTTTGATCGTTTCTCTTTTCATTTAGATAGTTGYCTTGACCCATTTAATTGTTTTGACTCGACTTTGGGTTTGACTGGTCGAGACAATTGTTTCTGAMTTGACTTAAGGCTTGACTGGTCRAGAMTTTTCTTGCTGAGACTTTTATACCAAAATTATTGAAACCTACTTGATTCTTTTTGTATCAATTCCAATACCAACTCCATGCCCAACATTGACCATATTGGTCCTCTTTGTCATCAATGCYAACCCCATAAGACTAGGTCCAACAAATATGAGGTGAAATTTTCCAGAGTGTCTTTGCTCTCCACTTTTTCTCTCTCTCAAGGTTTGTATATGGCTCAATTTATAGCCTTCAAAGGRAAATGAAGTGTYGAATCAGAGCRTTTCCAACATATGAAAGGCCAAAGGGTATGGATCCTATGACTTGGCATGGAAARCTCAAAATATTTTTAATTTTGAGCACAGAACRTGATGTATGYGATTTGYAATGGAGCAACCTGCATATATGCAGGTTGTCTAACTRGAGCCYRCTTATATGCACAWAAATTTGAATATTTGACTTTGGATTGAGWRAAATGGGAWAATTGARTCTAYAGAGGGAAAGGTAAGGCCAMCAAAGAAAGATGCATAGAGYRTGGTAAAATTTTCTATAACAGGAAAAATGASGAAGATCGATGGTYTGGATTTATTTTTGGTCATTTGGGAATTCAAATGAAATCAATGGTCAATATCATCTTGGCTAGGATATTGAGGACCCAGATTGMGCTGGGTTTTTTCCGAAATTTTTAAGTGTTGAAGTTTTCCAACATAGATATTTGATGGTCAATGGTATGGRATCGRTGAGTTTGGTGAAGTGTTKAAGTTCAAYAGAAATTAAATCTCTRATYGTCGATGGCCAATGATTGGGCATCAACAAATTTAGTGTGAAGTTCAGATTCTTCCAAGAGAAACTGTCGATGGGGAAAAGRGGGTGATGAAGTKTCATGCTACGTCAACATCCACATGTCATGCCAYGTTAGMATACACRTATCATGCCACATCARCCCAAWTKATTCCTCAATATGATGTGTCATGCCATGTCAACATCCACATGTCATGCCACGTTAGCATAGTTTCCATGTCAGCAAAGAGATGAMTGATCACCRATGGTCAGGGTTCAAGGAGRTTTTTGAGAAATCTTGGTTTTCCAAGGGAAACGATCAATGRCCGATSAYYGAWGATCGAGTGTCGGGGAGATTCRTGGGAAAATTTTGGTTTGCGAAGGAAAAATGACCTATGGTTGATGATCRGGCGTTGGGRAGATAAGTGGGAAAGTTGGTTTACAGAAGAAATCATCAATTGTCAATYRCYRATAGAGAGTGGATKAATGGTCCATATCTCTCCTATTTGAGATCAATGGTGCATATTKCCACATAGGCAAGACTATCCATCAATTTCAATAGAAAAACCAAGTCTTGAGACATTTTCTTATTTTGGCCATAACTAGAGAMAATTAAGTTGGATTGAGRGGAAACTTATGGGTYTTTTWTGCAGAGATGAGATYTATAAAATTKTYRGAGRCAACCATTACAGATTCCTACTTGAATTTGTTAGAAATTGMAAGATATTGGTTTTCAAAGATCYGGGTCCATATCATTAGCAAAGATCTAGATTAAGTTGAAACTCTTGGAGAGAGTCCAGAAAGAAGACATGGACATAAMCCATGAAKAAACTGAATAAATTTTATGTTGATTTGAATGGGGATGTTGAAATAAGCCAAAATCCAATATTCCRGGCCACTTTTTGGGGATTTTTTAGATTTTCAGAGGAGGAAAAGYGACCCCATATCACAAAGGTAGAAAWTTKTATGTACTCRACATTTTATATACTCATCAAGAAAAAMAACTTTGGTTTTGTGAAATTTTTYCATATGTGCAAAGATTGACAGATAACTAGTTTTGSTAAAAAATCCAWGTCTGGAAAAAGGGGTGAAAARKGACAAAGTTGTCATTTCCATATTGTTGTAGTTTTTGACTAGAACATCATCTTGAAAATATGATAGTTTTTATGAATTCCCTGTCATTATTATTATATATTTATCATAAAAAAGTTCATCTAGTTCCTGACATATTTTSTTCTACAGTTGACAGAAGTTGGCCTTTCAATAAAATTACACCAGTGGTGAAAATGCACAAATGGGGTGAAAATRGMTTTTTTCRGGGAGCCATAACTTTCAACTCATARATTGGAATGATGCATGAGTACAATAGTTGGAAATATGATTCAGAGGGGAGTAACCTACAATTATTATAATTCARAAAAGTATGATATACTTCTTCATGAATTGAGAAGAAAAATGACCTATAACATTAATGGACAAAATTTCTATAATATGCAGAATTCTAGAAAAATGGTTTCTTGCACATTTTGCATAATTATGGGATACAAATATATCAATTCAAGATAAGAATGCAGGTTTTAGACATGGATGAAGGAGAGGGAGTATTCAGTCATGAGAAAGAAGAAAAATGTCAAAATATCAATGTTGGTAATGCAGAGACAGAATTAAATGGGTACAAGAGCAGAGGGGGACAAGAAGCATTAATAGAGACTTTGAGAATATTGAGAATATAAGTGTAGAGTTATAAAGAAGAAAATGAAAATATGATGAGAGAAAAAAACAAATAAATTCTCTAGTAATGAAAATCCTAAATCAGTTGCATAGGTAGACAAAGAATGGATTAGACTCAAGACAAGAGGAAGAAGGCACATATCATGAAATAAGAGATAACTATAGAAGAGTTGGTCATTCAATAATTGCTATTAGAAATCATAGAAATCAATCACCTTCTTACTCAAAAAGAATAGTTTATGCATCTAAAGACTCCATAAGCAGTCCATAGGTGTTTTCTGTTAGGCACCAACGAAGAAGACATGAATTGGACAGTTTGAAAGGATAGCTGAGGAAGCTTAAGCCACCATCCTTTAATGGTGAAATAGATAGGGAAGATAATGTTAAAGCATAGTTTCTTGGAATCAGGAAGTGTTTTTCAGTTGCACAACTACTCATCTACCCTAGAAGCCATAATTTCCACATACTATTTGCATGGAAAAGCTATTATGTGGTGGGAGATCAACTGAAGCAAGTTGATCGCATTAATGAGAGCAAGATCACTTGGAATCGGTTCAATATATATTTTCATAAGGAGTACTTTTCAAAGTAGTTCTATGAAAATAAGATGGAATAGTTATTTGAAATTGGGTTGGGAAGAACGACCATGGAAAAATATAAAAATAAGTTCTTGGGATTTCTAAAGTATGTGGGGTTTATCAAGGATGAAAAGGTGAATATATAGAGGTTTTTGAGTGGATTTTCATCCTTTTATAAAGAGAATATTCGATATGATGAGTCGAGGACTTTGAAAGATACCATTAGGAAGGATAAGTACCTATATGAGCAAGGAAACGACAAAGAATATTTGTAGAAATCTTGGAAGGATAGTAAGAAGGAGAAATCAAATCAGAGGAGGAAGGGATTCAAACCTATTTTCAATAGAAATATCCCTCATAAAAATAAGAAAGATCAGTTTGTTAAGGATGAATCCAAGAGAGAAGAATCCTTGGGAAAAATGGGAATACCACCAATCAAATGTTGGGGATGCAAAGAAGATCATATGTACAAGGATTGTCTTCACATAGAAGACAAAATGAAGTACAAAATCCAAGATGTCACAACTGTATAGGACATGGGCAGAAGCATTCCAAGAATAAATGCAGACTTACAAGATCGATGAAAAGAGTACCAATCCAATATGATCGAAGTGGAAGGTAAGATACTTAATAAACCTGTTGCTATCTTAATTGATTTAGGAGCAAGCCATTGTTACATTGGTCATAAAATAGTGGATACATTACATTTGGAGAAAAGTAAGTTTGAAAAATCAAGTTTGGTTCAACTAGTCACTGGAACCAAAATAAGGATCAATGAGATTGTTAAAGGTTTTCCAATAAATATCAATGGAGTAAACACAGTTGTTCACCTGAATATCATACTATTAAGATCTTATGATATCTTAATTGGAATGGATTGGTTGGACAAGCATCATGATGTCCTAGATTGTCATAACAAGACATTTACATGTCTTGATGAAGAAGGAAAACATAGCATTGTGAAAGGAATTCCAAATTTCTATAAGGGATATTTCAATATTACAACTAAAGAGGTGTTTCAAAAAAGGATTTCGATTGTATGCAACTCATGTGGAGGAGCCAAAAAAGACAAAAGGGCGAAACACAAAATATTTTTTAGTATTGCAATAGTTTGAAGATGTATTCCAAGAAATACCAGGATTTCCACCAAAGAGGGAAATATATTTCTCTATTGATTTAGTACCAGGCACTGCACTAGTATCAAAATTTCCTTGCAGAATGAGTACACTAGAATTTAAAGAATTACAAATGCAACTGAAATAATTGTTGAAGAAAGGGTACATGCACCCAAGTGTTTCACCTTGGTGAGCACTTGTACTCTTTGTCAAAAAGAAGGATGGAACGTTAAGGTTGTTCACTGACTTTAGAAAACTAAATAAAGCCACGGTAAAGAACAAATACCCTCTACCTAGAATTGATGACCTCTTTGATTAGCTAAGATGAGAAAATATATTTCAAAAATAGAATTCAGATTAGGCTACCATGAAGTAAGAATCAAGGAAGAATACATTAGTAAGACAACCTTTAGAACCAGGTATGGACATTTTGAATTTGTAGTGGTTCCATTTGCACTGACCAATGTACCAACTGTCTTTATGTGCTGAATGAATGACATATTAAGAAATTATTTGGATAAGTTTTTCATTGTGTTCTTAGATGACATACTTATTTATTCTAAATCCGAGGAAGAGAATGAACATCACTTGAGGCTGGTGTTGCAAGTGCTGAGGGAAAATCAACTTTACGCCAAGCTTAGTAAGTGTTATTTTTACCAAGAACAGATCCATTATTTGGTACACATTATTTCAGAAGAAGGTACAATAGTGGACCTAGAGAAGATTGAAGACATTAGAGGATGGCCATCACCTAGGAATGTTTCAAAAGTCATATCTTTTATGGGATTAGTCGGATACTACAGGAGGTTTATAGAAGGGTTCTCTAAGATTTCTCATCCCATCACTTCTTTATAAAAGAAGGGAATCAAATTTGAATGGAAAACAAAGTGTGAAGATAATTTTAACTTTTTGAAAGAGCTACTTACTAGTGCACCTATTTTAAAGATTGTTGACCCAAATGAGAATTGTGTGTTATGTACAAATGCATGCAAGGAAGGACTTGCTGGAGTTCTCACTTAAAATGGACATGTGATTAGTTACGAGTCTAGAAAGTTTAAAGAAAATGAGAGGAAGTATCTCACACTTGACTTGGAACTTGCTTTCATAGTTCATGTGTTGAAGATGTGGAGGCATATCTCATGGGAAAGAGATTTGAATTAAGGACATACCATAGTGGTCTGAAATATCTTTTTGAACAACCAACTTTGAATGCAATGTTGACAAGAAAATAAAGTTGTTGATGCACTCAACAACAGAGTACTTCTCATGCATGCTACAACCATTAGTATGCATCAGTCAGATTTAAAGAGTAGAATTTTAGATCCTATTGTTACAGACCTGCTTATAGGTAAAAGGAAGTTTACAACAAGAAAATGTACAACAAAAAATTAAAGAGTATGAGATTAAGGAATATGGATTACTTATGCATACAAATAGAATTTGTGTTCCTAGTTCCATAGAACTTATGAATTTGGTGTTAAAAGAAATGCATAATGTTCCATATGCCAAACATCCCGATTACCAAAAAACAATTGCAACAGTAAGAGGCCAATTCTTTTGTCTGAGAATGAAGAAAGATGTTATTGATTACATTATCTGTTGTATGGAATGTCAGAGAGTGAAGGCTGAGCATAGAGAACCAATGGGTTTGCTACAACCATTACACATTCCAGAGAAGAAGTGGTATGTAATACCTCCGTGATGAAACCCAATTGTAATGTACATATGTTTATAAGTTGGTGAGCCAGGATATTATAGGCTAAAGTGCTTGTGTGATTATTAGGCTAGAGAGCCTAGTTTCAACCGAACCTATTATTGTAAAATGTAACCACTCATATTATTAATAAAATTACATCACTGCTAACGACTAACTAGACAAAAAGAGTTTCGGAGGGAGGGGGATAAAATCCACTAGAAAGGGAAAGGTGGGATAAGTGCCTAGGTCACGGGCTAATATAAAGGGATTAAGCCCAAGGGAATATTATATTAATATTTCTTAAATTCAAAAGTTATCGGTATATGCAATTTTATCCTTTGCCTTAAGTTCCTAAGGGGAGGAATACCATCCCATGTGGGGAAAAGGTGGGTACAAGGTAGTTCCCAACATGACAAGTGTTAAGTTGGGAACATGTAAATATAAATTGGAAGCTTAGTACATTTCTCAATCATTCGTATCATCATTCACTCACTCTCCTATCATTCGTACCTAGCTACCGTCACGTACCTGTACCTGGGAAGATTTGGAGTTGGTCTCAACTAGTAATCTAGGTAAATTAAGCCAAAGAGGTGGGTTTTAAGGCCTGTGTACTATGGAATAAGTGGGTTTTTAGTCCCGTGGACTATGGAGGAAGCAATATTTCAAGCTCGTGAGCATTCTCTCCAGGTGAGAGAGTTGTTGGAAATTCTATTCCTAAGGTTCCAAGTTGTAGCTACAGGGATCTGAGACTTTATGTTCGGTTTGTTGCTGAAGCCCCGAAAGGGAAGTAAGGCAGTCGAAGGATTGTTGAGCATAGAAGGGACACACTTTCTGGGGTGGGACAAGCATGTGGGGAATGAGAGACTGTAGGCTATATGCCATATTTGGCAGCTTAGTCTAAGCATTTTGGCTATAGATACACCTTAGTCTGGCTTAGGATTCCTTTTCCCTAGTGGAGTTTTAGTCCCATCTTGGGGGTGACATGTTGCTGAGAGTAATGAGCAGTAGAGTCTATGGCTGGGAGGAAATTCTGAGGTCTGCACGCAGTTGGTGTTTTTAATACAACATATATGTGTTTTTCAAATGAGTATTATTCTACTGTGTAATGTTTGTAATTATATTAATTTCAATCTGCTGTAATTATATTTAAATGTTGTTTACTGTGTTTAATGTTTTTATTTCTATTTCTATAATTGTATATGTATTCATGGATTATTGTTTGTTATTATTGTTCTGCATAATTGTGTGTATATGCAGAGCATATCAGTAAATTAAAATGGTATCAAAGTTTGGAAATTTGGTGTGGAATTAGCCAACAGGGAGCCGAGGATGCTACAAAGTGGTATCATAGATCTAGTTTCAACACTGAGCTTGCATAGGCCAAGTTAGAAGAGTGTGGAAGACAAAAATTGCAGAAAATTAATTTCTGGAATATGTCTGCAACTTGTTTGATTAAATTACTGTAGTGAAATTGGGGAAATTTCACGGATAACTAAAGAGAAATTGTGCCCAGAATTAACAACCAACCACATACATAGATAATTACTTATTGTAGAGGCTGATTTGGTATTTATTGGACTAAAATTGATCAAAATTTGGAATTGCAGAGTGCCATGGTGAAAATGGGTGAAATTGGATAAAAGGCCCAATTTCTGCAGTGAAATTCATGAGGAATTCAATGTGCAGGAGTTGAATTACAGGTGTTGGGGTCAAATTGATTATTATAGGGCATGAAATTGACCATACAAAGATTAATTTTATAGCTCCAATGGCGATTTGAAAGAAATTTCAAAAATTTGGGTGTTTTTGGGAATTTTGAGAAAAATGAAAAATTTGGAAAAATTGGAAAAAAATTGGGAATTTTTCCATATGCTGACATCAACATGACATGGGGGCCATGTGTCAGCTAGCGTGGAAGACTGATGATGTGTGATTCCATGGTGGAAGGGACATAGTGGCAGGTACATGGTGGCAACAATGACAGACATGGCAAGTGAGTTGGTGCCATGGTGGGGCACTCACATGTTGAGTGGAACCATGAGCCAGGGTTGCGAAACCATGTCACGTGGGATCTTGTGTGTTTAGGATAACCATAGGCAGGGGGGCCGCAATGAAAATATGTGTGAAAAATCACCAAGGACCAAACCCTGGTTAAGTTTCATGGCCCCTCTACTCTCTGTTAATAGTCAGTAAGGCTTTGGGGGCCATGATACAATGTAGGCCATTGATCGTGATCGCAACCATAGATCATGCCCAAAACCTCCACCGTTAGATCATGTTGGAATGAAACTTCATGTGAGCATGAATAATGGGTGTGGAATGGGTCCCACCCATCCCCGTGACCTAATACAAAGATGCCACATGGTAGTCAAGGACCTATGGGGTCCAATATATATATATATATATATATATATATATACACACACACACGCCATTGAAGGGGAAAGAGAAGGAAGTAAAGGAAAAGGGTTGACGATGCCATGCTAGGTGGATTAGGAGTTTACGTGGTGTCTTCCATGGGTTCCAAATATAATAGGATTCCATGTCAACATCCCAGTTGACCAGATTAAAATAAAGTTTCCAGAAATTAATGAAAATAACTAGAAAATTACATTGATTTCCAGGTGTTCGACTTGCAGGCCATTTTCAGAGGCCTAACTGACATTTTTGTGAACTCCAATTAATAAGAAACTATATGTCCTTCGAAATTATTTTCATATAAAATGATAAATCTAGGAGAGAGATTTCTAACGACGTAAACCATTTGTCAAACGGAGCCAACATTGGAAAGATACAGGCCAAACAATGCCAAGTAATTTTTGAGGCCTAGTTAACTTCAGAGGGCCATAACTTCCTACTCCAGAATCAGATTGGGGCATAGTAGTATTCTATGATAAGATATTGAGCCATAGAAGATATGCATGGATTCAAAATAGAAATACGGGCATCTAAAAATGCATAGGAAGGAACAAAAGGTACCTGTAACATTCATGACTAAAAATATTAATTTGCCTGAGACTTCAACGGGTTGTATCTAGTATATTGGAGCTTCTATGAGGAAAAAAATTGGCTAGAAAAACCAAAATATGGGCATGAAGGAATCAAGTTGAGCTCTTATCAAATTTTCAAAGGAGCAGGTGCAAGGATGCATAAACATAGCTAAAAATTACAAATGGTTGAAGGATGTGCTAAAGGAGTAAATGGGTAATATTCAAGGAGCCATAACTTTCTATTCATAACTCATATTTGAGAAAGGAAGTAGTCGTTGGAAAGGTTTTATATAGAGGAGTCCAATTATGCACCCATAACTATGATTTGAGAAACATTATTTCATTGAAGTCAAAAATAAAGTTTCTGGTGATTTTAAAAGGGAAAAAATGTATATGTTCTAGAATTGTATGTTATGATTTTTAGTTAAGAAATGTTGTTGGGTGCATGTTCCCAAATGTTATGGTTATAGATAGAATAGAGAAAATGCAAGTGATTTCTATATATAGGAGACAAAAGAAAAGAGACAATTCTTCAAAATGAGCATTTGGTTTACTTAAGAAGTTGTTGAGTCAAATATTGGGATTCAATGAGCAACATGGAATACCCTTTTATGAAATTATTGTTTGGGGAAAGAATTCCAAATGACAATTATGCACATCAAATGTGAATGCTAGGTAGGAAATCCATCTATAGTACATGATGATGCATGTACCACAGGATCATATGGAGATTCAAAGAAAAATATGGGAGGATGGTTTTATAGCATATGAAAGAGTTTGGACCTAGTATCAAAGATGAGAAGAGACACTTGAAGATATATTTTTATGTCAAGAATCCATCACAAGATGGTAAAAGGCCTAGACTGAAGAATTTTAAGGAAATATTTTAGGTGAAACCATGAAGGCTTGGGATTAAAAGCAGATATAATTATGTGTAAAGGACTTCACTACCAGCAATCTACTTTTTATAATCAAAGTGATCAGTGGAATCAAGGTGAAAAATAATATCATTTAAGTGGAGGAAGTAGTGAAAGATTACCCAGTCTAGAAGAATCCAAGGTAAAGATAAAAAAGTACAATGTGGGAAGATTTGTTCTATGTGGATTGATATGTCAAGATTCTATTCTTTTGATAAAAGGGGACTTAATGTATACATGGAGATAAGGGAAACATTTCCAAGGATCATCCATATATTTTTGGGGTAGTACCTCCATTATTGTTATCAGAGTAGTGCAGTGGATGCATGGTATGAATGTTAGAACTTCAGGGGTGAATCAATGAAGGTGCAAGTATGGTCAAAAGTGCTAGTAGATGCATAATGTAACTCATCATGTGTAGAATAGTTCTAGAAGTATGTAACCATACTTCTGGGGAAGGAATTACACAAATGTAAGTTCTTTCTAGAGTTGGATGAAGTGCAAGAGTAATTGAAGATAATGGGAAAATTACCATTAGGTGGATGCCAAATTATTTGAGTCTGTTGCAACACTCAAAGAACAATGACAACAATAAAAAGAAGACTGAGAATGTATGTAGAGAATGTTGGGTGTAGTTAAAAGGTGCTGAGAACATGCCCAAGGTAGATTGGGATCTCAATCCAAAAATATTCAAGCATGGAGGTGATTTTTTGAAGGGAAATCAGTAAGGAAATATGAAGAATAAAATGGTTCTATACTTACTATGGAATGAAAAAGAAGAAAAATCTGAGGAGAACCCATCTCAAGTGGAAAAGATCCATTGGTTATATTTTAGAAGGCTATACGTACCAATGGAATGTAGGATGGCAAGTAAAGGTGATGCTAACTACCTCCAATTAATATTTATGAAGTTGGAAAAGAAGACATTTGTGAAGCACTGTAGTATACTGGAAATTGACTATGGAAGTCAAGTTGATACCCAAATGGATTAAGAAAGGAGAAGTGAATGGTGTAAGAAACCATAAGAGTTGAAGTGATCAGATAAGGATAAATGGATTAGTTGGTTCAGTAAAGTAATTGGATGTTGAATATCCAGGAAATAGATGAATGCTAAAAATTAATATCAGAATAGTGTGTGGATAGAAATGCAAAAGTGGTCAAGTGTGGTTGGCTGAAAAGTGCTCATGGAAACAAGAAATCTTGTCTAATGATTCCAGTAAGAGAGTAAAGGGATACACGAATTCAGTGAGATTTGAGGACAACCAGGAAAGGACAACTAGGAACAAAAAAAGGAAGGTGGTACACGAAGAAAAAGGTTGCTACAATTGTTGTAGCAACATTTATGATATGGCGATTTGGATAGTCATATATAGCACATGGAGATGAAATGCATGTGCATTCATAAGCATGATAAGGATGCATTCTTGGTGCATATAAATATGCATTAGTGAATGCAGATTTGTTAGTATATGCATGTGTGTGTGTTCAATACTATGAATGGTGTGCATTAGTGAATATGAAAGTTGCTAATGATGGTTATTGTGCCAGGAAAGAAAGATTTATTGCATGATTGCAAGTGTTGTTGATGGTGTTGTTGCATATGGAAGGAAGCAACTGAAAGATGAAGTGTTTATTTTAAGACTGATAAAGGAGACATGAGATCTCCTATTGTTACTAGATAATCAGGTAGCATCAAACTTATTTAATGACAATTATGCAGGTATGAAATTTATGTATTTATGCTGCAAAATTGTTGAAGGGAATTAGGTAAGAATTTCCTCAGCCAGAGTTTTTATAAAATAATTTTATTGTATAATTTGAATGCATTAGAAAGAATGATATGTCATTTGGTATGGTAGAGGCCAGAAGCTGGGGATAATTATAGAAGCTCTTTAGTTTTTAAATGCATTCATGTGACATAATAACATGTCATGATTTTGTTGGTTATAAATTCATAAACAAATAAAGTTAAGGGATATAATCCCGACATAAGAATGAATGCCAAAAACAATAGTCATGTATGAGGCCATAACATGGTTGGATATGGAAAGGATATAGTGATACACAAGTATCCAATGAGATTCTTAGTCATGATTAAGGTTTGGACTACAACCTTTTTGCTAACACTAAAAACCACCACTGAATTATATTCTTGGTGTAGTGTTGGAAGCGAAAATGAAGGTATCCAAATGGCTGAGAAAGAATTGGGAAGTGTATGGATGATGTGTTAAGGCATTGGCCAAACCTTCCAATTCACCATGGTGGGATACACAACCTAGAAAAATGAGCATTTTGAAAGCATTGCAAGGGCGCATTGAATAATATGCATGGATAAATTATGAAATGTGCAAGTGGTAGTGTTTCCTACATGCATGCTAAGATAGAGTTGTATATGCAAGGAATAATTAAATGCATTAGGTGAAATGAATGTATATATTATATTTCATGGAAATAACTATGCTAACAACTGAAATGATGTAATTCTTGCCAAGTCATGAAGTTGAGGACATTACAGGGGCTACTAGATAGTGCAACAAGAGAGTTGCAGGTTAAAGTAATCACATGGAGACGGACTACATGAAATCGCTGTTAGGGAAACATAGTAATGAAAATAATGATGTATGTAAAAAGGAAAAACTTGGTTGTTGATAATACATGTGCACAGATTGAAAAAATCATTCTGATTAATGAATGGATTGAAGCGATTAAATTGTTAAATGCATACAATTTTCAGATCACTTTATGAACTTTTGTAAATATTACAATAAAAGTATAATGTATATGAAATACTAATAATTTGTTTGGATGAATGCAAGATGGAAGTATTGCAGGAAAAATGGTCTCAAGTATGGAACTATTGAAAGTGATAATAAAGATTGGCACTTATTGCTGCTATAGCCAATAAATTATGAGAGAGAATCTCATACGTGGAAAACATTTGGATTTCCTAATACAAACAATTTGAATTTTGAATGAAATTGCTATGATATTGTCTCATGAGGACTGTATGTGTGTGATACAGATGAGATGATGGTTATTAAAGCTAGTATGCTTGGTTGGAAAGAAAGGTTATTGTTGGGACACTAAAGCCTATAAGTGAAAATATTTAGTGAGGGTATGGTAATAGGTTGGTGCTCTCTTTGTGTGTGAAAGCCTTGGAAATATGGATAATTGAAGGACTGTGTAGCATTGAAGGGAGGCCTGAGCCTAAAATGGTGAATGCAACAAGAAAGTGGAAACTCAAGAATGCCATAGAATTTGAATTCTTACAAGAAGCAGCTAATTGGAATAGAGAAAATGTCTTCTAGCTAAAGTATGAAGACATGAATTTGGTGCTTGGAAAGTAGAGCACTGAAAGGATCACAAGATTCAATAGAAAAGACATGAAGTTTTTTGAAAACTTTGAATGTACATTGTATATAATTCACTGAGGACATTGCATAAATAAGGGGGATCATAATGTAATACCCCTAGGATGAAACCCAATTGTAATGTACATATGTTTATAGGCTGATGAGCCAGGATATTATAGGCCAAAGTTCCTGTGTGATTATTAGGTCAGAGAGCCTAGTTTCTAGTGAGCCTATTATTGTAAAATGTAATCACTCATATTATTAATAAAAGTACATCATTGCTATAGACCAGCTAGACAAAAAGAGTATGGGGGGGGGATAAACTCCAGTAGAAAGAGAAAGGGGGGATAAGAGTCTAGTAAATGGGATAATCTAATGGGATTAAGCCAAAGGGAATATTATATTAATATTCCCTAAAGTCTAAAGTTATGGGTATATGAAATTTTATCCTTTTTACTTAAGTTCCTAAGGGGAGGAACATATTCCCATGTGGAGACAAGGTGGGTACAAGGTAGTTCCCAACATAACAAGAATCAAGTTGGGAACATGTAAATATAAAGTGGAGCATTAATATATTTCTCAATCATTCTTTCCATCATTCACTCACTCTCCTATCATATGTACTTGGCTTCCATCATGTACCTATTCCTAGGAATATTTGGAGCTGGTCTCAACCAATAATCTAGGTAAATTTAATTGAAGAGGCATGTTGCCATGATCGTGAACTATGGAACAAGTGGGTTTTCAGGCCCATGGACTATGGAAGAAGCAGTTTGTTAGGATTGTGGGCATTCTCTCTAGATGAGATAACTATTGGGAATTGTATTGCCAAGGTGCCAAGTTACAACTACATGGCTCTGAGACATCCTATCTGGCCTATTGTCAAAGCCCCGGAAGGGAAGTGGGGTAGCCAAAGGACTATTGAGCAGAGAAGGGGCACACTTCCTAGGGTGGGACAAGAATTTTTGGAATGAGAGGTTGTAGGCTATCTGCTAGAGTTAGAACCTTAGTTTGAGAATTTTGGTTGTAGACAGACCTTAGCCTGGCTTAGGATTCCTTTTCCCTAGTGGAGTTTTAGTCCCAGCTCGGGGGTGACCTGATGTTGACAGTTATGAGTAGTAGAGTCTATGGCTGGGAAGAAAGTATGAGGTCTGCATGCAGTTGATGTTTTGCTACAACAAATATGTGTTCTTCTACTGAGCATTATTATGTTGTGTAATATCTGTACTTATGTTAATTACAATCTACTGTAATTATATTTACATGATGTTTACTGTGTGTAATATATTTATTTTTATTGTTGAAATTGTATATGTATGTATTAATTATTGTTTGTTGTTGTTATTCTTCATAATTTTGTGCATATGTAGAGCATATTAGTAAATTAAAATGGTATCGGAGTTTGGAAATTTGGTGTGGCATTGGCTAGCAGGGCATTGGGGATGCTACATGGTAACCATTGATTTTATAACTAAGTTGCCCAGAATAGCAAGGCAACATGATTCAATAATGGTAGTGGTTGATAAATTGACAATGACTGCTCATTTTTTTCATGTTAAGATGACTCATACAGTTTTTATATTGTAAAAATTTACGTGAGGGAAATTGCTAGGCTGCATGGGATACCTACGACAATTGTTTCAGACAGAGACACAGAGTTTACTTCAAATTTATGGAGAGGATTATTTAAATGATTTCGTACAAATATAAATTTTAGTGAAACATACCATCCAAAATCAGATGGGAAGATAGAGAGAGCCAACTAAGTGATTGAAGACATGTTGAGAATGCATGTGATGGATATGCCATCTAAGTGGGAAGACTACTTGCATTTGGTTGAGTTTTCCTATAATAATGGGTATCAAGCTTCATTGAAGATGAGGCCATTTTCCTTTGTATGGTAGAAAATGAAATACTCCAATAAGTTGGGATAACTCAATAGATAGAATAATGCTTCGGACAAAATTGCTCAAGGATATGGAAGACTAGATGGTTAAAAGTAAGTAGAATTTGAAGGCAAAAAAAAATAGACAAAAGATTTATGTAGATAAGAACAAAACAATTAGAGAATTTAAAGTGAAAGAGCATGTTCTTTTGAAAGTGAATCCCAAGAAGAGCTCATTGAATTTGGGCAACTATACAAAGCTAGCAACTCGATTTTGTGGTCCATTTAAGATATTGGACAGATTAGGGCATTTGTATACATGCTTCCATTGCCTACTTCTATGAATGCGCATAATGTATTTCATGTATCTTTCTTGAAAAATTATGTACATGATCCTAACCATGTTATTGATTCAAATTTGATTCAAGTGGAGCTAGAAGGAGATTTTCAGGTCCACCCAGTGCACATATTGGAAACAAAAGTCAAAATTCTCTAGAATCGAGTCATAGAAATGGTAAAAGTTCAATGGACCTTATACGGTATTAAATATGCTACTTGGGAGCATGAAGATGCCATGTGGGCATAGTACCCACAACGTTTTGAAGAATTTTGAAATTTTGATTTATGTTTCGTATATGCACTAAGGAGAGTTCTAAAATAAGGGGGAGGGTAATGTAACACCCCGGTTTTGAGTCCCCATATTAATAATGTATTTTATTTTATTTTATGAAAGGATAGAGTGCCTAAACAATTAAAAGAGGATGGAGTGCCTAGAAAATTTAATGCTTTGAACATTGGAAATAATAAAATACATTGTTGGCTACAAGATGAATAAGGACGAAGTTATTGGGGGCTATGATTCGACAAGAGAGGGGGGGACTAAAGGGGTTAAGTATTTTTATTACATTTTATTTACCCATCTTTGTTTGATTGAGAAAGTGGTTACATGAGCTTCTTGGGGTAAAGGCCATGTGGTTCTTGATTTCATGTAATTATATAAACACCTCTTGTGGGTTGTTTGGGGGTTCACTCTTCATTTTTGTTCTTCATTCATTGTTTCCCATTCATTATTCCTCATCTATTGTTGTTATTGGTTGGGATGTGGGGATGAATTTATCAGGAAATAAGCCATTGTTTTCTTTTTGTAGTAATTACTAGTGTATTCCAACCATGAATTGGTGTCTGCATGCCTGAGATGCATTTGCATGTGCTAAAATTTGTTCACAAATATGAATCCTTAGAGTCCCAACATCAAGATGATTGACCAGATGCATTGGAGCCTTAGAAATAAATGGACAACCTGAGGGACTGTGTGGCAATGAAGGGGGTTCATTGTCTTTGGGTGGTGCAGGCTGGAGAGAAGAGAGTTGGAATACTTTGGATTGTTCTGTGTTGAGAAGCCTGTGAGAGATTAAGTGATTACTGGTTTGGGAAGCTGAGTGTCGCTCTAGAACCCATCCTTATGGATTCATAGCCCTAACTCATGGGTGACCTACTGTTGAGACTTGGAAGAATAATGTCTAATTTTGGGTGGAGTTCCCTTGGTATGCACCCAATTGATGATTGGTTTTGTTTAAGATAAGTGCTCTTCGTCATGGTTTTCTTTTGTTGCAGATTTATTTTGGCTATGTATTATTTATTATCTCTGAGATTCGTATTTATAATGTGCACACTTGCCGTAAATTGTTGTGCATATTATTCTTTTTAAGTCTAGTATGAAACTTAATTATTCTTTTTAAGTCTAGTATGAATATTGATTATTGCATGAGATGTCATGGTGTTTCTTTCATGCTTTTTTATTAATTAATCATCAACAGAATTCGAAAATAATTTTGAAGTGCATTTATAGAGTAGCATGGTCCTGCCTTGGTGGCTAGGTACGTTACAAAAACTCTTATCTAGAATCACAAGGTCGCTAATCCTTTCAATGAGTTTGAGACTCGTTACACATAGCTTTCAGGACGTTTATCTATAGTAGCCAAGATCATGGATGATTGTCTTTGAGAAAAATTCTCTTTTTTTGCATTCTGCAAACAAACCCAACGCTTATTCATAATGTTTTTAAAGGAAAAGGAAACAATTGTAGTGTTTATGATATACTGACAAATATCTTTTTCCTCTCATAACTGATTTCATTCTTTTTATGGTTGCAGGAGTAGGCTACAGAGTCACTACCTTTACATGAAAAATCTAACCTTGAAATGATTAGGGGATTCCCTTGACCTTCTTCATATTGACTTGACTTCTCTCTATTCAGATATTGTTTACCATTGTAAGCCAACATTCAACATTCATATTTGATCCTTGTCTTTCCTGAACCCCAACTAGATTTTTTTATCACCATTGCATTATATTCTATGATATATTCCAAGGCCTGAATGTTAATGTGTTTTACAATTTCACCAGGAACCTTGATCCTTGTCAGGAACCTTGATCCTTACGTATCTCTCCCTCATTGGGAAGTTAAACTATCTATCTTGTTGATAATGGTTCTTGAAGACCTATCGACATTCTCAGATGTGGAACATTTTCATATTATAACCCAATGCTTGCTTTCCACTTGTCGTAACTAGATTCATGCGTTGTGGTCTAACATAGGAGCCTATTCCCTGATCCTATTAGATTCCCTCTCCTTGCAATCTTGTTGGGTTTATGCTCTAAAATTTTCCCCTTGATCCAATTGACATATCCCATATGCTCGACTAGAGTCGAACTCCTTTTTATCGTATGGGTCGCTCTTTTTGATGTTAAAATATCAAGTGACATGTCATCCATTTTCTCCCTGACTTACCATTTTTTGTATCCAAATTTGAGTAGTCACAATATCCATATGACACACCTACCTGAATTAGCACCTGGTTATTGGAATCTACATGTACACAATGTTCTATTTTTTTTATCCCTAGGTGCAAAATTGTGACTAGTGTGGAACCCTAATTGGTATGGAACCTTGACACGTGCGAAACTAGACCTATTTATTTTTCCTATTTTTTATCAAGCATTTGTATAGTTTATTTGTTTTATTTTATTTATAATTTTATTTCTAATTTTCCCATGGTTTACATGTTGAAAGATTAATTATTGAAAGATTGATTAATTGTCGAAGTTTAGTTGTTGGAATATTGGTTGTCATTGATGTCAACCCTTGAACATGAAGTTAACCAACAACATGTCAAGGAACAATAGTTGTAAACATAAGTTAACAAGTTGCATGCAAGTTGCATGTTAAAGTAACTGTAAACACATGTTTACAAGTTTCATGTGAGTCACATGTATATAATTCAGTGAGTACAATGCATAAATAAGGAAAGGGGGGATAAGAGTCTAGGAAATGGGATAAGCTAAGGGGATTAAGCCAAAGGGAATATTATATTAATATTCCCTAAAGTCTAAAGTTATGGTTATATGACATTTTAACCTTTTTACTTAAGTTCCTAAGGGGGAGGAACACATTCCCATGTGGGTAAAAGGAGGGTATAAGGTAGTTCCCAACATGAAAAGTGTCAAGTTGGGAACATTCAAATATAAAGTGGAGGATTAATGCATTTCTTAATCATTCTTTCCATCATTCAATCACTCTCATATCATATGTACCTGGATTCCATCACGTATTAATTCCTAGGAATATTTGGAGCTGGTCTCAACCAATAATCTGGGTAAATTTAATTGAAGAGGTAGGTTTCCAGGCTCATGGACTATGGAAGAAGTGGATTGTCATGAACATGGACTATGGAAGAAGAGATTTGTTAGGTCTGTGGGCATTCTCTCCATATGAGAGAACTACTAGGAATTGTATTCCCAAGGTGCCAAGTTGCAACTACATGGCTCTGAGACTTCTTGTATGGCTTGTTGCTGAAGCCCTAGAAGGGAAGTGGGGTAGCCAAAGTACTATTGAGTAGGGAAGGGACACACTTCCTTGGTTGGGAAAAGAGTTTTGGGAATGAGAGGTTGTAAGATATCTGCTAGAGTTGGCACCTTAGTCTAAGAATTTTGGTTCTAGACATACCTTATCCTGGTTTAGGATTCCTTTTCCTTGGTCGAGTTTTAGTCCCAGCTCGAGGGTGACCTGATGTTGAGAGTTATGAGCAATAGAGTCTATGGCTGGGAAGAAAGTATGAGGTCTGCACACAATTGATGTTTTTACTACAACAAATATGTGTTCTTCTAATGAGTATTATTTTGCTGTGTAATATATGTACTTATGTTAATTACAATCTACTGCAATTATATTTACATGATGTTTACCGTCTGTAATGTATTTATTTATTTTGTTGAAATTGTATATGTATGCACTGATTATTGTTTGTTGTTGTTATTCTCATAATTCCATGCATATGTAGAACATATCAGTAAATTAAAATGGTATCATAGTTTGGAAATTTGGTGTGGCATTGGCTAGCAGGGAGTTGGGGATGCTACATGGTAACCATTGATTTTATAACTAAGTTGCATAAAATAGCAAGGAAAGATGATTCGATAATGGTAGTGGTTGATAAATTGACAATGAACGCTCATTTTTTTCATGTTAAGATGAGTCATACAATTTTTATATTGTAAAAATTTACATGAGGGAAATTGGTAGGTTGCATGGGATACTTACAACATTTGTTTCATACAAAGACATAAAATTTACTTCAAATTTATGGAGAGGATTATTTAAATGCTTTCGTACAAATATGAATTTTAGTGAAACATACCATCCACAATCAGATGGGAAGATAAAGAGATTCAACTAAGTGATTGAAGACATGTTGAGAATGTATGTGATGGATAGGCCGTCTAAGTGGGAGGACTACTTACATTTGGTTGATTTTACCTATAATAATGGGTATCAAGATTCATTGAAGACAAGGCCATTTGAGGCTTTTTATGGTAGAAAATGAAATACTCCAATAAGTTGGGATAACCCAACAGATAGAATAGTTCTTGGGACAAAATTGCTCAAGGATATGGAAGACTACATGGTTAAAAGTAAGTAGAATTTGAAGGCAACAAAAAATAGACAGAAGATTTATGTAGATAAGAACAAAAAATTAGTGAATTTAAAGTGGGAGAGCATGTTCTTTTGAAAGTGAATCCCAAGAAGAGCTCATTGAAGTTGGGCAACTATACGAAGCTAGCAACCTGATTTTGTGGTCCATTTAAGATATTGGATAGAATAGGGTAGTTGCATACATGCTTGCATTGCCTACGTCTATGAATGTGCATAATGTATTTCATGTCTCTTTCTTGAAAAAGTATGTACATGATCCTAACCATGTTATTGATTCGAATTTGATTCAGTGGAGCTAGAAGGAGACTTTCAGGTCAACTCAATGCACATATTGGAAAGCAAAGTCAAAATTATCTAGAATCGAGTCATAGAAATGGTAAAAGTTCAATGGAAATTCTACGGTAATAAATATTCTACTTGGGAGCATGTAGGTGCCATGCGGGCATCGTACCCACAATGTTTTGAAGAATTTTGAAATTTTGATTTCTGTTTCGTATATGCACCGAGGACAGTTCTAAAATAAGGTGGAGGGTAGTGTAACTTGAGTCCCCATATTACCAATGTCTTTTATTTTATTTTATGAAAGGCTAGAGTGCCTAAATGATTAAAAGAGGCTAGAGTGCCTAGGAGATTTAATATTTTGAACATTGGAAATAATAAAATACATTGTTGGTTACAATATGAATAAGGACAGAGTTATAGGGAGCTATGATTCCACAAGAGAGGGGGGACTAAAGGGGTTACGTATTTTTATTACATTTTATTTACCCATCTTTTTTTAATTGAGAAAAGTGGTTACATGATATTTTTGGGGGAAAGACAATGTGGTTCTTGATTTCATGTAATTATATAAATGCCTCTTGTGGGTTTTTTGGGGTTTCACTCTTCATTTTTGTTCTTCATTCATTGTTTCCCATTCATTATTCCTCATATATTCTTGTTATTTGTTGGGATGTGGGGATGAATTTCTCAAGAAAGAAGCCATTGTTTGCTTGTTGTAGTAACTAATAGTGTATTCCAACCATGAATTAGTGTCTGCATGCTTGAGATGCATTGGCATATGCTAAAATTTGTTCACAAATATGAATCCTTAGAGTCCCAACATCAAGATGCTTGAACAGATGCATTGCAGCCTTAGAAACAAGTGGAAAACCCGAGGGACTGTGTGGCAATGAAGTGGGTTCATTGTCTTTGGGTGGCGCAGGATGGAGAGGAGAGTTTTGACATACATTGGACTGTTGTGTGTTGAGAAACCCATGAGAGATTAAGTGCTGACTGGTTTGGGAAGTTGAGTGTCACTCTGGAACCTGTCCTTATGGATTCATAGCGCTAGCTCACAGGTGACCTACTGTTGAGACTTGGAAGAATAATGTCTAATTTTGCGTGGAGTTCCCTTGGTATGCATCCAATTAGTGATTGGTTTTGTTTAAGATAAGTTCTCTCTGTCCTAGTTTCCTTTTGTTGAATATTTATTTTGGCTGTGTATTATTTATTATCTCTGATATTTGTATTTATAATGTGCCTACTTACTCGTCATTGTTATGCATGGCATGTTTAAGCATTCTTTTTAAGTCTAGTATGAATATTGATTATTGCATGAGATGTTATGGTGTTTCTTTCATGCTTTTTTATTAATTAATCGTCATTAGAATTCAAAATCAATTTTGAATTTCATTCTTAGAGTAGCGTGGTCTTGCCTTGGTGGCTAGGTATGTTACACAAACTCTTAGCTACAATTACAAGGTCGGTAATCCTTTTAGTGAGTTTGATACTCGTTACACATAACTTTCAGGACATTTATCTATAGTAGCCGAGATCATGGATGCTTGTCTTTGAGAAAATTTCTCCTTTTTTTCATTCTCCAATCAATCCCAACTCTTATTCATAATTTTGTTAAAGGAAAAGGAAACAAATGTAGTGTTTATGATATAATGACAATTATCTTTTTCCTCTCATAACTGATTTCATTATTTCTATGGTTGCAAAAGTAGGTTGCAGAGTCATTGCCTTTACATGAAAAATCTAACCTTGAAATGATTAGGGGATTCCCTTTACCTTCTTCATATTGAATTGAATTCTCTCTATTCAGATATTGTTTACCATTATAAGCCAACATTCAACATTCAGATTTGATCCTTGTCTTTCCTAAACCCCAACTTGATTTTTTTTATCACCATTGCATTATCTTCTATGATATATTCCAACCTAAATGTTAATGTGTTTTACAATTTCTCCAGGAACCTTGATCCTTGTCAGAAACCTTGATCCTTACTTAGCTCTCCCTCATTGGGAAGTTAAAATATCTATCTTACTCATAATGGTTCTTGAGGACCTATCGATATTCTCAAATGTGGAACCTTGTCATATTATAACCCAATTCTTGCTTGCCATTTTTTGTAACTAGATTCATGCGTTGTGGTCTCACATAGGAGCCTATTCCCTGATCCTATCAGATTCCTTCACCTTGCAAGATTGTTGGGTTTGTGCTCTAAAATTTTCCTCTTGATCGGATTGACATATCCCATATGCTCGACTAGAGTCAAACTCCTTTTTATCATATGGGTTGCTCTTTGTGATGTTAAAATTTCAAGTTACATGTCATCCATTTTCCCCTTTCCTCCTCACCATTTTATCCAAATTTGAGTAGTCACAATCTCCATATGACACACCTACCTGAATTAGCACCTGGTTATTGGAATCTACATGTACATGATGTTATAGTCTTTTGATCCCTAGGTGTGAAATTGTGACTGGTGTTGAACCCTAATTGGTATGGAAGATTGACATGTGAGAAACTAGACCTATTTATTTTTCCTATTTTTTTATAAAGGATTTGTATAGTTTATTTGTTTAATTTTATTTGTAAATTTATTTTTATTTTTAATTTTCCCATGGTTTACATGTTGAAAGATTAATTATTGAAAGATTGATTAATTATTTAAGTTTAGTTGTTGGAAGATTGGTTGTCATTGATGTCAACCCTTAACATGAAGTTAACAGGTAGTATGTCAAGGAAAATTAGTTGTAAACATAAGTTAACAAGCTGCATGTCAGTTGCATGTTAAAGTAACTGTAAACATAAGTTAAAACGTTTCATGTGAGTCACATGTCATCATGAGTTTTATGTCATCATGAGTTGCATGTCATCATGAGATCCTCATTAAGAAACAAAGAAGGGTCAATTGGAAAATCACTTGTGTGAATCACTTATGAGAATATAGGTTGGAGATCTAATATAGTGAGTCGAAGGTAGAGAAGTCCAATGAAGGAAGAAGTTTGTAGGAGATGAGAGTATGAAGAAGAGGTTTCAAACATATATTCCTTGAGTAAATCCGTAGGTTTGAGGAGGAAAAGTGAGGACATTTGTGGTCTGTAGTGAGGAAAAGCACATATACCCATGAGAAGATAGTGCATAAAGTCGTGGACCTGTGAGGAAAAATTGTGACTGTGAGGAAAAAATGTGGAAGATCAGGGATCTAAATCTCAGGTCAGCTACAGGTTGAAGATATATCTTTTTGTGTGTGTTAGGGTATGTATTCTGAATAAATTAGGAACAAGTATTTCTTAGTGATTCATAAACATTTGATTTGGAGAATTCTCTTGTGAATCTTGGTATGAGGTATGTGTGGTTGCAGTTTTGATGAGATATCGAAATCAGTAGAAGCAACAAAGGTATCAGTAACAACAACAACAAGAAGTTATCAATGATAGAAGTAGTGATAGATTGGTCTACATTTATATTTCAGGGTGGTTAGACGGAGCAAGGAAAGGGGGTTGTAGCCTCCTTTCAGTTGGACCCAGATAAATTAGGGAGTTGGAGATTCCTTTAGGTTGCATCCTGTAAATAGGGGGTTGGAGCCTCCTTCGAGTTGTAGCTAGAGAAATAGGAAGTTGGTGTTTCAAATGAATGTATTGTTTGATAAATATGAAAATCATTCTGTGGTTTTATCCTGCACTGTGTTTCCACGTAAAATTCCGGTGTACTATGTTTAATTGATGTTTATGCATTGAAATATGGTGTTGATGATATATTGAATTCTCATTATATTTATTGGAAGTTTTGTATTTTGATAAAAATTACTAATTATCCTCTTACTGATTCACCCCCCCTCTTAGTATTCCAACAATTGGTATTAGAGTAGGTCCTTCAGGAAGCGGTTTCACCACTGGAAGGATATCATGGAATATGCTAAGATTGGAGCACCAATGTTTGATGGGAATAACTATAACCTTCTGGAATAAAAGGAGGAAAACTGTTTTACAGGAACATGGATTTGATGTTCGTAAATTAGTAGTAGATGGGTATACAACACCATCCACTCCCCCAACCGATAGATATGGAAAGAAACTCAACGAAAACAACTCAAAGGGTAAATGTACTATTCTAAGTAGTCTAGTTGATTAAGTATCTTTCAAGGTTATGCATTGTGATAGTGAAAAGGATCTATGGGATAAACTCGAAAATATTTATGGAGGATATGTCAAGGTAAAGGGAGCTAAGCTTCAAATTTCCAGAGCTAGGTTTGAACAATTGAAGATGAAGACATTGCAACCTACCTTCTATGAGTTGACAAAATAGTTAACACTATTAAGGGATAGGGAGTAGAAGTTGATGACTCAATGGTTGTTAAAAATGTATTGAGGTCTCTTCCTATGAGATTTGATCCTAAAATATCATCCCTAGAAGAAAGAGAATATATCGGTACATTGAGTATGGATGAGATACATGGAATATTTACAACCTATGAGATTATAATGAAATAGGAGAACCCAATCTCAAAGGAAGCTACTTTTAAGGAATCCAAGAAGACAAAGAAAAAGAACAAGAAAAAGTCAAAACCAGGTTGCAGTTATAGTGATGGTTCAAAAGAAGATGAAGAGATATGAATATGGAATAGGGGGATTCTAAGAAAAAGCTCTAGAGATAAGAGAACTATCCTTTGAGAAGTCTGAAGTGTTTGTAGTTTCAGAGTGGTTTGATGAAAGAAACACATAATGTATTATGACAGTTTGATAATTTGAGGAACACACTGGACATACGACAACACATGTATGAGATAAATCTCTTGGTAATGTTGGTAATTTGTTGAGCTACACCATTGATGGTACTTGCTTGATATATCCTATGATGCATGGTGTATGGCATGATTGAGTTATATGGTATATGGTTGAAATACATTGTTGGTACATATTATGGTACAAGTGTTGATGTACATGGTTGATGCTTGAGGAATATGGTACAGGTTATGGTGCATGGTTGATGCTTGAGGAATATGGTACAGGTTATGGTGCATGGTTGATGCACAGTTTGATACAGATGTTGGTGCATGGTTGACGCACTTGGTGTGGTACAGGTTGTGGTACACGATTGATGTTTGGTATGGTACAATTTGATGGTTTGGTACATGATTTGTTACATGGTTGAGACACATATCTTGTGATGGTATGTTGGTGATCTTGGTACATGCTTGGTAGAGGCATGTGTTGGTGATGTTGGAAATCTAGTTGAGAGGTGTCCTTGGTATTTGAGATCCATGTGAGAGGATATGGTTGAGTATTGGTATTTAATATTGAAAAATTATCTACAACAACAAGGGTTGAGGAAAGTCAATGTAGACAACAATCTCTACATAAAGGTAAATAAAAATAGTTTATTGATAATTGAAGTTTATGTTGATGACATTATTTTTGGAAGTGATTATGACAGGATGAGTCAGAAATTTGCTAAAGTCATGCATAATGAATTCAAAATGTCATTACTTGGTGAGTTTTCTTTCTTTTTGGGACTCTACATATGTAAGCAAGATATATGTATTTTCATCTCCCAGACCAAGTATATCAAAGAAATGTTAAAGAAGTTTGGAATGGTATATTGCAAGCCTATAAGTACTCTAATGCAGATGAGTTGCAAATTGAGAAAATATGACAAATCCAAGGATGTGGATCAGAGAATCTGTAGATCAATGATTATAATCTTACTCTATGTGACAACATCGAGACCATATGTGATGCAAACAGTTGGATAGTTTGCAAGATTTCAAGTAGCACCAAAGGAAATACATGTTATGGTAGTAAAGGGAATATTCATATATCTCAAAGGAACAAAAGATTATGGATTATGGTATCCAAAAGGGAATGGTATATCTCTAGTTGGATACACAGATGCAGATTGGGAAGGAAGTGTTGATGACAAAAGAAGTACAAGTGGACCAATCTTCTACTTGGGTGATTGTCTGATATCCTGGTTGAGAAAGAAAAATTCTTCAATATCATTTTCCATAGCAGAGGTAAAGTATATTGCAACAACAACATGTTGTACACAGGTTATCTAGATGAATAAAACTTTCCAGGACATACAGGTGGAATATGACGAGCCTATTCCAATATTATGTGATAACACCAGTGCTATAAGTATCTTTAAGAATACGATGATGCATTCCAAGATGAAACACATTCTGATCAAGTTTCACTTTCTACGGGAACAAGTTACAGAAAATAACATTAAGGTAGAGTATGTTGGGACAAAATAACATATTACATATATCTTCACCAAACCTCTTCCGAGGGAGACTTTTGAGTATCTTCGACAAAAACTTGGAGTAGTTTCATCCCCATAGTGATCTACATGGAAGTTGTCACAGTAAGGTAAGGGGATAATAGTAGTAATCATGAAAGACTTGAATGCTTTTTGAATTCTTTTTATCAGGGATTTACATGAGGAAGAACCATGAAGAGAAACATCAGTAGAGATCATAGGCTTACAGACATGGGGAGAAGCGCCATGGAGAATTCATCCTTTTCCATTGATGTCAAAGGGGGAGAGAAAAAAAGAGGCATGGAAAGGAAGAGAAGAGGCATGAAGACAGAGGGAGCCAACATGAGCATGAGCAGTGTTTTGTCTAAGTGTTTCCATCAATGCCAATGGGGGAGATTGTTGAAAGATTAATTATTGAAATACTGATTAATTGTCGAAAGTTTAGTTGTTAGAATATTTTTTTTCATTGATGTTAACCCTTATATAGAAAGTTAACAGGTAGCATGTTAAGGTAAAGTAGCTCTAAACAAAAGTTAGCAAGATGCATGACAGTTGCATGTCAAAGTAACTGTAAAAAGAAGTTAACAAGTTGTATGTGAGTTTCATGTCATCATGAGTTGCATGTCAGTTTCATGTCATCATGAGATCCTTACTAAAACACAGAGAAGGGTCAATTGGAAAATCACTTCAGTGAATCAATTTTGAGAATACAGGCTGGAGATCTGAGTCAGTGAGTTGAAGGTAGAGAAGTCCAGTCAAAGAAGAAGTTTGCAGGAGTCGAGAGTACGAAGAAGATATTTCAAACAAAGATTCCTTGAGTTTCATGTCATCATGAGATCCTTACTAAAACACAGAGAAGGGTCAATTGGAAAATCACTTCAGTGAATCACTTTTGAGAATACATGTTGGAGATCTGAGTCAGTGAGCTGAAGGTAGAGAAGTCCAGTCAAAGAAGACGTTTGCAGGATTCGAGACTATGGAGAAGAGTTTTCAAACAAATATTCCTTGAGTAAATCCACAGGTTCCAGGAGGAAAAACACATACATCCATTGGATGCAGTGAGGAAAAGCACAGATACCCATGAGCAGACAATGCATAAAGTCATGAAACTATGAGAAACAATTGTGGAAGATCAGGGATCTAAAACTCAGATCAACTATAGGTTAAAGGTATGTCTTCTTGTGTGTGTTAGGGTGTGTATTTTGAAGAAATTAGGAACATGTATTTCTTAGTGATTCATAAGCATTTGATTTGGACAACTCTCTTGTGAATATTGGTATGATGTATGTGTGGTTGCAGTCTTGATGAGATATCGAAATCAGTAGAAAAAACAAAGGCATTAGTAATAGCAACAACAATAGGTTATCAGTGACAAAGGTAGTGATAGATTGGTCTACATTTATATTTCAAGGTGGTCGAACAGTGCAAGGAAAGGGGGTTGTAGCCTCCTTCTAGTTGGAGATAGATAAATCAGGGAGTTGGAGCTTCCTTCAGGTTGTAGCTTGCAAATAGGGGGTTGCATCCTCCTTCCAGTTGTAGCTGGAGAAATAGGAAGATGGTGCTTCCAATGATTGTACTCTTTGATAAATAAGAAAAACATTATGTGGTTTTCTCTCGCATTGGGTTTCCACATAAAATTTCGGTGTATTGTGTTTATGTGATGTTTATGCATTAAATTATGGTGTTGATGATATATTGAATGCTCATGATATTTATTGGAGGTTTTATGTTATGATTAAAATTACTAATTGTGCTCACACTGATTCATGCCCCGCTCCGCCCCCCCTCCCCCCTCTTAGTATTCCAACATTACAAAACTACACATGGTTTTGATTTCCCATGGTTTTCCCTAAATTTCCTATGGCTTTCCCAAACCTACCTTTGGTTTTTGAATTACACAGGAAAATCACTTTTGATGTGGAAATCACTATACATGGGTAAAATTGTTTTACATGGATAAATTGCTATTATATGGAGATTATTTTTAGTCAAGAAAATTATTTCGTACATTGTGCATTTTTCCCTAAATCTCTAATGCATGTTTTTTCATATGTATATTATTATTGTTTTTTCCATGTCACGGTGAAATTGGATACAATCTGACATTTTTCATTTGTATATATCTTTGTATGTAGTTCTTTTTGTCTATTATTTTTATTTCTTTTTCCTTTTTCCTTTTCATTTTATTTTATTTTTCCCTGAGTATTAGAGTGTACTTTATGAGGATTTTTTTCTATTTTATTTTTTATTTTTATTAATTATTCTATTTTTCATTGTTATTCTATTTTTACTTTTGGTTAACTTTATTATTTTATTTCCAATCCCCCCTCAATTTTTATCGAGCTTCACTTTTCGGTAAATCCCCATCGAAATTTACCATTAGGACAAGCCTCCCTGCTTTCTCAAAATCCCCTCCTTCCCTCGCCAAATAATTTGGAATGACCATATTATAATATTTAATATAACTCAGGATTACCCTCTTGAGACTTTCCCATTGGAATTTTACCATGGCACATCTTATCCCTATATTTTCAAAAAATTACATCCTTGCATGCCTTATAATATTTTATTATTATTTCCCATTGGAATTTTGGTTTTAGACATATCTCTTCGGACTTATCTTACCTCCTTGGGTTTTACCCTCTAGACAGTTATCTTGGTGCACCTCTCCCATATATTTACAAATCCTGAACAAACACATAACAATAGTATTATTTTAACAATATTTTGTACGTAGGGTTTCATAAGTTTGACCCATTGAAGGTTCTACTCATCGAAGGTTTTTATTGAGAGTCAAGCATCGTGAAGACTTAGGAACTTGTAGTCATCACAAGTTTTAACCATCAAAAGTTTTTACGTGTGCATGAGCCATCCATTTCATTGAAGCACGAACATGCCAGGCATTATTTTAATATTTTTTTGGGTTTGAATTTTTAAAATTCTTATCATTGGAAATTTTTACATTTCAGGGTTTTGGCCTTCAAGGTTTTCACGTTGGGTTTCTACCTCACCTGGAATTTCTAAGTGTGAAGGTCGACAAGAGGGGATATTATTTTATTATATTTTTGGTGGGGGTACATTAGGATTATTTATTAGTTTTATTTACTTATTTTTATTATTTTCCTACTTACTATGATTTATTGGCCAAAATTTCTACGGGGCCCTAGGTTCTATGCTTCCTCTACTTCCTCACACAAACCAAATAACGGGGCCAAAAACAATATATACCATGAAAACTCAAATTACATGGTGCATGTGGGATAATGTTTTAGGGATGAAGATCAATAGTCCAGATCCCTCATGAGCAAATCAAGGGATGTTGAGCGCCAACTTGAGGAAGCCATATATTGAGCTCTGATAGTCCAAATCATGCCCAAGATAGCTTGTTGGAAAAATATCGAGTATGAGAACAAGTTGGAGTAGCAACTCAAGATAGAACAACAACGAAAAATCCTTGAAAGTTAAATGAACTGAGGGCCACAAATTTGAAGGGGAATAAAATGTGAAACTTTAGATGACCATAACTCATGATTCAGAAGATGAAATTAGGCCCAGGATATCTCATTGAAAATCTAGAAGAGAGAAGGAAGTGGTGGTGCAACTATTATTGACAAGTTAGTAGTGGAAGTTTCTAGAAAATTAAGGGAACATAAGAAACCTTAATTTGATAAATAAATGTACTGTCCAATGTTCAGGCAACCATAACTAGAGTTCCAGGAGGTGAAATTAGACTTGTAAGAGCACACTTGAAAGATTAAATAGACAAGAAGAATATGGAAAGATATTATTCACCAGAATGACACCAAAAAAACCCAAAAAAATTTGAAGAACAAAAGGGGATACAGTCTAGCAGAGACAATAATATTTTTAATAAATATCACTCATGAACAACCTTAGAGCAAGATTGAACACTCAAGAGTCTTTTTAACTTATGTTTATAACACTTGTATATTCATTTACAAAAATGTATTGGGAATTCAAGTCATTTAATGAAGTGGAATAGATGTATCTATTGGTTGTTACAAAAGGTGAAAGGTCTTCCTTGTTTCACAAAAGGAAGACCACTGATTGTAATTGTTGCATTATGTTGTCATTTATGTCAAATGATTGATGTCAAAGAGTTGATGTCTTTGTCATAGTATCATTGATGTATTTATTAATGGCGTATGTTGTCATATATGTAATTGATGTCAAATATGTCAAGTGGTGTCATAGTGATGTATTTTCATGGATTGATGTATAGACGGGATGATGTAAAGGTTGGTCATTATTGTCTTGTCATGGTTGATAGGAATAACCAAATGGATAGACTCCAAAGTGGTCCCCTTATGGTGAGAGCCCTCACGGGAAGACGCTCTTGGATAAAGTTCTCAAAGTGGTCCCCTTATGGTGAAATCCCTCATGGGATAATGCTTTGTGAAGTCCAAATGGTTAGGTATCCTAGTAGTGTGGTTAGGGAACCCAAGTTTGATTAAGGAATAATGTAATGAATATTAGTGAATTTGCAAGAGAAACTATTCCATATGGATAGTATATGTCATGTTGTTTCTGTTGATATGTGGAATGTCACATAAATCCTTACGGTCAGAGAGTTATGGACATGTGAAGTTGGAGAACCCTCATGAGTTATCTAGAAGCCTCTATAAGGTCAAAGAAGTCAAATTATTCTAGAAGCTCCTAGAAGAAGTTGACCAGTCAAAGTGGTTAGTCATGGGTTAAGTGGTTGCAACAAGAAAACAATTAAAAATAAATTAGTTGCAACCAGAATTGGAGAGTTTACTGTTTGTGGATAAAGTGGTTAAGTGGAAAAAGTGGCTAAGTGGTTAAGTGGATACTTCTAGAGGAAGCTACTTGGAGAGTATAAATAAGAGAGCAAGGGTCTCCCATTAGTATCCATTTGAGAATATTGAATATCTACAAGTGACTGAGGTA
>JZKD02S0318279.1:690588-701046 GCA_000966675.3 Picea glauca | reverse complement strand
ACTATTAACTAACGTAACCTTAACCGTTGAAAAATTATACTAATTCTAATACCAACTTAAGTGGTTCCTGCGTATAATTTTCTACCCCTGATATGTTAATAAAACCTTTAATTAAAAAAAAGATTAAGAGTATTAAGGCCAACATGTTTGACACCCTATTTTTCTTGACTTAACCTTATCTCCTAAACCGACCTTAAACCTAATAATTATCACCCCTCAATTATTAGAATAACATCACCTTAACCAGCATAAAACCAATAACAACCTTTACTTGTAATTTGTTTTTAAAACCTATCAATAGTATTAATGCCCCTCTTTATTAATGCCTCTTACTTTAACAACTTTATTATTATTAACTTTTTAATATTAAATTAGCGTAACCTTAATATAACCTTTCTCACCTTACAGTCAACCCTAATTTTAGCCTTTTCTGAACTTAAAATAATTTAGCATAAAAATTTTAGCCTATTTTATTAACCTTATTTTAAACCCTAATTTATATTAATAGTAATATAATTAACACCTATACCATAGATTTAGCCCCTTTTTGACCCTAAATTAATTTATTATCAATAATTTGAACTTAAATTTAGCTTTAATTAGTCAAACTAACTTAAGATGAATATTAATAACACTAACTTCCTTAAACCTAGGGTTTACCTATAATTAACTCAACTTTAATATTGACAAAACTATTATTATATGAACTTCCTCAATACTAGGGTTTCCTCATTAAATTAATCTGAACTTAGCCCTTAATCAACATATTTTTACTAAACCTATGGTCAACCCTAAATTTCTCCTAAAAACGAGGGTTTCACTCAGCCAACCGTAGGTTTTTTCACCCGCCTCATTACTATTTAAGAAAGGCTCTTCTCTTACTATTTTTCTCAGACTTTTTTGTCCTGATGATGGATCCTGTTATGGATCCGAAACGTCGACGACATGATGTCTTTAATAATGTGGTTCTTCCGACAATCTCTGAACAAAAACCTTATAGTCAGTGAGGCTACTCTTCGTTCCCTGAAAGACAATTTGGTCATGGCTCAGAATCACATGAAGAAACAAGAAAATCAAGATCGTTTCAAATGCCATTATGTTGAAGGGGACCGGATATTTCTTCGACTACAACCTTATAAGAAAACTTCACTCAAATCTCAACATTGTCAGAAACTTTCGCCCAAATTTTATGGTCCTTATACAGTTCTCAAGAGTATGGTATCCATGGCTTATCAGTTATCTCTACCTAGTCATTCGAAGATCCATCCTATTTTTCATGTTTCCTGATTAAAGAAGGTGATTGTAACTAAGTGCTAAACTCAAACTAGTCTCCCTAAGTTAGATGAAGAAGGTTCCATATGGTTGTAGCCACAAGTAGTCTTGGCCCAGAGATAGCGTCGTCTTTGTCAACTCACCATCCATGAAGTGTTAGTCCAATGGAAAGATACACCTCCAGAAGATGCCACCTAGGAGCCGACCACCATTCTACAACAATTCCCTCATCTAAAGCCTTGAGGACAAGGTTGTTCTTCAAGGGGGAGGGCATGTTAGGGACCTAATCTCCCTAACCCCTCACATGGGTAGAATAATATAATTCCATGTAATAAAGGCCAATATTAATAAGGCATAGCAATAAGGAAGAATAAGTCAAATGTAAAAAGACCTAATAGAAGCTTCCTCTTTTAGAAGGATCTTCCTCTAGATTTTTATTTTGGATAGATAGATTTAGTATAAATAGAAGTAGAGGGTATGAGAAATCTTGTCTTGGATATTATTATAATATATCTCCGCTCTGTTGGAGGTTTCCCCCTTGAAGAGGCAAGTGAACATTGCTATCAGTAATCAAAATTCTCTTTCTGGTGTTATTCTGGTATTGTTTTGATTGTATCATTATTTCTCTTCCATTTCTAGCTAAAATATTTATGTTCTTCATACTATTTTATATCTCGAATACTACATGAGCATACCATGATAATCCATAAGAATAGGAAAGTCTCTATCTACTCTTTTTTGTGATCTCCATCTACTTCGTATTAATAAAATGGTCAATAGTATGATGGTTTTTGGGGAGATATGTGGGTTAAACTCAAATGCATAACATCTACTTAAAAACTCAAAGAAACTCTTGTATCACCCTACTTCCTTCACACCGTATTTGCATATGGATAGCGATATATAAACTCTAGAAGGGTGATCATATTCTAAAATAAAAAAAAGATGAAAGCACTAATAATTGTGTGGGAAGTACAAGTAAACTCGTTGGGGCTAAGAACACTTACTAGTAGTGGGTCTATTCTTGTATGGTACCGATAAAAATTCATCAAGGCTATGGATGCTCATCAATAACAAAGCAATACAAAGAAAAGAGAGATGAGAAACACACTTATTGATGTAGGAGCATCCTACTTCCAAAACCTTGTACATTAAGATAATATCTAGGGGTCTTTCATTTTCTAGGGAAAGGGTTCCTTGAGGGTTGATTAATGTATTTTCCTATGTTTTATGGGTTTTTGGAAGAGAGGCATAGGATATGGTTTGATAAATGTAAGTGAGGAATGAATTGTATAAGTTCTCGAATGTATGAGAACATGAGAGAGAGAGAGAGAGAGAGAGAGAGAGAGAGAGAGAGAGAGAGAGAGAGAGAGAGAGAGAGAGATCTTAGGATGATAGATCTCATGAGTGATTTGAGGATCCTAAAGTTAGGATTTTGTTAGAGGACCTTGTGCATTTGAGAGTATCCCTAGGGCTTGGTTGAGTAATTAGTGGATCTGAACTAAATTTAGTCCTCAATTCCCTTGTGTGTAATTGTATGAGCCAAGAAGTAGAAGGGGTTAAAATAGATGTAGTAGGAGAGGAGTAAGGATTGACAGTGTGAAAAGGCCATAATTTATAAAAGGCCAATTAGAGGCCAATCAATATACAATTAGTCCAAAAAAGGTTGAGGAGAGGCCTTATGTAAATTATTTGGATATTAATAGGATACACTCTGATCGAGTGTTATTATGCATCAACCTATGTGGAATGAGTTTATAAACCCTTGTGTGTTAGTAATTGGTGTTTTGAAGACCTTGAGTTCTATAAATGAAGGAATTCAAAAATGGAGGACTTCCTTGGTGAAGAACTCTCGAGTTCAAATTCCCATAGAACTGTGCAGAGAAACTCTGTGGTGATCGAGAAGTCCTGGCATTGATCGTTGATGAATGAAGTGATCAACAATTAGAAATTATCATTGACTATGTAGAACCAAAGGGAGTGAGGAAGGTTTAGGGACCATTATATCGAGGAAAAAGTCTGTGAGGATCGTCAGATTGACATATAACTAAACTACAGGAACTGTCGGATTAGAATTCAGGATTAAAGATCAACGGTGAAGGAACACTTTGCATCATATAAATGTGCAGAGGTTAACAAAGACCCAATGCCAAAATGATTTAGCCCATCGATTGGCATTCTGTTAGAAAAACAGGATCGTGGAGCAATAAAATAAAATAAATGTGGAAATAAGACATAGAATATACATAATACAATAGAGACACAGATATACGTGGTTCACCCAGTGTGGGATACATCCACCAGAGAAATTTCTAGGTCCTTCCTTTATTATTATCCAACAAATGAAGGGATGAAACCTACAACACATCCACTGTAACTTCCTCTTATTTCTCTCAGAGTCTCCTATCTCAGAATACAATATTCACAATGATACATAGCTACAATACATTTCCCTCATAAAATAAAGTTTCCTTCTAGGGAAAAAAAACCTTACATAACTTCTACCATTAGATCTGCGAACTTATAATGAATGGTCCAGATTTAAATGAAATTATAATATACATTTACAAGGCAATTTTCCCTTTAGGGGCTTCACCTCCAAACCCCCACCGGGGGCCCGCTTTCCCTCAGACCCCCCAACGGGGGGGATATACCCCCCGGACCCCATAGAGGGGGTAATCCCCCTCTGCACTCCCCCGCATGGAGGAGTGTACATTCTTTCGGGGTGTAAATTCTTCATGGGGTATAAACACAACTGAAAACAAAGACCTCTGAATCAGGAAGATAATCGGGCTCCACAACTAATACATTCCACATGTCGAGAGGAGGTGCATTTCATCCCCCGCCTTCCATCATATTTGGTAAATTCCTTTGGCCCTAAAATGAACGATAATTGTTCATCCCTACTCTATATTAAAACATAATCATCGTTCTAGCTATGACTAGAGTTTATGATAAGCACCTATTTAATTAGTGCTTGAGCATAAAGGTTTGGTATTATGGACAAAGCACTGAAAGGAGTAGAGATAGGCTATAATATGAGAGAATATCCTTTGGTTCTATGGGAAAGTGACTTGGTATTGAAGATCTAGTGGATGTAAGAGCAAATTCAACATACTAGTGAATGAATGGGAGAGAATTTTTTGATCCATATTGTGATCGAATAAAATAAAGAAAGGGTTAGAGATTGACAAAGAATAGGTTTGGAAAAGGTAAATCTCATGAAGGGCCTAAGAAAGTAAACCTAGTATATGCATGTTCTTGAATATAAGAGTTCCTTGGACACTGTTAGAGGATTTGATGAAAATACTAAGGAAATCAGGTTGCCATACTGTGGGTTTTGACCATTCAGATCATCATTTTGGTATCATAGAAAGACTAATTGCTCAATTAACTGTAGCAGGGATGAAGGACTCCAGAGAGTATTACAACAACCTTGGTGGAAAATAAAAGAAAATTTATGTTCTTTAGGATTTAGAGCAGGAGTTTTCTCTTGAAGGAAGAATCCGAGTAGGAAATTGAATTCCCTACCTTTGATTGCAAATGGGGATAAAGGATTGTGAAAGCTGATATGCAGAGAAATATATTGGTCAAGAGTTCATGACATAGGTGCTTATGGAGAGGTTGATTCATGATGAAAGGATTAATAGGATAATGTTGAAGGGAAGATCTTGATACAAATATTAGAATGATTTTTATGTGAACTCTGGTAGAATTTTTTTGTGTTTGCAGGTTGAAGCAGACTGAAGGATATTATAGCAGAAAAAGGATGATGGATAACATAAAAACCATTACAGAAGTGAAGCTGTAATAGAGGGAAAGGGAGAAATCATAGCTCTCATGTAAAGGAAATTGTTATAGAACCCCAACAACAAATTATATTTCCGAAGAAGAAGAGGACAACTGCAGTTCTCAAGAGAGGTGAGCAGTTGATTGCAACAACTGATAACTTTGAAATATGAGGAGAAGGAGTGCTCAAGAAGAGGTTCTACTATAGAGAACCAAAAGAGGATGTACCAAGAGGATGATTGGTACTGGTTACAATTTCAAACTTGTTACAAACATGGGAAAGTCTTGTTGCAACTCACAAGTTGGAAAGGAGAGTCGATAGAGGAAAGGGGAGAAGGTGACTAATGATAGTCATCCACAGGGTTCAGAATGGAGTCACAACCAGAAGAAGGAAAATGCCAAAGAAGTTGGCATAAGGAATCTAAGTAATGAAGAGTTTGAGAGAGATATGGATAAGATAAAAGTACATCTTAGTGTACTAGAGGAATGGCTACAAGAATATGGGAAAGATCAGAGGTGTGGTTGGACAATGAATAAGAAGAAGGTGAGATGGCATTCACTGCAGGTGAATCTAAGGAAAAAGATGTCTGCTAGAGTACATGAAGAAGTTAGAGAAGTTGAGTATGGAATGGATGTTTTTGTATGTGAACCTGAAAAAGGAATGGTCCTTGGGGAAGATGAAGATGAGGATGTTGAGGGGATATTTCTTGACAGTCTCATGAACTATTGGACTAGTTCAAATCAACATGGTGATATGGTAGTTGAGGCATCAGATGAAGATCCTTGTATTTTTAATTCTAAATTTTTGTGTATGTTTTCAGATTTTGCAGGCGATGAACAAAAATTGGATGATGTGTTCATGCATATTGATAAAGAAATGAAGATCTTATAAAAGTTGGCTAAATTAGAGGAATTTTTGATGGAGCATTTATTTGTAGATGTTGGAGGTAATGAGCAAACTGTTGTAATAGGAGAAGCTGATAAAGACAATCAATTGAAGACTTGTAATAATCATCAGCACACTGAGAAAATTTTAGTTAGAGAAATGTTTTCAACAAAAGAACAAGATTAAGAAACATTTCACTGCATGGAAGAATGCATGATGATGTTCACAACAACATAAGTTCAAGATTCTTATGAGTATGACGAGGTTGAAGTTGAAAAGAGTTTAAATGTTGTTCAAAATGAGAGTGAACCAACATTATCTTGCAAAATTTATGTAGGTACAACAGATGGAAATTCACCTCATGGAGATGTGTTCAAGGAGTTTTAATCCATTGAAGTGTTGGAAGACATTCTTTTTTCATAGGAAGGATGTGCAGAAGAAGAGATAGAACCTTTGGAAGAATGGATGACAAAAGACCCAAGAGATGAATATTGTATGGAGGATAAAATTCAAAATAATTTTTTTGAATTGTATGAAGAATTGAAATTCTTGGAAGAGATGATAGTGAGCCAAAGATTGCATATTTAGGATGTAAAGTCAGAGCTAGAGGAAGAAGAAATTGTTTTGAAAGATAATGAGGAAGAGGTTGTAAAGTATGCACAATAGTAGAGGAGAACTGACATTCATCCAAGGACAGAGTTGGATGATGAAATTTATATGCTATGGATGCTAATTAGGAAGAGAATATCCAACATAAGTTATTGTAGGAAGAGGAGGAAAACTAACAACAAAATGCAACTGACTGAAGGACTTTGCATGAACAAAGAAAATGGACAACAGTAGCATAAAGTTTGGGATGCTGGAGAATTATAAGCAATTGCAACAACAACATAACAACAACACAGTAGCATGGAAAATGGACAATTACAACACAATAATTGGGACACTGGAAGAATGAAGTAGCTGAAGGAATTCATGATTAGGAGATCATGAATGGTTTTTATTCCCGGGGAGTTTGATGCAGAAGCATCCTACTTCCAAAACCTTGTACATTGGGTGAAGACCTAGGGGTCTTTCATTTTCTAAGGAATGGGTTCCCTAAGGGTTGATTAATGTATTTTTATATGTTTTGTGGGTTTCCAGAAGAGAGACATAGGATATGGTGGCCCAACTATAGGGACTTAATTTATCGGTTCTGATATGTGTCATTACAGAAGTTTGTCACCTATATACTTCTGTTGATTATTTTAATAAAAATACTATTTTCTCGTCCAATTGATATCTTGAAAATATTTGAATTATTATTCCATGGGTGTATTTGTCATATATGTTAATGTATTATGCTAATATATACACTAACATTAGATATTATTACCATATGCTTGCATATCTTGGTTTTTGAGGACAAGTTACAGGTATAAAGCTTTGAGTTGCGTGCTCAACGGTGGTCCTCATCGAATGTTCAGATGAGGTAGGCTCCTGGCCTTGTCTTGTTAACTTTTCATTTATACAGAAAATTTGTGATTAGAGTTGATTTATGAATGTCATTCTATCTATTGTGGTTTACCGCATGCCATAGAGATATTTTCCTTGTAACATAATTGGCAACCATACTAGGGATTGATCTTATTTTTTTGGGTTTGGAGTTTTTTTCTCCTTGATTTGCTCTCTGTTAGCCTGAGTTTCCTTGTCGCTTGTTGCTTGAAAGCCTATTTTTACTTTGTATATGATTTTATTGGCTTCACCCTTGCCCTGGTAGTGTTTTACTGGTATACGCGGTTTTTCCCTTGACAAACATGTACATACGTGAGTTGTCTTCCTTTAGGGTGCATATATATTTGAGTTTTGCTCAACAGTCGCATACATCAACTCTTTAGTCTTGATGGCTGAGTTTGGTGTTTGTTGGGTGATTTTGGTTGGTTTTTTAGTCTTCTTGGGTCTCTTTCCTAACTGTTGAGTGCTTACAGAGTGATAGGAAGCCTTCTTATTGTTTAATTTTCAGGCGATATTCTTTCTTATCATATTTTTCATTGGCTGTCCTTGCACATTGGTCTGATTGTTTTCTTCTTGGTATTCTACTTTGCTTGTCTCTTTTTTCTTGTAGTAGGGTCTGCCTATGAATTTGCTATTCAGTTCTTGCATTTTCTTTTCTTTATATAGAAAATACAAAAACATTTGCTTATTTTTCATTATGGCATTTTGTTGGCAGCCAACAACTCTTGTTAAATTTTATCATGATAAAATTGTCGTTGCCAAGGGATAAATTTTTCTATATCTTCCTCCTTCTCCTTACAAAATTTTATGTATTTTAGCTTTGAGAAGATTCATTGGCCTAGCTGAGTATAAGAGTTCTTCATTTTTAATCTATCGTTTGGTTTGTTTAATTTCATGACTGAAAGCATGAAATTAAAACAAAATTTGGCTTGAGTAATCATCATACAGTTTGTGATTCCATTTGTTTCTTTTGTAAATGGGATTGTAACTAAAGGGCATCTATATTATTTTTATAAACCTAAAATTTTGTAATCCTATCTTTTTCATTTGTTGATCCATTACCCTAACACTTGATTTATCCACTTTGGGAGACATGACTTAGTCATTTCTATTTTTGATTATATGGTTTTTTACATTTGACATATGCTTGACTATGCAACTAGCAGAACCTTGGGTTAAATTCAAAATATGAATCTCACTCATACTAGTCATATCACGATCTTGTCACCATGGTACATGACTGACACGCTCACATTCCACATCACCCTTTGTCCTGCATAACTCAGGCTTGCATTCATTGTTGAAAGAGGTAAGTAGTGGGGTTTTGGTTTAGTATTCATTTCATAGAATGGTTTACTGTCCTGCGCGTTATCTGGTTATTACCCACTCAAAGCTCCAAATGTTTGTTATGGTAGCCTCCTGAATCCTTAGGTATCAATTTCCTCCCGATTATGCAGACCTCTTCCTACTATATGTGTGTTGGAGAACACAACCTACCTCTTAATTCCCTTGATGTGTCTATGTGATCATACCCATGGTGCCCATGGTAAAAATAGAACCCAATGGTTTGCAAGCCCTCCTCTCTCATGACGATGTCATAGATGACATTGTGGCACATGGCTGGGATGTTTTCATCAGATGGTTTGAGGGTTTCAACCTCGTTGTGGATCAGTATTTTGATCAGACGTTTGATGGCACTAGGGATAAGATTGGGGATCTGCAGCTAGAGGTGACAGAGGTTTCCATCGTAGAAGCTACAGGACTATCCTAGGAGGGAGAACGATGGTTCAAAAATACCAAAATCGAAGGTGTGCCCTGAAATTTTCTCATGGTCTCCAAGAAATTAAAGTGCTTCCCAAAAGGTACACTGGTTACTCTCTTCAAACCCCGATGGCATGACCTACTCCTAATTCTTAAGAAATTCATAACCTGTGAAGGTAGATATGGCTTGGTTTTCCTGTAGCACGTCCTCTTTCTAATGGTTTTTCTAGGTTTCAATTTAAATATGCCTTTCTATCTGCTTATGAGTCTGCAGAAAGTGTCTAAGCTCTATCAGAGATAGAGGCTAAACCCATTGTCAAGCCTATTCCACTGGGGACACTTGGGAAAATTTCTTGTTTATAAATAATTTCACCCTACCCGAGAATGAAATATAATCACCTCTCCATCTCATTAAAAACCCCAGTCCCTGTAGATATAACCCTACTATCGAAAACCTATGTGTTGATCCACAAGAAGACCATGCGACCACATATCGAACCTCTGTTGCTATTCAGAACTCATTGGGAAAAAATCCACGATGCGATTTCATGCCCAGGAGTCATTGGAGGAGGTTTTAGATGTGTTAAAGGACATGATTCCTACTATTCCTATTCATGAGCCGAATCAGGTTGTTTTCAACAAATCAATTGTCAAGAAAAATCGCAGGTGTAAGGAACAGAGTAATTCAGACTTAAATTTTAAAAACAATAGACCAGGCAGGCTCATATCTAGAAGTTTGAGAAATCGCCAACGAGATCATCTGAGCTCAATCCCAGTGATCGAGGTCGATGATCACTTGTTCGAGGATGAGATCGATAAATTTATTTCTCAAGAGGATGTAGATGACCAGTTTCTGGGAAATGATATCGATACTGATGCTATACAATATGATTTCGTTTCTAATATCCCACCATTCCTAAAGAACCAATAGGGTTTCTTTGGTATACGACAAGATCTGAAGCAAATTACAGGACAGACCAAAGTGCCCTCTGCAAAACAGAGTCAACCTTTGTTGTTGGGAAAAACACCCTACGGACTAGCAAATTAGGGTTGGACTTGCATGCAGATTTGACCGAATAGAAACTACTTTGTTACCTACATCCCAAGATTTAAATCCCTCTTTCACAATAAATGCATGGATAAGGACCACCTACCTTATTACCGACATTTGATGTAGATCCTTCGTTGTGCTTGACTACCTGCTTGCGCTGCTCCTTCTGTAGCACCCTTCCACAGGATGCTAAGCAATTAACAAT
>JZKD02S0318279.1:674490-685761 GCA_000966675.3 Picea glauca | reverse complement strand
ATATGTAATTTTTATGTCATTTTTGTTATATATATCATTTTTTTGTATGCCAGAGTATTTGACGGATAAACGTTTGTTTCATGAAGATGTGGGACCCGTGTGACCTGTTGATTATGCACTAAATAGGCATCGTCCATGGCCAGAAGCTGCGGCTACCGCCGCTGGGGGAGCAACAGTAGCAGAGAACCTCCCAGTCGGAGAGGCCGAGAGGGTCCTTAGAAAAGTTGAGTGGAACTTCACTGCACTCACTCGCATAGTCCCGATGGCAGAGGTAGAGGAACTACCGCCATCCATGTGGTCTCATGTAGTGGGGGCACCTCGTACATGGGTCCGATTATTTAGGCATTTAGCCCGTGCTGTGGATGATTATAACAGGGCCCATAGGTCCTGAACCTACTTAGACTTTTTCTGTGCCATGAGCACCTACTTGTATATATTTTTTGAGAGCATAAGCTCGGTGACTCGTTACTATTCCCATTTTTTAGGCACTTGCATCCATCTATGTACTCTAGTTATTTTATGATGTTATATATGGTTTTTATCTTTTGTGTCTTATGGATTCTGTGTGAAAAAATGTATTTACATGTTTATGTCAATGTTATTTCATATGTGTGCAAGATGCCAATCTAAAATTTGATTAGCTAGAGTATCTGTAATTTGGTTTAATCTCCTAGGAACATGAAAATATGTAATATAATCAAAGTTTCATTCTAAGAGACGTACCCCAAGGAATCGTCAGTGTAAAGTTGGATCATGAACCCGGTATACTCTGTTTAGCTACAACACAACTAGTTGAGCGTCGACATAGACTCGGAGATGAGAGATACCCAACGACAAGGCGTCACAAAGCAACTCAATAACTGCACTATACTCGGTGACATTATTTGTGGTGTCACCTAAGCATATACCTCTGGAAGATAACAAATGGCCCTGAGGTGTAAAGATTACCCAATTTGCGGAGGCAACCCTTCGCGTGTGTCGACTAGCACTGTCTACATACCCAACAAACACCTCAAAATCACTTGACATTTTCCATATTGACGAAAGATAACATCAATGACACGTCCATAACACTTAAAAGAAACTTAAAAATTAATAGTACAAAGACTATACATATGTTACAGAAAGTTACCCATAGTGACCTATCTATGAGTAATACTTCTTGAGGTAGAGCCCATTTCTAGGCTCTGCCAAAGCATTCCCTTCAAAATCAACCAAATGATAAGCACCCTTTTTTAATACCTCTTTTATAATGAAGGGTCTGAAACACATGGGTTTAAACTTTCCTGCCCCCAGGGGGTCCTTGTCTTGGTCATAGACCAGGACAAGGTCTCCTTTAGAGAAAATCCGAGGACAAATGAACCTATCATATTGACACTTGACCTTATGTTTGTGAGCCTCGTTGGCCAGGGCCGCATCGCTGGTTCAGCAATATAAAACCACATTGTTTTATATTGCTGATCATTAATACCATAAATTCTTTCAGTAGGATTTTGGTTTGGCCAGTCTTGCACAACTCACATTCTGTTTATTTGAGAGAACTAATATGCAGAGGCGGTTGTCCAACTTCTAGTAGGATGGTTATACCATTGAGTATCCACAGACCTCAATCTACTCAAGTCTCCCATTTCAATAAGTTTTTCTTTGGATGATATTGTAAGGGGCTGGTGTATCTGTCCAAGTACATGTTGAGGTGGGAGAACATGGATACTTGTATTCGTGGAAAATCCTGGAAGTCCAACTTCAATTTTTTCAGAATACCTTAATTTCCATGAAGGTTTCCAGTTTTCTTTAAAAACTTCCCAGGCCATGCTGTCAGCATATTATTCAGTGACAGGAGTATTTCTTTCATTATCAAAAACTTCTACTATGACCATACTCTTTTTATAATATGCAATTTGCATATGAGTTTCAGATAGAAAAGGAAACTCGATTCTTTTAGGAGGAGTATCTCCTATCTTTGGCATAGTAATAAAATATCCAGGCTGCTCATTAAAACATATACAAGAACCATGAGGTTCTACTGTTGATAAAAAGGGAGAGCCTAGAATGCAATCAACACGCAAATCTGAAATATGTAATCTCATGCCGAGACAATACTCGTCTAGGAGTAAAGTGCCTCTAGAAACTTCATACTGGAAGTCAGTGTTTGTATTCCCTAGCCCAGTAGCAGATCCAAAACTAGGGGTCCAGTATTTTGTAGGAATAAGATTTTTATGTAGGAATTTTTTATTAGATCCAGTGTCTATGAGTGCAGTCAGGGTGAAGATTTCTTGACATATTTCTAACTGGATTTTAACATAATATTTCTGATATTTGATGGGCAAAACTTGCATACTTGGTACTCCCTGCATTTCTTCTGTAGTTTGCTCCTGTAATATAGTCTCATAAGGAGCATCTTCTAGGGGAGGAGGAATTGATTCAATCTTTTCTTTGATAGATTTAATCTCCTGTCTAGAACATGAATCAACTGAATAGCTGATTTCAATATCCCCTTCTATGTTTCTAAGGTTTTCTTTTATCTCAGAAATTTCTTTTTTGAGAGAAGAAACTTATTTTGCAAGGTCTGTAACAGAGATATTCTGTAATTTTTGTTCTCTGTTAAACCTGATGTATGTCTTAGTATTCTTATCAAATGAGGCATCTAAAAATAGTGGCTGCCTTTTTGGTACCTCTTTTCCCTTCTATTCTGCTTTAACTATTTTAATAAATGTGTCCAGAAGAGAATTCTTCATTTCTCCTTCAGGAAGTCCCTTGATCTGAGCAAGCATTTGAGCTTCCTGATCTCCTGTATTTTTATACATGCATACTTTCAATTTTCTTTTATTTAATGGTTCTGACTCGGAATCAGAACTCTCAGTACTTCTATCTGTACAAGTACAGTAATTTGGATTACTGCAACTACAAGACTGAATTATCAGAATTTCTTCATGTGCACTGGTTTCACTTTGTGAGGTTTCTGAGGATGAAGAACAACATCCTTCTCTAAGAAGATGAACTTCTTCTTTTATTCTTTGAGGATTATAGGGACAGGAATTTGTATCATGATTTTGTGCCCCACACCTATTGCATTGTAATTTTAACACTATTTATTTTCTTTTCTGAGCCTCTTCTGCTTTCTGTGTTGAGAATTTTCCCTTAGTTCTTCTGGAGGCTTCATTATCAAGACATTCATGAGCATAATGTCCTTGTTTTCCACATATCCAGCAATTTATTTTTTGCTTGGCTTCATGACTGTGGGTTTTGAGACTAATATCTTTTGGCTCATAATAATGGCTTCTAGGAACATATTTATTTCTGCCTTTAGGTTTTCTACCCTTTTCTCCCTTGCCATCTTTATGTCTTTTCTTTCTCTTCTTAACTGGATCTGTTAGGTACAGTCCACATTGTTCACAAATAGATCTCTGGTTAGGAAGATAAGCAGATTTTGACACAGAATGTTGGAGTTTCATATTGGTGCATAATCCTACCAAAGATTTGGTAATGAGAGAATATATTTCTCCCCAAGTATAACTTTCATAAGGAAGTTTAAAGACATCTTCCATCTTCAAATATTCAACAAATTTACTAGGAAGTGCTGCTAAATAAACCTGTTTCCATAACAGATTCTTACTGTCTTTAACTTCAAAAATTCGTTGTGTCCATTCTTTATGGAACTGTTCAAATTCTGACATTTTTCTACATTTCATGTTCATTAACACAATTTCATGTTTGTCAAAAATTTCATTCTCAGTTCCACACCAGTGCTCTAAAATCAATGTGGTAAGAGCACCAATCATATTATTCACAGCATTTCCATCTGGGTGATAAACTATATCTCCTTCTTCATCTTTTAATACTTCTGTCTCCATTTTCGTAATCATAAGAGGAGAAGACACAACTTCCCACCATTTTCTTAGTGTCCCAGTGAAACATTGTATATGGTTTTGCATGCTTCTACTTCACTTTTGCCTTTCATTCACATGATTTTATAAGAAACATACACCCTGTCTAACATTTGTCTGATTTCGGCAATAGACAGGTTATCAATGTTCCATTCCCGAAACCAATCATTACCAAAGGTTTGTGACTCTGGTAATTTTCCTTTACCAATAAGATCAGGGGCTGCTAGCCTGGATGAGTGGGCTGGAATATTTTCAAAAGAAGGATTTTTAATAGTCACCAGAGAATGAATATCTTCTGAGTTTTTCTTAGAGGGCTCTGGTTCATTTATTTCAGGAGGAAAATGCAGAGGAAACTTTTTTACAGATTCTGTCTCAGAGGATTTATATACAGTGGACAGAATGGAAATATGGGTACTTGGAAGGATAAAGGAAGTGGGAATAGGTTTATCAGGCTGGCTGGTTCTTCCTATAATCTCAGTCAAGGATCTGCCCATTACAGAAAAGGCAGTACCTAATCCTTCCATAATTTCTTCATGATTTCTATTAGATTCTCTTGCTCTGTAAGAGATTTCTAATAGGGAAGAATCCATTTTTTCTTTACAGTCAATGCCTTTTTCTTGGATCTGATATACAGAATGAACAATTGTATTTGTAGATACTTGTAGATCCATGATCTGTTCTTTCTTAGCATAGTCATTGGATATATAGATCTATGTAGACATTCCTCTTAAAGCTGTATTTGTCCAATTTAGTTGTTCAGAAACTGTTTGGACTCTTTTATCTATTCCTGATAGGTTGGCTTCATCAGAGACTAATAAGGGAATAGCTCTGGCTTGCTTAGAGCTATCTTCTAATATGATTCCCTTAAAAGGAGGAAAAGTAGTATTAGATTCAACAGTACTTCCATCCAGACTTTTCCATTTATGTCTAGGAGAATCAGAGCTTTCTCCTATGACTTGGACCATAGGATTTTGTTGTAATTTATTCCACTCAAAGAAAGAAATCCAACAATTTGTTTTGGTCATATATTCCTTCCGTTGTTTTGACAATGACTGTTTTTCCTGTTCTAGGGTTATTCTGTCAAGTTCTTTTGATTCAAGATTTGTAAACAAATCCCAGTTTGTCATTTTCTTGATCCATTCATCAGGAACAAATCCTTTCTCACATCCTTTCATTAAGGTCAAATATTTATAGATTTCATCTATAGAGGGTCTTGTCATAGTTTTAGGAAGAGGATTTGTAAAACGACAGTTTGGTATAATTATATCATACTGCTCAATATATCCTAGGACATATTTAGGAGAGTTTGGAGGATGCATACCCTTATAGATTTCTTTGATACGAGGATATAATGACTCAATAGATGGCATATAATGGATCATATGATAGGAAGGTTGTTCTGATGTAGACACAGAAGACTGAACAGTATTATTTACAGATCTATAAGAATCCATACTCGGTATTACTATCTTTACACAAAAAAGGAGGGCTTTTAGTCTTATGTCCTCTTATACAAGCAGATTAGACAGGCTCCTGGCCTACTCCTCAGGTAAAGACTAGTAAACTTTTCAGAGATTCACAAGTACAGAACTAGATTGAAACACAGAACTTTAAGACAAAAGAGAGAATAGCTTTAACAGATCAGAATGAGTCTGTTATCATACCCGGGGCGAAAATGAGTGCATGGATCTGATACCATTTGTAAGCAGGGGCCTCCTCTGTCATAGAATGAAGCTTGATAACCACTTGCTTGTCTATTCGCAATTTTCTATGACAAATGGTATCAGAGCCATGTAGTCATTTTCGCCCCGGGTATGATAATAGACTCATTCTGATCTGTTAAAGCTATTCACTCTTTTGTCTTAAAGTTATGTGTTTCAATCTAGTTCTGTACTTGTGAATCTCTGAAAAGTTTACTAGTCTTTACCTGAGGAGTAGGCCAGGAGCCTGTCTAATCTGCTTGTATAAGAGGACATAAGACTAAAATCCCTCCTTTCCTATGTAAAGATAGTAATACCGAGTATGAATTCTTATAGATCTGTAAATAATACTGTTCAGTCTTCTGTGTCTACATCAGAACAACCTTCCTGTCATATGATCCATTATATGCCATCTATTGAGTCATTAGATCCTCGCATCAAAGAAATCTATAAGGGTATGCATCCTCCAAACTCTCCTAAATATGGCCTAGGATATATTGAGCAGTATGATACAATTATACCAAACTGTCGTTTTACAAATCCTCTGCCTAAAACTATGACAAGAACCTCTATAGATGAAATCTATAAATATTTGACCTTAATGAAAGGATGTGAGAAAGGATCTGTTCCTGATGAATGGATCAAGAAAATGACAAACTGGGATTTGTTTACAAATCCTGAATCAAAATAATTTGACAAAATAACCCTAGAACAAGAAAAACAATCACTGTCAAAACAATGGAAGGAATATATGACCAAAACAAATTGTTGGATTTCTTTCTTTGAGTGGAAGAAATTACAACAAAATCCTATGGTCCAAGTCATAGGAGAAAGCTCTAATTCTCCTAGACATAAATGGAAAAGTCTGGATGGAAGTACTGTTGAATCTAATACTACTATTCTTCCTTTTAAGGGAATCATTTTAGAAGACATCTCTAAGTAAGCCAGAGCTATTCCATTATTAGTATCTGATGAAGCCAACCTATCAGGAACAGATAAAAGAGTCCAAACAGTTTCTGAACAACTAAATTGGACAAATACGGCTTTAAGAGGAATGGCTACACAGATCTATATATCCAATGACTATGCTAAGAAAGAACAGATCATGGATCTACAAGTATCTACAAATACAATTGTTCATTCTGTAGATCAGATCCAAGAAAAAGTCATTGACTGTAAAGAAAAAATGGATTCTGTCCTATTAGAAATCTCTTACAGAGCAAGAGAATCTAATAGAAATCATGAAGAAATTATGGAAGGATTAGGTACTGCCATTTCTACAATGGGCAGATCTTTGACTGAGATTAAAGGAAGAACCAGCCATCCTGATAAACCTATTCCCACTTCCTTTATCCTTCCAAGTCCCCATATTTCCATTCTGTCCCCTGTATATAAATCCTCTGAGACAGAATCTGTAAAAAAGTTTCCTCTGCATTTTCCTCCTGAAATAAATGAACCAGAGCCCTCTAAGAAAAAATCAGAAGATATTCATTCTCTGGTTACTATTAAAAATCCTTCTTTTGAAAATATTCTAGCCCACTCATCCAGGCCAGCAGCCCCTGATCTTATTGGTAAAGGAAAATTACCAGAGTCACAAACCTTTGCTGATGATTGGTTTAAGGAATGGAACATTGATAACCTGTCTATTGCCGAAATCAGACAAATGTTAGACAGGATGTATGTTTCTTATAAAATCATGTGCATGAAAGGAAAAAGTGAAGTAGAAGCATGCAAAACCATTATACAATGTTTCACTAGGACACTAAGAAAATGGTGGGAAGTTGTGTCTTCTCCTCTTATGATTACGAAAATGGAGACAGAGGTATTAAAATATGAAGAAGGAGATATAGTTTATCATCCAGATGGAAATGTTGTGAATAATATGATTGGTGCTCTTACCACATTTATTTTAGAGCACTGGTGTGGAACTGAGAATGAAATTTCTGACAAACATGAAATTGTGTTAATGAACATGAAATGTAGAAAAATGTCAGAATTTGAACAGTTCCATAAAGAATGGACACAATGAATTTTTGAAGTTAAAGACAGTAAGAATCTGTTATGGAAACAGGTTTATTTAGCAGCACTTCCTAGTAAATTTGTTGAATATTTGAAGATGGAAGATGTCTTTAAACTTCCTTATGAAAGTTATACTTGGGGAGAAATATATTCTCTCATTACCAAATCTTTGGTAGGATTATGCACCAATATGAAACTCCAACATTCTGTGTCAAAATCTGTTTATCTTCCTGACCAGAGATCTATTTGTGAACAATATGGATTGTAGTTAACAGATCCAGTTAAGAAGAGAAAGAAAAGACATAAAGATGGCAAGGGAGAAAAGGGTAGAAAACCTAAAGGCAGATATAAATATGTGCCTAGAAGCCATTATTATGAGCCAAAAGATATTAGGCTCAAAACCCATAGTCATAAGCCAAGCAAAAAGTAAGTTGTTGGATATGTGGAAAACAAGGACATTATGCTCATGAATGTACTGATAATGAAGCCTCCATAAGAACTAAGGGAAAATTCTCAGCACAGAAAGCAGAAGAGGCTCAGAAAAGAAAACAAATAGTGTTAACATTACAATGCAATAGGTGTGGGGCACAAAATCATGATACAAATTCCTATCCCTATAATCCTCACAGAATAAAAGAATAAGTTTATCTTCTTAGAGAAGGATGTTGTTCTTCATCCTCAGAAAACTCACAAAGTGAAACCAGTGCAGATGAAGAAATTCTGATAAATCAGTCTTGTAGTTGCAGTAATCCAAATTACTATACTTGTACAGATAGTAGTACTGAGAGTTCTTATTCCGAGTCAAAACCATTAAATAAAAGCAAATTGAAAGTATGCATGTTTAAAAATACAGGAGATCAGGAAGCTCAAATGCTTTCTCAGATCAAGGGACTTCCTAAAGGAGAAATGAAGAATTCTCTTCTGGACACATTTATTAAAATAGTTAAAGAAGAACAAAAGGGAAAAGAGGTACCAAAATAGCAGCCACTATTTTTAGATGCCTCATTTGATAAGAATACTAAGACATACATCAAGTTTAACAGAGAACAAAAATTACAGAATATCTCTGTTACAGACCTTGCAAAAGAAGTTTCTTCTCTCAGAAAAGAAATTTCTGAGATAAAAGAAAAAATTATAAAAATAGAAGGGGATATTGAAATCAACGATGCAGTTGATTCATGGGCTAGACAGAAGATTAAATCTATCAAAGAAAATATTGAATCAATTCCTCCTCCCCTAGAGGATGCTCCTTATGAGACTATATTACAGAAGCAGACTACAAAAGAAATGCAGGGAGTACCAGGTATGCAAGTTTTACCCATCAAATATCAGAAATATTATGTTAGAATCCAGTTAGAAATATGTCAAGAAATCTTCACCCTGACTGCACTCATAGACATTGGATCTGATATAAACTTGCTACATAAAGATATTATTCCTGCAAAATACTGGACCCTTAGTTTTGGATATGCTACTGGGCTAGGGAACACAAATACTGACTTCCAGTATGAAGTTTCTAGAGGCACCTTACTCCTAGACGAGTATTGTCTAGGTATGAGATTTCATATTTCAGATTTGCCTGTTGATTGCATTCCAGGCTCTCCCTTTTTATCAGCAGTAGAACCTCATGGTTCTTGTATATGTTTTAATGAGCAGCTTGGATATTTTATTACTATGCCAAAGATAGGAGATACTCCTCCTAAAAGAATCGAGTTTCCTTTTCTATCTGAAACTCATATGCAAATTTCATATTATAAAAAGAGTATGGTCATAGTAGAAGTTTTTTTATAATGAAAGAAATACTCCTATCACTGAATACTATGCTGACAGCACGGCCTGGGAAGTCTTTAAAGAAAACTGGAAACCTTCATGGCAATTAAGGTATTCTAAAAAAATTGAAGTTGGACTTCCAGGATTTTCCACAAATACAAGTATCCATGTTCTCCCACCTCAACATGTACTTGGATAGATACAGCAACCCCTTACAATATCATCTAGAGAAAAACTTATTGAAATGGGAGATTTGAGTAGATTGAGGTCAGTGGATACTCAATGGTATGACCATAGATTGAGGTCTGTGGATACTCAATGGTATGACCATCCTACTAGAAGTTGGACAACCGCCTCTGCATATCAGTTCTTCCAAACAAATAGAATGCGAGTTGTGCAAGACTGGCCAAACCAAAATCCTACTGAAAGAATTTATGGTATTGATTATCAGCAATATAAAACAATGTGGTTTAATATCTGTCTTTGGACAGGTAGATATAAGTATTATTACTGCATGATCAAGTTTGCTCATTCTTTCAGAGATTGGGAAGAACCTGACTAGTTAATGGAATGGTGGAACCAATTTGGTTTAAATCCAGTTGGAATAAATCCTGATGTTATAGAAGTTGGAAGAATGTTTCTCTTCCATAATAGAAGCCTAGATACTATAGCAGATTTATTCTCTCAAGAAGAATATAAGATGATGTTTATTAGAGAAAAACATCCATGGATAATAAGAACAAAGTTTCTATTGCATCAAGGAGATAATTATAATCGGGATCCTGAATTAGTCAGAGAAATCTATACTCAACATTGGGACCCCTATAATTTCTGTAATTTCAGTGATCATCCAATATAATGATGGTTTTCCATGGGTTTATCCATAAACTCCACTATGTAATTATTCATGTGTTGATGACCCACAGTGGTGTCATCCAGGTTTCGTGGATTATCGTAACAATCTCCACTTTGTACAAAAATAAATCTATCATAGATCTAGTGTTGTCATGTCAGTTAGTGGGAATCTTGGAAACTCGAAGCACTTCTCCGACTTTTGATGCGGATTGACCCATATTTCCAAGATGCTTTACTATTTGGCATATGATTGTCCTACTACTGTCATGTATATGTACTCTGGTCGGGGAATCTTGCATGATCACCCCGTCAGAATTACTATTGTATTTACTTTCGGTGATATGTTCAGGGAATCCTACGTGACAACCCTGACATTTATCTTTTCATATTTTACTTTCGGTGGGATTTGAGATAAAGTTGTCTGATCGGTCAGATATTCCTGCATGAATCCATCTGCCGAATCCTAAAAGTAGATTTAGTGGTCGACAGGTAGGACCACTAGTCGAGTCGTGTTTGATGCTTCATGATCACTCCTCTCTCTCAAAATGTTATAAAGGGAGGATGAGGGATTCATTTCAGGCATCGCAAGTTTGAGTGAGTATTGAGTCAGTCTTCTAAGCTTCCCTCTTGTCTGAAGCTTTGAGTCATTCTATCTATCAGTCAGTCAGTCTGTGAGAGCGAAGAGCATCCTTCTCAGTCTGTTATTAGTGCCTCAGGCACAATCTTTGTAATACCCGAGAGCTATTCATGCTCTGTTAATATAAAAAGTCTTCCGCTTGTCATCAAAACTCTGTGATGCTTGTCTATCATTTCTGTTATATGCGCGCATTATGATTCCATTTCATTAGCCAGTATTTGTAGCTGTTGTTCGTTGGTATGCTCAGGTCTAAGTTGTTCTCCCGGTTGGCACAGTTGATGGTACTGTGATAGATCGGCGTCGGTGGATCGGTGGTAGTAAGTCCCGCTAGGAAAGGAGGCCGCTAAGGGCAGTTGTAGCTGTGAAGGTTTGCCGGAGATCACATATAGTCTTCAAATAGAACTGG
>JZKD02S0318279.1:646828-674310 GCA_000966675.3 Picea glauca | reverse complement strand
GCTTTACTTACTCTATATTTCCGAAGTCCTCCACTCGAAGTCCATCGAGCGCATTTCACACCAGTTCTATTTGAAGACTATATGTGATCTCCGGCGAACCTTCACAGCTACAACTGCCCTTAGCGGCCTCCTTGCCTAGCGGGACTTACTACCACCGATCCACCGACGTCGATCTATCACAGTACCATCAACCTTGCCAACTGGGAGAACAACTTAGACCTGAGCATACCAACAAATAGCAGTTGCAAATACTGGCTAATGAAATGGAATCATAATGTGCGCATATAACAGAAATGATAGACAAGCATCACAGAGTTTTGATGACAAGCGGAAATTTTTTATATTAACAGAGCATGAATATCTCTCGGGTATTACAAAGATTGTTCCTGAGGCACTGATAATAGATTGAGCAGGATTCTCTTCATTCATACAGACTGACTTATAGACAGAATGAATCAAAGCTTCAGACAGGAGAGAAGCTTAGAAGACTCAAGACTCTCACACTGACTACCGATGCCCGAAATGAATCCCTCATCCTCCTTTTATAACATTTTGAGAGAGAGGAGTGATCATGAGGCATCAAACACGACTAGACTAGTGGCCTTACATGTTGACCACTAAATCTACTTTTAGGATTCAGCAGATAGATTCACACAGAAATATCTGACTGATCAGACAACTTTATTTTAAATCACACCAAAAGTACCGTACTATAAAAGATTTGTCGGGGTTGTCACGTAGGATTCCCTGACCAAATCACCGAAAGTAGATGCAATAGTAAATCTGATGGGGTAGTCGTGCAAGATTCCCCGACCAGAGTACACACATACATGACAGTAGTAAGGAATATCATATGCCAAATAGTAAAGCATCTTGGAAATGTGGGTCAATCCGCACCAAAAGTCGGAGAAGTGCTCCGAGTTTCCAAGATTCCCACTAACTGACATGACAACACTAGATCTATGACAGATTTATTTTTGTACAAAGTGGAGATTGTTACGGTAATCCACGAAACCCGGATGACACCACTGTGGGTCATCAACACATGAATAATTACATAGTGGAGTTTATGGGTAAACCCACGGAAAACCATCATTCTATAGGATGATCACTGAAATGACGGAAATTATAGGGGTCCCAATGTTGAGTATAGATTTCTCTGACTAATTCAGGATCCCGATTATAATTATCTCCTTGATGCAATAGAAACTTTGTTCTTATTATCCATGGATGTTTTTCTCTAATAAACATCATCTTACATTCTTCTTCAGAGAATAAATCTGCTATAGTATCTAGGCTTCTATTATGGAAGAGAAACATTCTTCCAACTTCTGTAACATCAGGATTTATTCAAACTGGATTTAAACCAAATTGGTTCCACCATTCCATTAACCAGTCAGGTTCTTCCCAATCTCTGAAAGAATGAGCAAACTTGATCATGTAGTAATAATACTTATATCTAATTGTCCAAAGATAGATATTAAACCACATTGTTTTATATTGCTGATAATCAATACCATAAATTCTTTCAGTAGGATTTTGGTTTGGCCAGTCTTGCACAGCTCACATTCTGTTTATTTGGAAGAAATGATATGCAGAGGCAGTTGTCCAACTTCTAGTAGGATGGTCATACCATTGAGTATCCACAGACCTCAATCTACTCAAATCTCCCATTTCAATAAGTTTTTCTCTAGATGATATTGTAAGGGGTTGGTGTATCTTTCCAAGTACATGCTGAGGTGGGAGAACATGGATACTTGTATTCGTGGAAAATCCTGGAATTCCAACTTCAATTTTTTCAGAATACCTTAATTGCCATGAAGGTTTCCAGTTTTCTTTAAAAACTTCCCAGGCCGTGCTGTCAGCATAGTATTCAGTGACAGGAGTATTTCTTTCATTATCAAAAACTTCTACTATGACCATACTCTTTTTATAATATGCAATTTGCATATGAGTTTTAGATAGAAACAAAAACTTGATTCTTTTAGGAGGAGTATCTCCTATCTTTGGAATAGTAATAAAATATCCAGGCTGCTCATTAAAACATATACAAGAACCATGAGGTTCTACTGCTGATAAAAAGGGAGAGCCTAGAATGCAATCAACAAGAAAATCTGAAATATGAAATCTCATACCTAGACAATACTCATCTAGGAGTAAGGTGCCTCTAGAAACTTCATACTGGAAGTTAGTATTTGTATTCCCTATCCCAGTAGCAGATCCAAGACTAGGGGTCCAGTATTTTGCAGGAATAAGATTTTTATGTAGCAATTTTATATCAGATCCAGTGTCTATGAGTGCAGTCAGGGTGAAGATTTCTTGAAATATTTCTAACTGGATTCTAACATAATATTTCTGATATTTGATGGGCAAAACTTGCATACCTGGTACTCCCTGCATTTCTTTTGTAGTCTGCTCCTGTAATATAGTCTCATAAGGAGCATTTTGTAGGGGAGGAGGAATTGATTCAATCTTTTCTTTGATAGATTTAATCTCCTGTCTAGCCCATGAATCAACTGGATAGATGATTTCAATATCCCCTTCTATGTTTCTAAGTTTTTCTTTTATCTAAGAAATTTCTTTTATGAGAGAAGAAAATTCTTTTGCAAGGTCTGTAACAAAGATATTCTGTAATTTTTGTTCTCTATTAAACTTGATGTATGTCTTAGTATTCTTATCAAATGAGGCATCTAAAAATAGTGGCTGCCTTTTTGGTACCTCTTTTCCCTTCTGTTCTGCTTTAACTGTTTTAATAAATGTGTCCAGAAGAGAATTCTTCATTTCTCCTTCAGGAAGTCCCTTGATCTGAGCAAGCATTTGAGCTTCCTGATCTCCTGTATTTTTATACATGCATACTTTAAATTTGCTTTTATTTAATGGTTCTGACTCGGAATCAGAACTCTAAGTACTATTATCTGTACAAGTACAGTAATTTGGATTACTGCAACTACAAGACTGATTTATTAGAATTTCTTCATCTGCACTGGTTTCACTTTGTGAGGTTTCTGAGGATGAAGAACAACATCCTTCTCTAAGAAGATGAACTTCTTCTTTTATTTTGTGAGGATTATAGGGACAGGAATTTGTATCATGATTTTGTGCCCCACACCTATTGCATTGTAATTTTAACACTATTTGTTTTCTTTTCTGAGCCTCTTCTGCTTTCTGTGCTGAGAATTTTCCCTTAGTTCTTCTGGAGGCTTCATTATCAGGACATTCATGAGCATAATGTCCTTGTTTTCCACATATCCAACAATTTATTTTTGGCTTGGCTTCATGACTGTGGGTTTTGAGCCTAATATCTTTTGGCTCATAATAATGGCTTCTAGGCACATATTTATATCCGCCTTTAGGTTTTCTACCCTTTTCTCCCTTGCCATCTTTATGTCTTTTCTTTCTCTTCTTAAATGGATCTGTTAAGTACAGTCCATATTGTTCACAAATAGATCTCTGGTCAGGAAGATAAGCAGATTTTGACACAGAATGTTGGAGTTTCATATTGGTGCATAATCCTCCCAAAGATTTGGTAATGAGAGAATATATTTCTCCCCAAGTATAACTTTCATAAGGAAGTTTAAAGAGATCTTCCATCTTCAAATATTCAACAAATTTACTAGGAAGGACTGCTAAATAAACCTGTTTCCATAACAGATTCTTACTATCTTTAACTTCAAAAATTCGTTGTGTCCATTCTTTATGGAACTGTTCAAATTCTGACATTTTACTACATTACATGTTCATTAACACAATTTCATGTTTGTCAAAAATTTCATTCTGAGTTCCACACCAGTGCTCTAAAATCAATGTGGTAAGAGCACCAATCATATTATTCACAGCATTTCCATCTGGGTGATAAACTATATCTCCTTCTTCATCTTTTAATACTTCTGTCTACATTTTCGTAATCATAAGAGGAGAAGACAACTTCCCACCATTTGCTTAGTGTCCCAGTGAAACATTGTATAATGGTTTTGCATGCTTCTACTTCACTTTTTCCTTTCATGCACATGATTTTATAAGAAACATACATCCTGTCTAACATTTGTCTGATTTGGGCAATAGACAGGTTATCAATGTTCCATTCCTGAAACCAATCATCAGCAAAGGTTTGTGACTCTGGTAATTTTCCTTTACCAATAATATCAGGGGCTACTGGCTTGGATGAGTGGGTTGGAATATTTTCAAAAGAAGGATTTTTAATAGTAACCAGAGAATGAATATCTTCTGAGTTTTTCTTAGAGGGCTCTGGTTCATTTATTTCAGGAGGAAAATGTAGAGGAAATTTTTTTACAGATTCTATCTCAGAGGATTTATATACAGGGGACAGAATGGAAATATGGGGACTTGGAAGGATAAAGGAAGTGGGAATAGGTTTATTAGGCTGGCTGGTTCTTCCTTTAATCTCAGTCAAGGATATGCCCATTGCAGAAAAGGTAGTACTTAATCGTTCCATAATTTCTTCATGATTTCTATTAGATTCTCTTTCTCTGTAAGAGATTTCTAATAGGGAAGAATCAATTTTTTCTTTACAGTCAATGACTTTTTCTTGGATCTGATCTACAGAATGAACAATTGTATTTGTAGATACTTGTAGATCCATGATCTGTTCTTTCTTAGCATAGTCATTGGATATATAGATTTGTGTAGCCATTCCTCTTAAAGCCGTATTTGTCCAATTTAGTTGTTCATAAACTGTTTGGACTCTTTTATCTATTCCTGATAGGTTGGCTTCATCAGATACTAATAAGGGAATAGCTCTAGCTTGCTTAGAGCTATATTCTAAAATGATTCTCTTAAAAGGAGGAAAAGTAGTATTAGATTCAACAGTACTTCCATCCATACTTTTCCATTTATGTCTAGGAGAATCAAAGATTTCTCCTATGACTTGGACCATAGGCTTTTGTTGTAATTTCTTCCACTCAAAGAAAGAAATCCAACAATTTGTTTTGGTCATATATTCCTTCCATTGTTTTGACAGTGACTATTTTTCTTGTTCTGGGGTTATTCTGTCAAATTCTTTTGATTCAGGATTTGTAAACAAATCCCAGTTTGTCATTTTCTTGATCCATTCATCAGGAACAGATCCTTTATCACATCCTTTCATTAAGGTCAAATATTTATAGATTTCATCTATAGAGGGTCTTGTCATAGTTTTAGGCAGAGGATTTGTAAAACGACAGTTTGGTATAACTGTATAATACTGGTCAATATATCCTAGGCCATATTTAGGAGAGTTTGGAGGATGCATACCCTTATAGATTTCTTTGATGCGAGGATCTAATGAATCAATAGATAGCATATAATGGATCATATGACAGGAAGGGGCCTCCTCTGTCAGAGAATGAAGCTTGCTGACCACTTGCTTGTCTATGCGCAATTTCCTTCCACCATTGATCTTCAGATTTCTGCTACTTCTGCCAGAACGAATACCGGCAGGTGCACCGCTTTACTTACTCTATCTTTTCGAATTCCTCCACTCGAATTCCATCGAGTGATTTTCACACCAGTTCTATTTGAAGACTATATTTGATCTCTGGCGAACCTTCACAGCTACAACTGCCCTTAGAGGCCTCCTTGCCTAGCGGGACTTACTACCACTGATCCATCGACGCCGATCTATCACAATACGATCAACCTTGCCAACCGGGAGAACAACTTAGACCTAAGCATACCAACGAACAACAACTGCAAATACTGGCTAATGAAATGGAATCATAATGTGCGCATATAACAGAAATGATAGACAAGCATCACCGAGTTTTGATGACAAGCGGAAGTCTTTTTATATTAACAGAGCATGAATAGCTCTCAGGTATTACAAAGATTGTGCCTTAGGCACTAATAACAGATTGAGAAGGATGCTTTTCTCTCTTACAGACAGACTGACTGATAGACAGAATGACTCAAAGATTCAGACAGGAGGGAAGCTTAGAAGACTGACTCAATACTCACTCTAACTTGCGATGCCTGAAATGAATCCCTCATCCTCCTTTTATAACATTTTGAGAGAGAGGAGTGATCAAGAAGCATCAGACACAAGTAGACTAGGGGTCCTACATGTCGACCACTAAATATACTTTTAAGATTCGACATATGGATTCATGCAGGAATATCTGACCGATCAGACAACTTTATTTTAAATCACACCGAAAGTAGAGTACTGTAAAGGACTTGTCGGGGTTGTCACATAGGATTCCCTGCACAAATCACTGAATGTAGATACAATCGTAAAACGGATGAGTTTATCTTGCAACATTCCTCAACCAGAGTACACCCATACATGACAGTAGTAGGACAATCATATGCCAAACAGTAAGGCATCTTGGAAATATGGGTCAATCCGCACCAAAAGTCGGAGAAGTGCTCCGAATTTCCAAGATTCCCGCTAACTAACATGATAATATTATCTACATATGTACAAAGTGGAGATTGTTACGGTAATCCATGAAACCCAGATGACACCACTGTCAGTCATCTAGACATGAATTGTTTTCTTTAGTCATTTTCAATAAAACTTGAAAATCTATCAGGATATTGTAGAGTATCCCAAGATTTTATGTAGATTTTTCGAACAATATATAATGTACCATTTATTCTTTGCAGGATAGTATTAGATTTGATTCCCCACTGATAGTGATTCATGATGAACATACGGAGGATTTCACCATCATTTGGTCCTTAATAATTCAGATCTTTGACAGTAGAGAGTGGCATGAAAGAACTGCGAATATATGGATCTGTTTCTTCTTTATTTAATCCAAAATCTTTCCACCAATCAGCTAGCCATATAGGTGGTCTTCCTGCAATAGAAGTATTTACACAACCAAACTTGACTAAAGAAAGAGTATCTTCATTTTGTAAAAACTACCACCAGAGATGTCTATAATCATGATAATTAAAACTTGTTTCAGGGAAAATTATTTCGGCATTTCTTTCTGGCCATTGGGAAAGCAATCTGGGCCTTTCTAAGCAGAAGTATTTCTGATGATGACATTCATGATCCCTAATGTCCCAAATTAAATTTATATCATGGAATAGTTCTGCTAAGGCATTTTGTGATTCAATAGCTCTTCTATTATACCTATTTATAATAGGCAATAAAAGATTTGTATTTCCCCTATGTCGAATTTCAGGAACCAAGTTTAAATAGAGGATTTGAGTAGTGGGAGCTATTATCTTAGTACTCCGTAATCCCCATCTAGGTATCCAATTATTAGTATAATCTTCCCATTGCAGGGAATCAGGGATATTTTCCATATGTTCTGATTCTCCTCTGAGCTGGATGGAGATGATAAGACTTTGGTGAGCTGGCTGCAAATGTTCCCTACTTAAGAAGTCCGACATACAATTTGAACTCCCTTTTATATTTTCTATGGAAAAATCAAAATTACTAAATAAGGCTTGCCACCTAGCAAATTTATGATCCCCTGAATTTCTCAACTCTTTATTAAGGACTTTATTCATAGCTGCAGCATCTGTCCTTAAAATAAACTTTTTATATATTAAATAAATCTCAAATTTACTTATAGCATTCAGAGCAGCCTTAATTTCTTTTTCTAAGGCAGTATAATTCTTTTTAGCGGCCTGGCATAATCCGGAAGCAAACTATATGACTTCTTCTTTTCCCTGTTGTCTGACCTGTTTCAGAACTGCCCCCCAACCAATATTACTAGCATCAGTTTCTACAATCTTTGAGAGACTGTCATCTGAAATATGTAATATAGGCAAATGATTAACCTTTGCCTTAATATTCCTTACTGCTTGAGTATGTTCCTTAGTCCAAGGTGTAGGTTCTTTCTTTAATCTATCATTGAGAAGCTTTCTATCATAAGCACATTTTTTATAAAAATGGCTTATATAATTTAGGCTTCCCAAGAACCTTTGTAACTGAGTTTTGTCAAGAATTTTATCTAGAAATTTATCAGCAAATTCAATGGCATGAGTTTGCAGAGTAATCTGACCATTATTGATAGTATGACCAAGAAATTTAATTTGTGTTTGGAAAAGTTCAATCTTTTTCTTGGACAAAACAAGGCCAACTTTTTGAATAACTTGCAGAAGTATTTTCAAATGCTTGAAGTGTTGATCTAGGGAGGAAGAGAATACTAGACTATCATCAATATAGACAATGAGCCAATCAAAGTACGGCTTCAATGTATCATCCATAATTCTCTGGAATTTTGCAGGTGCATTTTTGATTCCGAATGGCATGACATTCCATTCATAACGACCAACAGGCACATTAAAAGCAGTCTTAAATTTATCCTTTTCATGAATTGCAACTTGCCAGAATCCTAACTTCAGATCAAACTTAGAAAATATTTTGGCTCCTGCAATTCGAGTAACAAGATTGCTTTTATTTGGAATAGGATAAGTATCATCCGCTAGTACCTTATTGAGAGGTTTATAATTTACTACTAGCCTGGGAACTCTCCTGATTTGTTCTGAATGTTTGTTCACATTGAACCCATAACAGTTCCAAGGGCTGGTAGATTTTCTAATCAAATCCCTTTTTAGTAAACCCTCAATTTATTTTGCACACAACTTTTGATATTCAACATTCATAGGAATAGCCCTACTTTTGCAAGGCTTACCCTGATAATCTTCTCTATATGGAAGATAATCTTCATGCCTTTTCTATTTCTAGAAGGAAGTAGGATTTTCAGAAGAGACAGAAATTATGAATTCTTCTTTGAGGGAAAGAATTCTTTCTTGAATACTTGGCTTTCTTAATTTCTCCCTTATTCTTGTTTCAGACTGAAAACTTTGAAGTTCTTTGATCTTTTCGGATCTCATCAAATTTATCTGTACTGTATCCGAAATCCTAGGAGTGGATACAAAAGGGAGTTTAACTTTCTTTCCTTCTGGCAATGTTATAAAATAACCTGTTTTATCAGGAGTTACCATAGTAAAACCATGTGGGGATATTGCTGCCAAGAAAGGAGTACCAAGAATACAAGCAATAGGAATTTCTGCTAAAAGAAATTTTAGTTTTAGGCAGAAGTCTTTGAAGCAAAGAGTAGCTTCAGGAATTTGGAAAGAAATATTATTTATAATATTTCCAAGGCCTGTAACAGAAGCTTCTGTTTTTTCCCAGAGAGACACAGGAATGACATGTTTATTGAGCAGATTTAGATCTGATCCGTTATCTATCAATGTCTTCAATCTAAAATGTAGATCTTGGATCTTTAATTCAATTAAAACATGATACTGCTGATGTTGAACTTGAAGGCTATCTTCTTCTTTTTGTTCTTCTTGTTCCTGCTTAGCCTTCTTTATTCGACTGATTTCTCTCCCTAAGTCTGATACAGAGAGAGTATTTACTGGACAACTCATTAGACTATCTTTTTGTGGTATTAGCTTTATAGGTTTGGCTGCAAGTCTGCTAATATGCCATTCATGAAAAGAGATATACATATTTTCTTTTGCCATGAACTTTTTCCAGGCTTTTGCTAGTCTGATTTTCTCAGTATTTGGAGTCCTTTTTGCAAATTCTCTAGCTTTTGGATGAGTATATAAATCCCAATTCATCATGTTCTTCATCCAGTCAGGATTTGCATCAGCTTTTCTACAACCTTTAGCTAATCTCAAGAATTTTCTAATTTCAGAGGAAGATGGTTTTTTAATATCTTTGGGGAAATAGGCTTCCTACCTTGCTTTTATTTCTGTACATAAATTATCTTGGATAACCAAGACATGAGCATCATGGTGAAAGGGAATGTCAGAACACTGTGGATGTGGACATTGATCTTTAGAAGTGGATGCTGGCAGAGGAAGATTTGTTCATGGATTGTGGTTTATATGTTCAAACTGAACTTTAGAGTTTCCTTCAGAGGCAGAGAGTGTAGATAAAGTGATTAAATCTCCACAATCAAAACACTTTACTGAAAAAGGGACTTGTCCAACTTGGCCAGCTAAAGATTGTAACGATGGGTGTAGACAGAAAGATGGAGGAGGAGGTGGAAGTCGAGTTGGTTTTGGAAAGGATGAAGATTGTGAGAAACTTTTTTGTGGAAATGAGATTATAGTAGAATCATCAGTTTCCTTTATTTGTGCCGAAGTAATAGCTCTTGGAATTGGCACTTTGGGGGTATCAATAACCCAGTCAGTCGGGAAAGACAAGTCTTCCCATTTTATAGTACAATGCTCCATTTTCTGGTTTAATGAATCTGTTATTACCAGAGTACTAGATTGTGAGTCTTTGCTAGGGGAATGTAGAACAACAGGAAACATAGTATTGGTGTGCCTGAAACAACCCCTAACTTGAACAACTATATTTGTTCTTTTTGCATTAATACTAAATCCTGTTGTTCTAATTTGTAACTTTAGTATGTATGCAAGAGTCTCATCAAAAGTAAATACATAAAAGTTTGGATAGCAGTCAAAGTAGACTGGTCCATTTGAAAAAGGGGCGACAATTCCTCCTATTAAAGAATCGGTGAACTTATCATGTGTTAAATCCCTTACTGTGCAAAGCACGTAGTCATCTATTCCCTTGTGCACTAAGGCATTTATTCCGATTCTTATACATCCAAAGTGTAAAAACTGTGTTTTATGTTTCTTTGCCTCTTTTCGAATTTCCTTTGGATTGAATAGGGAAATAGTCTGAGTTACATTACTATTCTGTTGTATAGTACTGATTGACTTTTTCACAAAGACTCTGGTTACTGCTTTAAGATGGAACATATTAAGATCTTGGTAGACTTTACTGGGATTTATAGCAGGTAATTTCCATGCAGCTTGGGGATTTATTTCAACTTCTTCTATGTATGCATGGTTTATACTTTGAGATCTACTTAAAGAAAACATTGACTCTAAACTATTTAGAGGGTCATTTCCAGAGGTACTTGTTTCTTCAGAATTTTTAATATCCCTAAATGAGACTGATCTAGAATCCATACTTAGTATTACTATCTTCACACAGAAAAGGAGGGCGTTTAGTCTTATGTACTTTTATACAAAAGGATTAGACAGGCTCCTGGCTGACTCCTCAGGTAAAGACTAGTAAACTTTTCAGAGATTCATAGATATAGAACCAGACTTAGACACATAACTAAAACTTTACACAGGCAAAAAGAGCGAATAGATTTAACAAATCAGAATGAGTCTGTTATCATACCCGGGGAGAAAATGAGTGCATGTCTCTGATAACATTTGTAAGCAGGGGCCTCCTCTGTCAGAGAATGAAGCTTGATGACCACTTGCTTGTCTATTCGTTCTGGCAGAAGTAGCAGAAATCTGTAGATCAATGGTGGAAGGAAATTGCGCATAGACAAGCAAGTGGTCAGCAAGCTTCATTCTCTGACAGAGGAGGCCCCTGCTTACAAATGGTATCAGAGCCATGCACTCATATTCGCCCCGGGTATGATAAGAGACTCATTCTGATCTGTTAAAGCTATTCTCTCTTTTGTCTTAAAGTTTTGTGTTTCAATCTAGTTTTGTACTTGTGAATCTCTAAAAAGTTTACTAGTCTTTACCTAAGGAGTAGGCCAGGAGCCTGTCTAATCTGCTTGTATAAGCGGACATAAGACTAAAATCCCTCCTTTTCTGTGTAAAGATAGTAATACCGAGTATGGATTCTTATAGATCTGTAAATAATACTGTTCAGTCTTTTGTGTCTACATCAAAACAACCTTCCTGTCATATGATCCATTATATGCCATCTATTGAGTCATTAGATCCTCGCATCAAAGAAATCTATAAGGGTATGCATCCTCCAAACTCTCCTAAATATGGCCTAGGATATATTGAGCAGTATGATACAGTTATACCAAACTGTCGTTTTACAAATCCTCTGCCTAAAACTATGACAAGACCCTCTATAGATGAAATCTATAAATATTTGACCTTAATGAAAGTATGTGAGAAAGGCTCTGTTCCTGATGAATGGATCAAGAAATTGACAAACTGGGATTTGTTTACAAATCTTGAATCAAAAGAATTTGACAGAATAACCCCAGAACAAGAAAAACAGTCACTGTCAAAACAATGGAAGGAATATATGACCAAAACAAATTGTTGGATTTCTTTCTTTGAGTGGAAGAAATTACAACAAAAGCCTATGGTCCAAGTCATATGATAAATCTCTGATTCTCCTAGACATAAATGGAAAAGTCTGGATGGAAGTATTGTTGAATCTAATACTACTTTTCCTCCTTTTAAGGGAATCATTTTAGAAGACAGCTCTAAGTAAGCCAGAGCTATTCGCTTATTAGTATCTGATGAAGCCAACCTATCAGGAATAGATAAAAGAGTCCAAGCAGTTTCTGAACAACTAAATTGGACAAATACGGCTTTAAGAGGAATGGATACACAGATCTATATATCCAATGACTATGCTAAGAAAGAACAGATCATGGATCTACAAGTATCTACAAATACAATTGTTCATTCTGTAGATCAGATCCAAGAAAAAGTCATTGACTGTAAAGAAAAAATGGATTCTGCCCTATTAGAAATCTCTTACAGAGCAAGAGAATCTAATAGAAATCATGAAGAAATTATGGAAGGATTAGGTACTGCCTTTTCTACAATGGGCATATCCTTGACTGAGATTAAAGGAAGAACCATCCAGCCTGATAAACCTATTCCCACTTCCTTTATCCTTCCAAGTCCCCATATTTCCATTATGTCCCTTGTATATAAATCCACTGAGACAGAATCTGTAGAAAAGTTTCATCTACATTTTCCTCCTGAAATAAATGAACCAGAGCCCTCTAAGAAAAACTCAGAAGATATTCATTCTCTGGTTACTATTAAAAATCCTTCTTTTGAAAATATTCCATCCCACTCATCCAGGCCAGTAGCCCCTGATCTTATTGGTAAAGGAAAATTACCAGAGTCACAAACCTTTGCTGATGATTGGTTTCAGGAATGGAACATTGATAACCTGTCTATTGCCCAAATCAAACAAATGTTAGATAGGATGTATGTTTCTTATAAAATCATGTGCATGAAAGGCAAAAGTGAAGTAGAAGCATGCAAAACCATTATACAATGTTTCACTAGGACACTAAGCAAATGGTGGGAAGTTGTGTCTTCTCCTCTTATGATTACGAAAATGGAGAAAGAGGTATTAAAAGATGAAGAAGGAGATATAGTTTATCACCCAAATGGAAATGTTGTGAATAATATGATTGGTGCTCTTACCACATTGATTTTAGAGCACTGGTGTGGAACTGAGAATGAAATTTCTGACAAACATGAAATTGTGTTAATGAACATGAAATGTAGAAAAATGTCAGAATTTGAACAGTTCCATAAAGAATGGACACAGCGAATTTTTGAAGTTAAAGACAGTAAGAATCTGTTATGGAAACGGGTTTATTTAGCAGCACTTCCTAGTAAATTTGTTGAATATTTGAAGATGGAAGATGTCTTTAAACTTCCTTATGAAAGTTATACTTGGGAAGAAATATTTTCTCTCATTACCAAATCTTTGGTAGGATTATGCACCAATATGAAACTCCAACATTCTGTGTCAAAATATGCTTATCTTCCTGACCAGAGATCTATTTGTGAACAATATGGACTGTACTTAATAGATCCAGTTAAAAAGAGAAAGAAAAGACATAAAGATGGCAAGGGAGAAAAGGGTAGAAAACCTAAAGGCAAATATAAATATGTGCCTAGAAGCCATTATTATGAGCCAAAAGATATTAGGCTCAAAACCCACAGTCATGAAGCCAAGCAAAATATAAATTGCTGGATATGTGGAAAACAAGGACATTATGCTCATGAATGTCCTGATAATGAAGCCTCCAGAAGAACTAAGGGAAAATTCTCAGCACAGAAAGCATAAGAGGCTCAGAAAAGAAAACAAGTAGTGTTAAAATTACAATGCAATAGGTGTGGGGCACAAAATCATGATACAAATTCCTGTCCCTATAATCCTCACAGAATAAAAGAAGAAGTTCATCTTCTTAGAGAAGGATGTTGTTCTTCATCCTCAGAAACATTACAAAGTGAAACCAATGCAGATGAAGAAATTCTGATAAATCAGTCTTGTAGTTGCAGTAATCCAAATTACTGTACTTGTACAGATAGTAGTACTGAGAGTTCTGATTCCGAGTCAGAACCATTAAATAAAAGAAAATTGAAAGTATGCATGTATAAAAATACAGGAGATCAGGAATCTCAAATGCTTGCTCAGATCAAGGGACTTCCTGAAGGAGAAATGAAGAATTCTCTTCTGGACACATTTATTAAAACAGTTAAAGCAGAACAGAAGGGAAAAGAGGTACCAAAAAGGCAACCACTATTTTTAGATGCCTCATTTGATAAGAATACTAAGACATACATCAAGTTTAACAGAGAACAAAAATTACAGAATATCTCTGTTACAGACCTTGCAAAAGAAGTTTCTTCTCTCAGAAAAGAAATTTCTGAGATAAAAGAAAAAATTAGAAAAATAGAAGGGGATATTGAAATCAGCTATCCAGTTGATTCATGGGCTAGACAGGAGATTAAATCTATCAAAGAAAAGATTGAATCAATTCCTCCTCCCCTAGAAGATGCTCCTTATGAGACTATATTATAGGAGCAGACTACAGAAGAAATGCAGGGAGTACCAGGTATTCAAGTTTTTCCCATCAAATATCAGAAATATTATGTTAGAATCCAGTTAGAAATATGTCAAGAAATCTTCACCCTGACTGCACTCATAGACACTGGATCTGATATAAACTTGCTACATAAAAATCTTATTCCTGCAAAATAATGGACCCTTAGTTTTGGATCTGCTACTGGTCTAGGGAACACAAATACTGACTTCCAGTATGAAGTTTCTAGAGGCACCTTACTCCTAGACGAGTATTGTCTAGGTATGAGATTTCATATTTCAGATTTGCCTGTTGATTGCATTCTAGGCTCTCCCTTTTTATCAGCAGTAGAACCTCATGGTTTTTGTATATGTTTTAATGAGCAGCCTGGATATTTTATTACTATGCCAAAGATAGGAGATACTCCTCCTAAAAGAATCGAGTTTCCTTTTCTATCTGAAACTCATATGCAAATTGCATATTATAAAAAGAGTATGGTCATAGTAGAAGTTTTTGATAATGAAAGAAATACTCCTGTCACTGAATACTATGCTGACGGCACGGCCTGGGAAGCCTTTAAAGAAAACTAGAAACCTTCATGGCAATTAAGGTATTTTGAAAAAATTGAAGTTGGACTTCCAGGATTTTCCACGAATACAAGTATCCATGTTCTCCCACCTCAACATGTACTTCGACAGATACACCAGCCCCTTAGAATATCATCCAGAGAAAAACTTATTGAAATGGGAGATTTGAGTAGATTGAGGTCTGTGGATACTCAATGGTATGACCATCCTACTAGAAGTTGGACAACCACCTCTGCATATCAGTTCTTCCAAATAAATAGAATGCGAGTTGTGCAAGACTAGCCAAACCAAAATCCTACTGAAAGAATTTATGTTATTGATTATCAGGAATATAAAACAATGTGGTTTAATATCTTTCTTTGGACAGGTAGATATAAGTATTATTACTGCATGATCAAGTTTTCTTGTTCTTTCAGAGATTGGGAAGAACCTGACTAGTTAATGGAATGGTGGAACCAATTTGGTTTAAATCCAGTTGGAATAAATCCTGATGTTACAGAAGTTGGAAGAATGTTTCTCTTCCATAATAGAAGCCTAGATACTATAGCAGATTTATTCTCTGAAAAAGAATATAAGATGATGTTTATTAGATAAGAACATCCATGGATAATAAGAACAAAGTTTCTGTTGCATCAAGGAGATAATTATAATCAGGATCCTGAATTAGTCAGAGAAATCTATACTCAACATTGGGACCCCTATAATTTCCATCATTTCAGTGATCATCCTATAGAATGATGGTTTTTCGTGGGTTTACCCATAAACTCCACTATGTAATTATTCATGTGTTGATGACCCACAGTGGTGTCATCCGGGTTTTGTGGATTACCATAACAATCTCCACTTTGTACAAAAATAAATCTTTCATAGATCTAGTGTTGTCATGTCAGTTAGTGGGAATCTTGGAAACTCGGAGCACTTCTCCGACTTTTGATGCGGATTGAACCATATTTCCAAGATGCTTTACTATTTGGCATATGATTTTCCTACTACTGTCATGTATATGTACTCTGGTCGGGGAATCTTGCATGATCACCCCATCAGAATTACTATTGTATCTACTTTCAGTGATATGTTTAGGGAATCCTACGTGACAACCTAGACATTTCTCTTTTCGTATTTTACTTTCGGTGGGATTTGAAATAAAGTTGTCTGATCGGTCAGATATTCCTGCGTGAATCCATCTACCGAGTCCTAAAAGTAGATTTAGTGGTCGACAGGTAGGACCACTAGTCGAGTCGTGTTTGATGCTTCATGATCACTCCTCTCTCTCGAAATGTTATAAAGGGAGGATGAGGGATTCATTTGAGGCATCGCAAGTTAGAGTGAGTATTGAGTCAGTCTTCTAAGCTTCCCTCCTGTCTAAAGCTTTGAGTCATTCTGTCTATTAGTCAGTCAATCTGTAAGAGCGAAGAGCATCCTGCTCAGTCTGTTATCGGTGCCTCAGGCACAATCTTGTTAATACCCGAGAGCTATTCATGCTCTGTTAATATAAAAAGGCTTCCGCTTGTCATCAAAACTCTGTGATGCTTGTCTATCATTTCTGTTATATGCGCACATTATGATTCCATTTCATTATGCGCACATTATGATTCCAGTATTTGCAGCTGTTGTTCGTTGGTATGCTCAGGTCTAAGTTGTTCTCCTGGTTGGCAAGGTTGATGGTATTGTGATAGATCGACGTCGGTGGATCAGTGGTAGTAAGTCCTGCTACGAAAGGAGGTCGCTAAGGGTATTTGTAGCTGTGAAGGTTCGCCGGAGATCACATATAGTCTTCAAATAGAACTGGTGTGAAAAGCACTCGATGGACTTCGAGTGGAGGACTTCAGAAAGATAGAGTAAGTAAAGCGGTGCACCCGCCGGTATTCGTTCTGGCAAAAGTAGCAGAAATCTGAAGATCAATGGTGGAAGGAAATTGCGCATAGACAAGCAAGTGGTCAGCAAGCTTCATTCTCTGACAGAGGAGGCCCCTGGATAACATCTTTATAATAAGGTCATATGTGTACAAATGTTTTCTTTATATAATAATGACATATATACCTAACACAAGTTTAGGGTTAGTGTTTATGTATCTTATTAGTCCCTGCTAAAGCAGGGAATATAGCAATCAATTACTATCATTTCACTAATCAGGGTTGAGTTTCAAGAGAAATTCCATATCTTTATCAATGAAAAGAGAGAGAGATTATAGCTACAATTGAAGGGAAAAGGGTATGTGGATCCATAAACCTAGAATATTATGGAATCCACATACCCTTTTCCATAGAATATACTAACTAGATTCAAAAACCAAAGACATGAAATATGGTACTACACATATTATAATATATTATCAAGGAAAAAACAAGCTAAATGAAACTTGGACATTTGAAAAAAAAATTACAAGTTAAATGAGTACATCAATAAAAAATAACATACTAACCTTGCATGTTCAAAATCCGAGCTATGTAGATCGAGAATTCAATTTGTTCAATCAGTGGGTGATGGAAAAAATAAACAGCTCAAACAAAAGCCAAGAATAGTGTCGCAACTATAGCAATTGTGTCGCAAAGTCTCTTAAAGTCACGTATATATAGATAAAATAGTCAACTAGCCGTTAACACCAACCAATGATATAGGAAAAATGTTCGTCGCTATTGCCACAAACGTTCGTCGCTATAGCGACGAAAATCCTGACTAGGTTAAAGTAAGATATTCGTCGATATTGCGACGAACTTTCGTGGAAATATCCATGAAAATCCCACCCTGTTTAAAAAAATGATGAAACTAGTGGAAGCGTGGAAAATTTTCATGGAATAATCTACCCATATGTAGTAGTGAGACCTCACCTAGCTCTGTATTTCCAACCCAGTTCTCTGAGTTAAAATGATATTGTTCTGAGTTTACTTCCATTTCGCCACCCTTTATAAACAACTTGTGGCATACAAACTGATGGGTATCGGGCTTACTCCTGCTACAATCTAGGAGTGACTTCCGGTGCTAACACCTATCTGAGACAGAGCTGGAATGTAGATATGACCTCCTCCATTCAGACAGTTGAGAATAACTCTAGATGATTATCCTGTGGGATAAGCGATCTGCTGAGTTAGACGTGCCTGTGTCTGAGAACAAGGTCAACGTGTGAAATCCCAAAGTGTTGGGTGCATCGTCATGGGAACAGAAATGAATATGATGTATTAGCCTCCTTTGAGAAGAAGAGTTTAAGAGAAACTTCAGATGACTCTCCTATGTAATGCAGCTGGAAAGAATATCTGTTGAGTGGACGTGCCTGTGGACGAGCACATGTGAACGTGTGACGAAGTGGTTTCTCTGTGCAATGTAGTGAGTGAAAGATATGGACATCCCTATGGATGTGCCCCTAGTGGATGAGCACTAGTGGGTGTATCATATCCCTTGCTATATTTTTCAAGAGTCAGACCTTCATGTAATCCTAATTGTGATGTAAAGGGTACAGGTCGACCCCACCTTAATGTGACTAGTAATTAATGTAAAAGATAATTAATCTGGTTAATATTAATTATATTATAATCTAGTGAGGTCCACCCTATTGTGCCAATAGAATTTTTTTTTGACAGGTTCAGGTTAGTCTAAGTAAAGGTAAATTCCCCATTGAGAAAACACATCTTTCACATGAGTTTGGAAATTTCAACAAGTACACCTTCTTGGGAAAAGTGCGCACCTCTCTTGGACGCTAGTCTTCTAGGGTTTGAGCACCCTCTTATGTGATATGTATTATTGGTGGTGAAGGTCTTTCTCTTGAAGAATATAGCAAAGGATTTGACTGGGTTTTCTTCCCTTGTTGAGAAGGGTTTCCCAGAATACTTCTTGTGTTCATGTGCATGGTGTTTCTTCTTGTGATCTTGGTTGTTGCAACATTATTGTTTATGGTTAAGACAAATGGAAAAGTGATATGAACTACATGATTAAACTAGCTTATTGAAAAATCAACATGGTATCAGAGTGTAGGTCTTGAATAACTCACTGCACAAAACTTCTAGGAAAATGATCCTCTTTTTGCTGAACCGTACGACCCTCCTAGGGTTTCTGGAAATTCTGAACGACCCTCCTAGGGTTTCTGGAAATTCTGAATGACCCTCCTTCTTTCTCAGTTTCAACCCTTAATACTTGGACTTTGGGGATATTTTTGGCATAGGAGAGTAAGAACTCCTCCAACACACCTCTAGAGACTCTCAGAATGAAATTCCAAGCAGTTTCAATTTTTGACCCTAGGGTTTCTAGGGTTTCACAAATTTCTGCAAAAAATTCAGTATTAGGGTTTTTGCAACTCATTGAAGGAGCTCTTCATCTCACTAGTGTTCTCTCATCTTTCAAAGGATTATTTTTGGCAGTCATAAGTCCAAAAAAACCTAAAAATGATAGCCTAGACATTAGGTTTTCTATCCTAGTTGACAAAGGGTTGTGAAGAATCTAAAATTATGATAGAAGTTAGGCTTGATGGATCAAGCAACTTCAAGTTTCTGGAAGACAAGAGTTCAAAGGAATATTTATTGTGGGTAATACAAAAAGGTGTCACTATGATATACCTCCTTCATGAATATGCCAAGAGGACAAAGATCAACCAAGAGCCATTGGAGAAATCATATCAACACCCTTAGGTATGCACTTGTATATATATGATGTGTATCATTGTCATGAGGGAAATTGCAGGAGGACTGAACCTTTTGCTGAAATCATGGATCTAGAGGGATATTAGTGCATTCAGAGGAACAAAAAACTCAAAGTGAAGACTCCAAGTTTGATTGTTGAAATTGTCATTCCTCTAACCTATAATTCTAAAGTTTTCTACATTACAAGTAGGTGTTGTAGCTGCGACAACAATCCTTAAATTGTTTTATTATAGTGATGCACTCATTATTCTCCTTTATGAGATATTCTTATTTTGGTTCCTCTTTTTTTCTTGTTCCAATCAGGTTAACAATAAAGGAAGATGTTTACCTTCATAGGGAGCCACTTGACTCAGAGGGATTCAAAACTAATTGAGAAAGAGGAAGAATAGAACCATCATTGGGGCAACCAATAATACATGATCATAATCTTTCTATGATTCTATGGGAAAAAACAAGGATGACACAGTATATGTTCAGAACAAGAGTATTCACTGAACTTTGAAAAACATAACTCTCGAAGAAGTCTTCACTGGAATGAAGCCTAAGATTGAACACTTCAGGTTATTTGGGTGCCCAACGTATTTTCATGTACCCAAAGAGAAGTAGTCCAAGCTAGATCCTTTAGAAAGAAAGGATACAATGAATATTCAAAGACATTACAGATCGACATCCCTGGTTAGAGATAGATTGAGACAAGAAGAGACGTTTTCCTTGAAGAAGAGATAGTCTTTCAAAAGATCTAGAGAATCTCATAGGACTATTGACATTAAGACGATACCTTCTCCCCCTTCCGCAATTCAGAGGGAGACAAACATTTCTCCAGTTGATCCAGTTCCTCTAGCTGATATGTTTAGAGATATTGTAGTAGGGCATAAAAGGCCTACCTAGACTCACTCTGCAAGAGGCAAAGAAACATAAAAGCCTCTTAAGGCACATCCCGAGAAAGAAAAAGAGATTTACGAACTATCCTTCAGTCATGAGCCACTTCATTGATGTTGAGCCTCCTTGTCTTAGATAAGCAACAGGAGAACAAGTATGGAAAGATACCATAACATAAGAATACCCATATATATTAAATAATGATGCATAAACTATTATTCAGGGACCAGAAGAGAAGTCTGTAATAACTTCCAAGTGGATCTATAAGTTCAAGCATGGAACTGATGGAAGTGTCAAGAAATACAAAATGAGATCTATATCCAGAGGTTTCTCACAAACAGATGGAGTTGTCTATGATGAGACACTTGATCCAGTAAACCCAATAAACTTCCATCTGTATTACCATCCACGAGTCAGAAACTATATCAGATAGATAGATTCTTGATGAGTTTGGATTTCAGCAAGAGTGTTGCTGATCCAAACCTATATTATAACAGTGTTGGTAATGAGAGCCTGATTTTGATGACTTATTCAGGAATCCTTATGGTTGGATACAAGTAATCCTTGAATTCTAAATTTGAGATGAATAATCTGAGTATGATTCACTACTTCCTGGGACAAGAAGTATGACAGAGGACTGATGAGATTTTCCTAAGTTAAGTGAAAATATTAAAGAAGTTCAGTATAATGCAAAATCCACCATGATGGATTGATGATGATTCAGATGAGACCGATCCACAACTAATTGGATCATTGATGTATCTGGTTAACACCAGACTTGATTCACTCCATGCAGTGAATGTTCTTAGTCATTTCATGAGTCAATCGAGATAGACTCACTATACAACAAAAAACCATGTATTGAGATATATATGAGACACAATTGACTATGGCCTGAGACATGCCTCCAATGTGAACTTGAGCTTGCAGAATATGTTGATTCAAATTGAGTAGAAAGTACAGTGGACCAGAAGGTCATATCTGGTTGTTGTTCTACCTTAAAGGTTTCTATGGTTTCCCGATACAACAGGAAACAAAACTATGTGGCCTTGGGTACCACAGAGGTAGAGTATATAGAATCGAGTGTGCAAAGAAATGTGTCTTCACAAGATTATGATAGATTTACTTGACCATGAGATGGATCCTATGATGATAACAAAGAGCCATGTGTAAATGTCCTTAAGAAGCCAGTGTTTCCTGATAGATTGAAACACAATGAGATGAAATATCCTTATATCAGGGATATGATGCAGAGGAAAATCATACACATGCAATACCTTCCTACACATGAGCAGATTGTAGACATATTCACCAAACTAAATTAGTGAAGAATGCCTCCCTAGTTGAGAGGGAGTATTGATGATTCTAGCCAAGACAAAATTTAGATTACATCCGTGTGAGACTTGGCATGATGAAGAATGCCTCCCTAGATGAGAGGGAGTGTTGATGGTTGTTGTTATGTGAGACATTCTCCAGCTTACAAACCTGTGAGATGTGGATCATTGCAACCATGTGAGATATTCTCCAACTTACAAACCTGAGAGAAATCCCCTGAAGAGGGTGTGTGGTTCCTATCTAATAAAAAGATGGAATGTAGAGATGACCTCCTTCATTCAGAGAGTTGAGAAGAACTCTAGATGATTATCCCGTGGGAAAGGCGATCTGCTGAGTTAGATGCGCATGTGGCTAAGCACAAGGCGAACGTGTGAAATCACAAAGTGTTGGGTGAATCGTCATGAGAACATAAATGAAGATGATGTATTAGCCTCCTCTGAGCATAAGAGTTGATGAGAAACTCCAGATGACTCTCCTATGTAATGTAGTGGGAAAGAAGATTTGTTGAGTGGACGTGCCTTTGGACGAGCACATGTGAACGTCTGGAGAAGTGGTTCCTCTATGTAATGTAGTGATACAGAGATATGGACATCCCTATGGATGTGCCCTAGTGTACGAGCACTAGTGGGTGTATCTTATACCTTGCTATATTGTTCAAGATTCATACCTTCCTGTAACCCTAATTGTATTGTAAAGGGTATAGGTTGGCCCCACCTTAATGTGACTAGTAATTAATGTAAACGATAATTAATCTGGTTAATATTAATTATATTATAAGCTAGTGAGGTTAGACCTGTTGTGCCAATAAACACTTCTATTGACAGGTTCAGGCTAGTATAAGTAAAGGTAAATTCCCCATTGAGGAAACACATCTTTCACATGAGTTTGGAAATTTCAACAAGTACATCTTCTTGGAAAAAACACACACCTTTCTTGGGTGATATTCTTATAGGGTTTGAGCACCCTCTTCTGTGCTAGGTCTTATTGGTGGTGAATCTCTTTCTCTTGAAGAATATAGTTAAGGATTTGGCTAGGTTTTCTTCCCTTGTTGAGAAGGGTTTCCTAGAATACTTCTTGCGTTCTTGTGCATGGTGTTTCTTCTTGTGATCTTGGTTGTTGCAACATTATTATTTATGGTTAAGACAAATGAAAAAGTGATATGAACTACATGCTTAGCCTAGCCTATTAAAAAATCAACATTGCTATCATTTATAACCAGTTGTATGTGAACATATATCAACAATAGATAACAACAACATATATCATCAATAAGCCATCACCATAACCAATCAAAACACATTTATGCTCTTCAACAACTTACTAATGCTCCTCAACCATAGAATATGAATGTTACTCAATCATGTATAAGTAACCAGTATACTATGGAAGCCATATCAGTATTGAAACATAAGAGTGCTTCTCACTCATTCAATGAACCAATAAAACCATATCACAACATCCATACCAAGAAGTCCTTAAGCATTCACCATACCATAAGCAAGAGTATCCATCAAAACAATCATGTAACCATACCAGAACTTCTATGGCAGATCTAAGCCCATAGAATGCAGATATGGAACTTGCTTCAGCCTTACGTCGTCAATATCTCAGACTTACAGAAACTTTGATGCGTCCATGAGAACTTGAAATCACTTTCTTACTCATAAGAGATCTTCAATATATTCTCAAGAGATATGTCTTTACAAGAGACCCTTGCCTCTTATTTATACTCTCCAAGTAGCTTCCTTAAAAGCATCAACTAGGCCACTTTTTCCACATATCCACTTTATCCACATAACCATTTTTTCCACATAGCCACCTTAATCCAAGTTTGTCCACTTTGCCACTTTGTTCACATGACCACTTGTCCATTTAACCCACTTTCTTTATTTTAGGGTTAACCCACTTATAACCACTTTCCATAATTAGAAAGTTCTCCATTTACTTTATTATTTAAATAATCCTCTTTGACTTCATCATTTTACTTTATTATTTAAATAATTTATTCTTTGTAAACACATTGACTTCTTTGACCTTTTGGGGCTTCTAGACAACATACGAGGGTCCTCCAACTTCACAAGGCCATAACTCTCAAACCGTGATGAGTTATGTGACATTCCACAATATACCACCGGAAATGGAATGACAAACACTATCCATCTAGGATAGTTTACTGACAAATTCACTGATCTTCATCTCATTATTCCACAATTAAGCATGAGTTCTATAACCATACTTATAGGATAACTCAACCACAAAGCATCTTCCCGTGAGGGATTTCACCATAAGGGGACCACTTTGGAGTTCATCCATTTGTACTTCCTATCAACCATGACAAGAAAATAATGAGTCATCTTTACATCAATCCAACTGGAGTAACCCATGACAATACATCATTATGACATTGTCCCTTTGTCATTGACCACATGATCCAATGATAAATACATTAATACATCCATCCATCTATGCATCATATATCAATGACAACACAATGATCCATCTTCATCTATGCATGACATCATTTATGCATCATATATCAATGACAACACATTGATCCATCTTCATCTATGCATGACTTCATTTTTCAATGACTTCACTTGACATCCATTCATTTACAGCAATGTAAATACATACTTCATGAATATACTATGACAAGACATTGTTCCTTTGACATCAATCCTTTGACATCAATGACAACATGATCCAACAATATTTCCATGTAGTTTAGATTGTTTAAGAGAATCCAAGGTTAATCTCACCTATCCATATTGAAAACAATAGTATTATTCTCACCAAGAAGGTTATCTGATCTCATCCATCCATATCTAAAAGAATATTATTATTCTCGTCCAGGTTATAAAAAAATATTCCAAATTTTATTTATATAATATATTAAAACTTCAAGACACATTTAAGTCTCAACTTAAAAAATTTGATTGGTTGATGTGCTAGAAAGTAAAGTAGCTAGACATATACATGTACCAAAGATATATTCCCATGTAGTTTAGATTCTTGAAGAGATCCCAAGGTTATCTCACCCATCCATAGTATTATTCTCACCGTGAAAGTTAATCTCATTCATGCATATCTAAAATAATATTATTATTCTAGCATATATTAGAAAAAAAAATATTCCAAATTTTATTTATATAAATATATTAAAACTTCAAGACATGTTTAAGTCTCAACTTAAAAAATTTGATTGGTGGACGTGCTAGAAAGCAGTGTATCTACACCAAATTATAACTTACTAATTTTGATGACAAATACTAACATATCAATGTTGGAAAATGAATTCACATCAGTAGAGATTAGTATTTTTTCAATAAAGTTTGCAATCTAGATATAAATCATGAAATCTCCTAGCTTACAAAATGAATATGTAGGTTCAAGGCTAGATCATAACGGATCTTAAAGGGTTTGAAACTTGTCGACGTGGATTATTAGAATGCATATGTTGGTGGATTCTTATAATTCATAAGTAGGCTTTTTTTTTTTTTTTTCTTACATGCTTCTTTGTACCTCAAGAAAGAATATGTAATGGGATATGAGTGAATTGGAAATTTCTTGAAACCTACATAGTTTCTAATGGAGGAAAACGTTTGATGCCCAAAGAACCCAAGTACCAAAAATTGCAATAGATTCCCTTTCAATCTAAATTTGGTGTATATAGATGGCTTTAAGAAAAGGGATGATGGATGGGATGGACAAGGAATATGATGTTAGATTGGACATAAGAGAGGGATGATGAATGGAATTGATGGTGGAGGTTGGATTGACAAGATATACACACATCAAAGGTTTTAGTGAACAAATAAAAGTTGTCCTCCCACATAGAAGTGCAATGGCCGACTCCTCCATCATGACCTCCTCCAAGGTTTTAATGAACAAATGGTAGTTTTCCTCCCATATATCAGTGCAAGGTCGACTCCTACATCGTGACCTCCTCCAAGCCCTCTGTCATGGCTCCTTTTATAGAGTTATTTTTCCATTAAAAATAACTCTATTAGCAATTAATTTCAAAGGATTCAGTCAAAATGAATCTTGTGTCCTCTCATCAACAATATCATTGATGAAAACAACATTACATAACAAATCATGCTCCTGGAACACAACGACCATCTCTTTGTTTTTGGAGTTCTATTTTTTTTCATAAATTTTTGCAATGAAATCGTTGTTTTTGGAGTTGTATTATTTTCATAATCTTTCACAAATTTTTGCAATGAAATCTTTATGAGAATGATTTCCAGTGTATCAATCTTCCTCTTTACAAAGTATTTTGGTATATCTTTGTAATTATATAGCTAATATAAATGATGATTTACTCCATTAATAAAAATAAAATGTTAATACAACATCCAAACGTGATGTAATGAACATGTTAAACATGATGTAATGAGATTTTTAACAAGTTTTGATTTTTTTTAATTCATTAATTTGAACGCCATGAAAGAAATTTTATCATGTTGTCTCTTTTGAAGCTTGATATGAATCCACGATTTCTTAATTAAGAAATAAATTGTGTTTGTGTTTGTCTAAGGGTGGATCTAAAGATATCATTTCAACTGATGTACATGGAAAAACATAAATAATACTTTGGTAAGTTTTTTCATCTCCACTGCAAACCTAAAAAGTTTCTATTGGACACACCTACCACACTTAGAGGGGGGGTGAATGAGTCTGGGGATATTTTTCCCAAAACTTCCCTCTTACACAAAACTCATTAGTTAGCATTCGACATTTCCTCATTACTCATTTCTATCATTAATAATCAGTTAGATGTGAATACATATCAACAACATATATCAACAATATATCATCAACAAATCATCTCCACAAGGAACACAAGATGTATGTACAATTTTTCTTTTTATTATGGACTTCAATCTGGGGGCTTTTAAGCAACAACTAAATAGAGTACAACTCTACAAGAGCACCAGCTCTATATGAAAGATTCATCTTACATTCTCAGCACCAACTGAGATGAGGCAACAATCCTCAATAGATATCAATCTGTACCATAAACAAGAGCATAAACCATGCACCAACCTGTGCCAAACAGCCTGTAATCAACCTGTACCATAGACAAGTGCATCCAACCATGTACCAAGTATATGACAATAATGTGTCAACTACTTTTCAAAAATGACTCATCAATATGTACCAACATCTTCAACTATACACCTCATGTATGTGCCAACTCATCAACTGCTTGTCTCAACCATGACTAGTTTTGGATTAGTCAACAACCTTAACTTGAAATAATCATAACTTTGTACATGTAATGAATAAATATATGAAACTTATATACAATGTTATTCAGTGTGTTGTATTCAATTCCTCCAAGTGGCACTACTTGTAACCTCTCAGAAAAGGAGTTATAGAAAAAATGGCATACCTTGATTATTTAAATAATCCACCTTGAATTTGTCACTTTAATTTATCATTTAAATAATATTAACCCATTTCTAGGTCACTTGACCTATTTTCCTTATTTTTAGGGTTAACCACTT
>JZKD02S0318279.1:615347-628139 GCA_000966675.3 Picea glauca | reverse complement strand
TGATGATGATGATTAACATCCACTAAGATCGAATTGGTGTATCATACCTTAAGAGGGTAAGTGATTACTTGTGATTCTTTAGAATTTTGTTTCTCTGCTCGAAAAACATTAAGATAAGCTTTCCAAGATCACCATAGTTTTGTTGAGCTAAGAGGTTAGAAAGGTTGGTAGTGTGAAAAATATTTTTAAAATGAGATCTAATCTAGGTATAGGCTGGACAATCTAAGAGAAAGTGTTTTTAATCTTCAACCTTCTAAGTGTCACAAAGGTGACACACTCTTTCATACTATGGCATTTTAGGAATTGACCAATGCCCAGTTTCACTATGGAGCTCACGAGAATTTGTTCTTATCTTAGAAATGTTTATTTTTTTCTTTACATTCGTCAAAATAGATAGATAATTTTGATCTTCTAGATTAGGGTTGATTACATCCTTATAATACCATGAATTTATTTTTTCCTCTAACTCTTTATCACACCACATTTTCTCCTTAAATTTTGATTTGATGATATATTTAATAGTATCTTTATTTTGCAAAATGGTGTCTTCCATGATTCCCCAATAGTTTAGCCAATACCGGGCATATTTATGCCATCCTCTCTTGAGTCGATGGTGGTTACGACTCGATTTTGAAGAAATTTTAGGAAGCCTATTGTCTTCCATGTTGTTTAACTTGTTCTTATACATTAGGTATCTAGTCATAGTCATTCTCTCAAATGGAGGAGAGGCTCGTTTCTAAGAGAAGGATGGGATAGGGTGTATTTCCTTTAATTTTGAGATTATAGGTTATAAAATTCTTTTGTATTTTCTTTATGTTTCTCCGGGATTCACGAGAGATACTACAACCCCAAACTTCACATTCATAAATAATAATAGGCGTAACAAGAGTCTCAAAGAGGAGTTTCTTCTTATACCAAATCCAAAGATCGACCAAATTACAATTGTTTTCAAGCCCATAATAAGTTTTCCATCCTCCAATAATCCTTTTCTCAATGTTATAATTCCAATTGAGCTTGTGGTGAATATCAATTCCAAGATATTTGTATGAAGTCACTTCCTCCAAGTTTTTTTTTTCATATACGAACGTATCATAAGTGATTTTATTGGATTTAATAATCATGACCTTAGTCTTATCAGTATTAAAAGTCATACCCATATTGGAACAAAACTCCTTGAGGATTCGTAGTTGGTTTTCAAGATCATGGGGACTTCTTTTTCATAAGAACAATATCATCAGCATAAAGAAGAAGATTGATGACTATACCAATGAGACTAGGGCCGACACAACCTACTTTTTCTAGACAATCTTCTAACTTGACAATGTATATGCCAAAAATGGTAGGGGACATGGGACAACCTTGTTTGAATCCAATATTGCAGTTAATCTCTTTCGACCAACTCTCAATGTTTTTAAACTTAGCAATAACATTCTCATACATCCTTATTGCAGCATCCCCCAACTCGAGAGGCACTTTTATCTCTTCCAACCTATTCCAAAGGTTTTTCCTAGGAACCATGTCAAAACAATTTCTAAATTCATCAAAACAACAAAAAATATTGGTTTTAGTATTGTAGAACTCCTCTACAATGATCCTAAAGGTAACAAGATGGTCCACAATTGAATTATATCTCCTAAACCCTTCCTGGCCTTTAACTATTTTACCGTGACTTTCTAGCCAAAGGATAATCTTCTTTTCCAAAATAATTCCATAAAGCTTGGCTAAAATCCGGCTAATCATAATGCTCCTATAATTAGAGGGAATGTTCCCATTTTTAAAAATATATACATGCGGGTAAATTTTTTATCTTCTCGTCAAATTGACGTTTTCAAAAATTAAGTGAACGTCCATGTAAATTTAAAAAATTCCAGTATTTGACTATTAAAAATGGAAAAAATGAGTAAATACCCATCAAATTTAACCACCAGTTACTATCTTTTCTCATATTTCTATACGTTTCAAGTAATGATCATATATTTTATTTTTTTTAAATCCCTTAATTCCAACATTAAGTCTTAAGCAGGCTTGCATTAGGTACTCTAGAATTGGGCATGAATATTAACATAAAAATAATTAGGAACAAGTTTGAGCATGAAGCATGAGTCGCAAATAAATTTGCATATAAACAATCTACAAATGAAAAATTACAAAAGCTCTTTCCTACTATTAAATAAAATATCTTCTACACATGGAAAGTTGTAAACCATATTCGCAATTTGAGCGATGAAATCATAATAATAATAGAGGAATTGATTTTATATGGGGTTTTTCACACGTACATTAAATATTTAATTCACAATGCACCATTGTGTTATTGTTTTTATTTTTTTCTTACAAGTTGACCCTCACATACATTGTCAATTTTTCTTTCTTTATAAATTTTTTAGTTTGAATTATTTTATTTTATTTTAATTTTTTTAATTTAATATTTTTTTATTAATTACGTCGATAGGCATTCTTCTATTGGAATTAATGATTTAATGAAGATTTTAATTACAAATTCCAATCTTATGGTCAGTATTTAAAGATACCGGCATATTCTTCATCGTCCTCCCAATTCAATGAATGAGATTTAATGCTCATAACTTCCTAGCATTTTTGAATTCGTCCGTTAACCTGTTTACTTTTTTACATTTACATAATCATATTAAAAATCATATTAAAAAATTATTATTAGATCATCTCATTGCCACATTTTCAATTAGTAAACTTAATTGACATTAAATATTTAATTCACTATTAAACTTTTATCATTTATAGTTTGAGATTTACATTTTGACCACGTTTGACCATACCTCTGATACAATTACCTACCACATAGCTCATAGCTCAGACGTTTCATTTTCTACATGCAAATGCAAAGGATGATAGGCATTCTAAAACACACTCCAAGCATTGTATTGTGAATCCCATGTAAATATTTGGAATTCCTTCTTCGTCGCATTCACCATTTCTGTGATAGGAATCCTAAAAGGAGCTCCAAGCATTGTAATGTGAATTGCATGTAAATATTTGGTATTCCTTCTTGGTCTCATTCACTATTTCTCTCTTGGCCGCATTCCCTATTTCTCTCTTGGAACTATCTCATTAAAAGTTTTGATGTTGAAACCATATCAAGTAATTTCGATCCATTAGTGGCATACATTAATGAAAGACTTCTTTTCAGCACTCAGATCATTTCTAGCGTATGTTTTTTCTTTTCACAACATCTAGGGATTCCAGAAATCAACAATAATCTTTATAGTTTTAATCAAAAGAAATTGGATGTTTCTGTTTGCATGGTAAAAATACGGTGTAGAGAAAGTGTTGGAAGCTATCAATTACGTTCACCATATACAGTTAAAAGTCCAAAACCTTTCAGTCCGTAGAGAGAAAATGAAGCTATCAATTAATTTCGCCATCTACAACGAAAATTCGAAAACCTTTCAGTCGGCAGAGAGAAAATAAAGGGCATCTCTTCTCTAAACGCAAAAGTTGCTTCCTTAATAAAACTCCACCTTTCGTAGAATCAGATTGGGAATATCCCTGGGAGTTTGGGTGTTCGGATCTGGATGAACGATTTGGAACATGATATTGTGTACTCTGATATTCCAATGGTGTTGGAAAGATGAGGTCTTGAAGTCAAGTGTTTCTTTTTCGACCTTTAACCCTATGATTTCATGTATGTTCAAGCTCTTATCCATTAAAAAAAAAAACATCATTCTCACAACAACAATTGTTTCTACTTTAATTTAATTTATCGTGGAATTTATTGCAATGAAACTGTTTATCGCGTAATTACATCTTCATTATGAAATTGTAATTTAAAAATCATAGTGAAACTGAAACGTTTTACGGTGTAATTTATAGTGAAATTGAAATGTTTTACGATGTTTGTTGCCAATAATCATTTATAGTGAAGCTGAAATTTATGGTGAATAATCATTTATAGTGAAATTGAAAGTTATGATGTTTGTCGCCAATAATCATTTAATTTATCCTGAAATTGTTTATCGCAATGAAACCGTTTATCACCAATAATCATTTATGGATGTAATTTATAGTGAAACTTAAATGTTATCACCCATACTCATTTATCGGTGTAATTTATAGTGAAACTTAAATGTTTTAGGGTGTTTGTCCCCAATAATCATTTATAATGAAATTGAAATTTATCCCCAATAATCATTTATAGTGAAACTGAAATTTACTGTGTTTGTCGCCAATAATCATTTAATGCAAAATTTATCACAATGAAACTGTTTATGGTGAAATTGTTTATGGCTCAATTTATCACAATGAAATTGTTTATCGCTTAATCACAGTTTTATTATGAAATGGTGAAACTGAAATGTTTTATAAGTGTGCACGATCGTAAATGGAAAACGTGGACGAGGGTAATAAAAAAATAAAAATGGGTAGTTAATACCTCATGCAAATGTGCAAGATGGCAACTAATATATTATATCAATTACTATACTAAGTTAGTAGAAATGTTTATATTTTTTTATTAATTTATAATTGTCATATATATTTATTATCAAAATTAAAATATTTATGATTACTAATAATTAATATGGATTTATAGGGGAGGCAGGCGCAGGGGGTATCTTTTATGATCTCGAGGTAAAATAGAATCTAGGTACCACTCGAATCTAGGGACGGACACCAACAACAACGCTGAGGCATACGCTCTCCTCAAGGGTGTTCAACTGGCCCATTCCAAGGGAATAAAAAAACTTGTTGTCCTAGGTGACTCTCTCACCATAATAAGACTGATGGTCAAGGGAACAAACCCCAAAGATCCCAGCTTAAAACAGATCCTGGACAAAACTAGGCTGGCATCAAAAGAAATCAAGACTACCTTCTTTCACATTCTTAGGGGAAACAATAGTGAAGCAGACAACATGGCTAATGCATCCATCAGGACAAATCTCGACACTCTCAGCATCGACAGAGTTTTAACCTCAACCACCCTATACTAATGAACCTCCAAGAGCTAGTTCGAGACAACAAAAACTTAAACATCCCTCGTGATCACATGGATAGGAACATTGACAGCTCCACCCAAATGCAGTTAAAAGGAAACATCCTCAGCCTCCTAAGTTGGGGTCCACCATGTGCTCGAAAGGATATCCACGACACGGCTAGGTGGATGCTTTCAATCGTCCACATGAAAACCTGTTGTCGCAACATTTGGCATGTGTCATATGAGGACTCTCTACCTTGATCGTACAATATGGTCTCTTCTCCAAGCAGTGCGAAATCTTCTCCTCGCATGGGAAATCTAATGTACCTAACTCACCTTTGTGGACATGATGGACAAGCCTCTCATCTCCCCCTTCGATTCATCTCCCCTAATCTCAGTCGTCCCTCCATGGCAATGCTCAGTACTGTGTACCATAATCTTCCCACAACCTCGCGGATTCGTTCGTCATCCCCCTCCTCAACAAACTTGCAGCCGTCCTTGCTCTGCACATGGCCCTCGTGGGAATTCCACTCTGCTCACTTGCCCCTCTAGACCCCCCAGGTTCTTATTGCGGCCTCCTCCCCACCTTGTAGCCATTCCCATTTTCCTCAGAGATCTCCCTGGGTTGTTTAAAGAGCTTGGAGATTGCCCCCACTTTCGCTATGTGAGCTGCTTATTCACAGAGCTTGGAGCCTGCCCCCCCTTTTGCCCCCTGCTGTGCAGTCGCTTAGTCATGCCCCCTCGCGCTTGCCTTTACAACTAGGCCCTTTGCAGAACCCACAAGAAACGACCAATTCTGGCCTCTCCTCTAGTGACAGTGAAATGCAATAGGAGAATATAGTGCAGGAGGAATTGGACCCCTGGCCAGAAGATAATTGGGAACCTGAATGTGGAGGATGCAGTAGCCTTCGCAAACAATTTGTAGCATTGAGTGCCAATAGGGATTTCGAGATGGAAACTCTCTCCCAACATCGTTTCCTGATCAGCAAACTACAGGACGAAAGAGAGGCGTAAAGAAGTCAAAATACTACCAACCGGGAGAAGATAGACACACTTCAGCTCAGGATGGACCAGCTTGAGGACACGCATCCCCCTACAAGAAATACAGGAGCACAACAAGGATATTCGAGAAATGTCCAGTCCAATTCGATTAATCAGGTAGCAGATCTGAATGTGCCCCTCTCTGACTTCCGGAGAAACGAGCAGCACCCCAAAGCGGAGAAAAATGTCTAAACTAATCGGTCTTGCTATCAAACTGATTTATGTTTTTCCATATAGTGTATCTAAGTAGCTCCTTTCACAGAATATATGGAGGAAATTCACCACACAGTATTTTTTGTAAGAAAAGGGGATATATGAACACCCTAATTTTTGTAATAGTCCCAAGAGAGAAGAACTCAGACACAGCCTCTCAGGGTTGTTTTTCTTTTTGTAACCTCAGTGGATTTATCCACACCGATTAATATATTTTTACCAGTTCTTGTTAAAAAAAAAAAAATTTAATATGGATTTATTACTACATCAATTCATTCATTAGTTTATAATAATTGTATTAATTATTACTACATTACTTCTTAATTAATACTATTTTTTTATAATTTATTAATGTATTAATCATGTTTAATAAATAATGTATTAATGTTTAATAATAATAATTTATCTAATGTATTAATAATGTATTATTATATTTATGTAAAAATGTATTAATAGTTAGGATTGGGATTATTACATTGATTATGATGATGATTAACCTCCACTAAAACCGAATTGGTCTATCGGACCTTAAGAGGGTAACTGATTAATTGTGATTCTTTAAAATTTTGTTTTTGTGCCTCAAAAGCTTTCATAGAAGCTTTCCAAGATCACAATACTTTTGTTCACCATATATTTATATATTATTACTTTATTAATGTATTATTTTATTATTTTTTAATACATTTAATTATTAATGTATTAATACTATAATGTTACATTATACATTACTGTATTAAATGAAGAAAAAAACATTAAATTTATTATTTGATTACACTATTACTCTTCATTATTTGATTACATTATTTTATAATAATAATAATAATAATCTATTTTTAAGGTAACGACCAAGCCACAACGATTTGACTGGCAAAGTCTATGGAGATATACATACCCTACCCCCCTCTGGATTTGAACTTGTGACCTAATAAGAGGAAACACATGTTCTTAACCATTAGGCCCACTCAGGCTATATTTTAAACTAAATGTTAATAACAATATATTAAAAAAAGCTAACCTTTGTATGAAACATTTTTTATATAATTATTTGATTGCATTTATTGTATCAATAAAAAACATATTATATAAACAAAAAAAATTATATAAGAAACTTTGAATACATTTATTATATTAAGAAAAATATAATATCTAATTATTTGATTAAGAAAAATACAATATCAATATTATTTATTGATATTATTTATTTGATTTCATCTATTATATCAAGAAAGACATAACATTTTATATTTTAAACTAAATGTCTAATAAAAATATATAAGAAATACCACATTTTTTTTTTTTTGTTGAATTTAAGATATTTTTGTTGAATTTGGGATGAAATAAAAAAACATTGCACTCTAGTGCATGTCATCCTCATCCTGTCATTGCAATGTGATGAACATTTCCTCATGTTTCGATGTGACACACTTATTCTAACGTCGCAATGTGACAAACAATTCCAAGCATCGTAATGTGTCGAACAAATTTACCTTTTAATCTACCAAACATATTAACATCACAATCTGAGGAACATATAACGTTGCAATTTGATGAATATATTAAAGTTGCAATGTGTCGAACATAGTAAAATTACAATCTACCAAACATAGTAATGTCACAATATGACGAATATAGGCATGGCATCGCAATGTGGATAGTAACGTCACAATGTAATGAACATAAACATAGGTTGCAATGTGTCCCACATCACCCTGGCATTGCAATATGATGAACATTTCCTTGCATTGTAATGTTATTTAGATATCCTAATGTCATAATGTGACAAACTCTTCCAAAATCGCAATGTGATGAAGATATACATATATCATTATGTGACAAACATTTCCAAGCATTGTAATGTGTAGAAAATATATAAATGTGGATAGTAATGTTGTCTCCTTGTGTTGCACATCATATTATCAACGCAATGCGATGAATGTTTGTTGATGTTGCATTGTTACACACTTAATGCAAAGTCGCAATGTGACAAAAAATTCCAAATTTCGCAATGTGTTGAACATAGTAACATTGAAATCTACCAAACATAGTAAAGTCACACTGTGACGAACACATAACATTGCAATGTGATGAAAATATAGTGTTTAAATATGACGAACATAGTAATGTCACAATGTTATGAACATAGTAACATTGCAATCTACAAAACATAGTGGCGTCGCAATTTGACAAAAATAGCCATGTCGTCGCAATGTGGATAGTAGTATCACAAAGTGACAAACATAAATACATGTTGCAATGTTACAAACATAAATACATGTCACAAGGTGTGCCCCATCAGCCTGTCGTCACAATATGGAAAACAATTCCTCGCGTTGCAATGTGACGCAAATATCCTGACGTCGCAATGTGACAAACACTTCCAAACATTGTAATGTGTCCAACATAGTAAACTTTCAATCTACCAAACATCGTAATGTATCATGGTGAAGAACATATATGGACGTCGCAATATGACAAACATTTCCAAACATCACAATCTGTCAAATAAATTAACTTTTCAACCTACCAAACATATTAACGTCACAATGTGATGAATATATTAAATTTGCAATGTGTCGAACATACTAACATTGGAATCTACCAAACATAGTAATGTCACAGTGTGATGAACATATAACATTGCAATGTGATGAATATATTAAATTTGCAATGTGTCGAACAAAGTAACATTGCAATCTACCAACCATAGTAATGTCGCAATGTGATTAATATAGGCATGTCGTTGCAATGTGGATAGTAATGTCACAATGTAACGGACATAAACATAGGTTGCAATGTGTCCCACATTTCCCTGTCATTGCAATATGATGAACATTTCCTCGCATTGCAATGTTTGTACATATCCTAATGTCAGAATGTGAAAAACACTTCCAAACGTTGCAATGTGATGAAGATATACAGATATCATAATGTGACAAACATTTCCAAATGTTGCAATGTGTCGAACATATATGGATGTGGATAGGCATGTCATCGCATTGTGTCGCACATCATCTTATCATTGCAATGTGATGAACATTTGTTGATGTTTCATTGTGACTCACTTATTACAAAGTCGAAATGTGACAAAAAATTCCAAATTTCGCAATGTGTTCAACATAGTAACGTTGAAATTTCTACCAAACATAGTAAAGTCGCATTGTGACAAACACATAATATTGCAATGTTATGAAAATATAGTTTTTCAATATGACGAACATAGTAACGTCACAATTTTATGAACACAGTAACATTGCAATCTACGAAACATAGTGACGTCGCAATCTGATGAAAATACGCATGTCGTCGCAATGTTGATAGTAGCATCACAATGTGAGAAACATAAATACATGTCACAATGTGATGAACATAAATACATGTCGCAATGTGTCCCATATCACCCTGTCGTCGCAATATGGAACACATTTTCTCATGTTGCAATGTGACGCACATATCCCGACGTCACAATGTGACAAACACTTCAAAACTATATTTTCATAACATTGCAATGTGATGAAAATATAGTTTTTCAATATGACGAACATAGGAACATCACAATGTTATGAACAAAGTAACATTGCAATCTATGAAACATAGTGACATCGCAATCTGACAAAAATACGCATGTCGTCGTAATGTGGATAGTAGCGTCACAATGTGACAAACATAAATACATGTCACAATGTGATGAACATAAATACATGTCACAATGTGTCCCACATCACCCTGTCATCGCAATATGGCATACATTTCCTCATGTTACAATGTGATGCACATATCCTGACATCACAACATGACAAACACTTCAAAAATTGTATTTTCATAACATTGCAATGTGATGAAAATATAGTTTTTCAATATGACGAACATAGTAACATCACAATGTTATGAACATAGTAACATTGTAATCTACGAAACATAGTGACATCGCAATCTGATGAAAATACGCATGTCGTCGCAATGTGGATAGTAGCGTCACAATGTGACAAACATAAATACATGTCACAATGTGATGAACATAAATACATGTCGCAATGTGTCCCACATCACCTTGTCGTCACAATATGGTAAACATTTCCTCATGTTGCAATGTGACGCACATATCCTGACATTACAATGTGACAAACACTTTAAAAACAATATTTCCATAACATTGCAATGTGATGAAAATATAGTTTTCAATATTATGAACATAGTAACATCACAATGTTATGAATACAGTAACATTGCAATCTACGAAACATAGTGACATCGCAATCTGACAAAAATACGCATGTCTTCGCGGTGTGGATAGTAGCGTCACAAAGTGACAAACATAAATACATGTCACAATGTGAAGAACATAAATACATGTTGCAATGTGTCCCACATCACCCTGTCGTCACAATATGGCAAACATTTCCTCATGTTGCAATGTGACGCACATATTCTGACGTCACAATGTGACAAACACTTCCAAACACCGTAATGTGTTGAACATACTAAACATGCAATCTACCAAACATCATAATATCGCATTGTGACAGACATATATGGACACCACAATGTGACAAACGTTTCCAAACATTGTAATGTGTCGAACATAGTAATGTTTCCATCTACCATGCATAGTAACATCACAATGTGATGAACATATACAGAGACCCCACTGTGACAAACATTCTCAAGCATCGTAATGTGTCGAACATAGTAACAATGCAATCTACCAAACATAGTAACATCACAATGCAATGAACATACATGCATGTCACATTGTGATGAACATATACGCACATCAAAATGTGACAGACAATTATGAACATCGCAATCGAACGACTATAAATTGGCTTTGTAATGGGGAAAATGCAATATGATAGACATTTCCAAACGTTACAATTAGACAAAGACAACCTATTGTCGCAATTTTATGTACACAACCAAATGTGTTGATGTGACAAACATTTTTTGATGTCGCAATGTGACAAACATAACCCACTATCGAAGTATGACAAAGCTATTCCAATGCCATATCGTGAAAAACTTAAACCTTCATCGTAATTTGATGACCATAACCTTACAATGTCAAGTGACGAACAAAAACTTATGTCGACATGTGATGAACAAAAGTTGATTTCACAATGTGATGAACAAAAACGGATGTTGGCATGTGATGAACAAAACATGATGTCGCAATTTGACGAACAAAATATGATCAGCATTGCAATGCAGTAGTGCCATAGTAAACTACAGTGAACATAATCAACATGTCCCACCATAATGAGATCCACATGGTCAACGAAGGTCACCCATGGGCATGTTCAACCATAATAAACTCTAATCAATCTTAGTCAACCATGGCCATGGTTAACCTCACTCAACCATGGTCAATCATAGCCAACCTTTCCTTCCCAAAGTTAACCTAGGTCTATCAAAGTAAACATGGTCATGTTCAACCATACTCAACCATAGTCATTTTCAATTAAGGTATTATTGTATTAATACTTAAATAATACATTATTAATGTATTAGTACTTTAGTATTTAGTAATGTATTTATTAAGTCATTAATACTTTAGGAATGTATTTATTAATGCATTATTAATTTATTAATAATTAAATAGGTTACATTATACATTAATATATTAATATATTAATACTTTACTAATGTATTTAATGATTTATTTATTGTATTAAAGGTATAAAATAATTTTTTTTATTATTCCTTGAAGAATGTATTATTAATTTTTTACTTTATTATTATATTAATACTTTAACAATGTAGTAATTGATATTATATAAATGTATTACTTAATTAATACATTACTTTATTAATGCATTAATTAATTAATGCATTATATTATACATTCATATAAATTAATACTTAATTTATACATTATCTTAATATAATACTGTGTTATTACTTTAGTAATGTATTTATTAATTTATTAATTAATCAAATTAATATATTACAATATAGATGAATGTCATTCATAGTCATGATCATAAAAAACCATGATGATGACCTACCATAATCAACCACAATCATTTTCAATAAATGTATTAATACTTTATTAATATTTTTTTATTGTATTATTACTTTAATAATGTATTATTAAAGTATAAATTTATTTTTGTATTAATACTTTAACAATGTATTAGTTAAAAAATCATTAATGTATTAATTAATTCATACATTACATTTTTAATGTATTAATATTTAATATGTTACATTATGCATAATGCATTGATACTTTAATTTATATATTACAACAATGTAATAATATATTGTTAATGTATTATTCATAGTTTATCATGTATTGATCACACTGCCAACCTTCCTAACCTCTTAACTCAACAAAAGTATGGTGATCTTGGAAAGCTTCTCTTAATGCTTTTTGAGCACAGAAACAAAATTCTAAAGAATCACAAGTAATCACTTACCGTCTTAAGGTCTGATAGACCAATTAGTTCTTAGTGGACATTAATCATCATCATCATCATGTTACATTATACATTAATGTAATAATGTATTACTTTATTAGTGTATTAATACATTACTAATCTATTTTTTAATGCATTTAATGCATTTATTGATATATTTAATGTATTGATTTA
>JZKD02S0318279.1:582138-608019 GCA_000966675.3 Picea glauca | reverse complement strand
ATCCTTTTTCATTAACATCCATAAACCATAATGAAGAAACGACATGAATTTTACAACTGGAAGAGACAATATTTTACGTGGAAACCTGATCCAGATTATTTTGAGAATGACATAAGGAAGAAATATAAAAGAGATATAACAAGGAGATACACATAGATATTGCAAGGAACAAAAAAATACAGTAAAACTCAGATTCTATTAATGATTATCTGGAATACAAAAGATTGTGAAATGCAAAGCACACAAGCTAGCTAGAATGGTGGTAGTTTATCTGTGAAGAGAGATGTGTTAGTTATGCTCATTCACAAGAAGTTGATTACAATAAGGCTACAAAGTTCTTTCTAACATAAAGCATAAATGAGAAAACACTAAACATCTAAAACCCTAACCTCGAACGATGAATCACCGAAAGTTTTGTGGGGCCCAATGGGGGTAGCCAATATGTCAACTTCTCACAGGTGCAACTTTTGCATTTGAGCTCTGTTTAGAGTGATCAATACCCTGTCAGAAAGGTCTAGATGAGGAGTGAACATTCGTAATGGATCGATACATCCCAACAAGGATCTATAGGGCATTTCTAAGTAAAACAAATGTCATTTAGGGCCTAAAAATGGCCAAGTTTGGGACCTGAAAAAATGTAGAACAAATGACACAATGGAAACCGTAATTTGAGCTAGTGGAATAGGTGGGTAGCCATCAATGTACACCTGGATAAGTCCTCCTCCCTTAGGAAGAAATGATCTCCATTGTGTCAAGTTCCTCCATCATATGGGGAAACTTCTACTAAATCTAACTCCTGGTGAGCCACTTGCCCTGATGAAGAAACTGCCCTTCTTTGATGACTCGACAGAGTTGGATGTGATGATGATGGATTCCCTTTTTCTTGGTGTCCATGATCCAATCAACTATCTCTGATTCAATGGCACCGAGATTGAGTTATGTGGGGTCCAAGTGCTCGACTGTGTCTGAAGTGTCCAAGAGAGGTGGAAAATATGGTCGAAGCAGTTCCACATTAAATACCGGGTGTAAGCCAAGGAAAGGAGGAATACTTAATTCAAAATTATTCTCACCCATAGCCATGGTGATGGTATAAGACCGATATGGGAGTGAGAGAAGATTTTTATGGGGTCCTATGAGGCACTCTTTCTCCAAATTCAACCATACCATATCTCCCACCTGAAACTTGTGTGGTACTTGATGTTGATCATGGCGCTGCTTGTACTTGGAATTGGATTTCTGCAAAATACCATGAACTTGTTGTTGGATGTGCTCGATTTTATCAAGAAATTTGGTTGCTCGATAAGCCTCAGTCTGAGCATGGGAGTAATCTTCTTGTGTAGTTTCATTTGGTGGAGCTACTTTAGTGGGGACCAATGGTTGGAACCCTAGGGCCCAAGCACACTTAAAATGGGTTGTGTCCAATAGGTCTATGGAGGGCTCTATAGGAAGGCTTCCATCCTATGTGCATGGATTTTTGGAATTGTATATCCTCAGGATATGGACAATCAACCTGTTGACTACCTTTTTTTTCCCATCAGTCTATGGGTGGAAGGCAGTCAATTTGGGCAGCTTGGTGTCCATCATCGACCATAGGATTGAACAAAAAGTGATCAGGAATATGTTGTCTCGATCTAAGATAATGGTTCATGGGAGCCAAAAATGAACCCAATCACGTTCAAACAATAACTTGGTGGTGGCCTCAACTATGAGGCTCTTCTTGCAAGGTGCCAAAAAATCCATCTTAGATAATCAATCAATAACCACAAAGACATAGTCATTCCCATGCTTGCTTGAAGGTAGAACAAACATGTAATCCATGGAGATGGATGCCCAAGGCCTATTTGGAGTAGGAAACCGGGTGTATAGCCTTTGTTTCATGATGGTGGGCTTGGAAATTACATAGGAAGTGTAGGATTTTATGTACTTGTAGGAATATTGTTGAAGATTAGATCAATAAAAATTCTTTTGTAATACTGCCATTATTTTGTCTACACCAAAATGTCAAGTTTCCTAACTATAATGAGCTTCCCAAATCAAATTTCCACACTCACTTGAAGGAACACAAAGATGGCTCATATGTCATAGAAATCCATCCTAGAGATGAAATTATGAAACTGTTTTTCCTGCGCTCAATGTCTGATAGGAAGAAACAAAGTTGGAGTCATTATTGTATAATTGTGGTCACCCAAATGTCTCATGACCACATGAGTTAAGCATTTTGGTTAGCACCATAACTAGGGGTTGAATAAGGTAATCTATGACATGGTTGGTGCTTCCCTTCTTGTACTTGATGTTCAAGTGGAATTGTTGTAGGTACATGGACCACTTCTTATGGAGGTCATTCTATAACTTTCCTTATGTCTGGATGAATTGCAGGGGCCTGTGATTGGTGTGAATGATTGTTTCCTTCCCCAAAATGTAATGCTTCCACTATCAACATGTATGCACAATGTATTACATCTCTTTATCATAGGTGGGTTATCTACGAACAACATCAAATAGTGTTTCACTGTGGTAGGATACTAGATGCCTATGTTGAGTGAGGACTACACTGATAGCATAATCCAAAGCATATGTCTCAATCTCAAATGGTTGTTGCAGGTTTGGAAAAATAAGGATTGGTACTGAGCAGAGGTGGAATTTCAAATCCTTGAATTATTTCTATTGGCACACAGACCACACAAACTTTTCCTTGTCTCCACTCTTGGTCACCTATCTTAAGGCCCAAGTGATATGAGAGAACCCCAACACAAATCGACGGTAGAAGTTGGAGAGGCCCAAGAAGGTGCAGAGTTCAATCATTTTCTTTGTGGCTAGCCAATCGCAAATGACTTGGATCTTCATTGGATCCACATGCACACCCTTCTCATCCATGATGTATCCCAAATATTAGATTCTACACATTTTGAAGGAACACTTCTCCAAATTGACATATAACTTGTGATTTTGTAGGGTTTCCAAGACCTGTCGTATATGCTTCAAATGTTCCTCCCAATTTTTTTTGAAGAAGAGGATGTCAACTAGATATATGACCAAAAAGGAGTTTGTGAATGGCCATAGTATATCATCCATCATTTGCATGAATGTGTTCGGGGCATTAGTCAAGCCAAAAGGCATGACCAACCACTCAAAGAGACCTTCTTTAGAATTGAAGGTTGTCTTCCATACATCATTTTACTCAATCAAAACCTGGTCATAGACTGAATTCAAATCAATATTAACGAAAAAATTGGCTCCCTTGAGCTGATCAAGAAGATCATCAATCTGGGGGATTAGGTACCGTTTCTTGACTGTGATCTTGTTGAGGGCACTATAATCAACACACATTCTCCATGTTCCATACTTATGTACCCAAATAGTTGGGCTCCTACAAGGTGAGGATATTGGTCTGATGTGGCCCTTCATAATTAGCTCTTGGATATGGCATTTAATTTCTTCATTCTCCATAACATAATGCATGTACACAGGGTCATTAGGAAGAGGAGCTTTGGGTGTCAAATCAATTGAGTTCTTTATTTGATAGTGCACAAACACCCTAGTAGGTGAGGAAAATATGTCTTTCTGTTGTTCTACTATCCTGTCCACCTGTTGTTGTGCAAAGAGACCCTATGCAGAGGTTTTGTCCATTGCAGTGACCTTTCATTCACCTTCTTACTGAACCATAAATAGGAAAATTATCTTGGTCTGAGAGGCCACCTTTCTGCACTGCTTCACAAAGATCAAAGAGATTGTAGTAGTTGGGAATGCCTTTGGTACCTTGTAGAGTTGATCTCCTAAAGTAATAATGACACTACGGGGCCTAGATTCATAAAAAACATGACGCTTACACATATAAGGTTTTCCTAACAAAACATCACATAATACCTCGTCTTTGAAGGGTTTGATGTTGTAGTGTAGCAAACATTTTTGGTTAACGCATATGTCTCATCCTTGGTTAATCTAACCAATGGTGTATGGCTGAGGATGTAGTTGCATTACTAGGTTCAACCTATGCTAAGATTAGGTTCTTCTGGCTATTGTTGTTAACAATGAAATGGAGTGGGGCCCCTTCACCAACATCTATGAGTGGAAGAGGCACTCCCCTTCTTCAAGTTCCTTTGGTTCCTTTGGTTGGAATGTTTTGGTAGCGATGGTGACACTAGGTTCTGTGTCAATGAATTTTTTTCCCTTTTCTGATTTTGAATCAGAGTTTGTGTCAGCATCTGACCCTAAGTATTTTGTCTCAACCAATAATGATTGTTTGGAGTGACATTCATTGGTATTGTGCCAAGGGATTTTGTGGAACTCACACCACTTTCCAGTGTCCTTCTTTGACTTCCCATTACCCTTCTTTGTTGGTGTCTTGGGTTGGTCATCCTTACTCTATCCTTTTCCCTGTGAGTTAGGGTCACCATTACCATACTTCGGCTATTGCAGATTTGCAAACCTGAACTCCCGCTTGTTCTGCTGCTTAAACTTTTGATCTATTTTGAAAGAATATCGATAAGTGGTTCCCAAGGATGAAATGTATAGAAACTCCATTTCGGTTTGGATGTACCTGTGTAGAGATCCATGATATTTTAGAACCAGATGGTACACAACGTATTTGATACCCATATTGGTGCGCAAGGTATGGAAGGTATTCATGAACTATGACATTTTTTGGCCCCTTTCTTGATGCAGTGTGGTCCATCTCATGTACTAGTCATCATAGTTTCCAATAGGGTAATATTGTTCCTTGAGGGAATAAAAAAACATCACCCAAGTGGGTCCTGGCCCAAAAATTGTATAATCATCCTCAACATGTTGCTCACACTAAGTCTCCCACCAATATATGACATGGGGAAGGGCCTTAAGGATCGTGAAGGTGATTTTTTCACTATTGGAAAAAATTTGGACAGAGAAATAACCCTCTAGCAGACTTAACCATTTTTCCAAAGCATCGACATCTATCTTGCCTTCAAATAAAGGAATATAAAATTTAACTTGTACCTTAAAGGGTTTCATACCTACAAAGTTACTATTAGTTGAAGGTTCTATGTGCCTATCGAAAATTGTCGAAGGATCTAGGAGAAACTATCCATCATCTTGTTCCTTTGTCACATGAGGGATTACTCGAGCAATAGCTTGATAGGATCTCCTGCTCCATAATTCATTTTTCCTTCCACCATGGGAGGTTTATTGGGAGGGAACCAGTAGCTTTCCTCAAAAGAAACAATATCGAGACCCAACTCTCTATACCGTGATCTCATCTGGGACATACACTGAGAACGATGGAGCGGACTACTCTAATACCACTGATCCAAATTATTTTGAGAATGACATGAAGGAAAAAAAATAGCAAAGATATAACAAGGAGATACATAGAGATATTTCAAGGAACACAATAATACATTAAAACTTAAATTATATTAATGATTGTCTGTATTACAAAAGACTATAAAATGCAAATCACACAAGCTAGCTAGAATGGTTGTAGCTTATCCCTAAAGAGAGATGTGTTGATTATGATCATTCATAAGAAGGTGATTACAATTAGCCTCCAAAGGCCTTTTTAATATAAATCATAAATGAGAAATCCATAAAGATCGAAAACCCTAACATCGAAAGATGAAACGCCAAAAGATTTATGGGGCCCGATGGGGTAGTTGATACATAAACTTTCTGAGGGCATAAATTTTGCATATGATCTCCATTTGGGATGCTTGGTACCCTTTCGGGAAGGTCTATTCAAGGAGTACATATTATGAACTTCCCAATACATCCAAATAGGAATCTAATAGGAATTTCCAAGTGAAAAAAATGTCGTTTAGGGCCTCAAAAGGACCCTGGAAGTTTGGGACCAGAAAAAGTGTAGAAAACTGTAGAGCCATGTAACTATCCAAACCCTTTGCTCAAGTGATCCACAAAAATAATAACTATGCTTTACAATCTTCCTTATGATATCATAATTTTGATGCCTTTAATGTCCCTCCTTCCTTATGAGATCATAAGTTAGGTATCTCTCAATCTCTCCATCCTTTTCACCTTGAGGAAGCCTCCTTATATAAGCTTGGAGAGGCCTAACTGCCTTAGAGATTCTTAGGATAGGTTGAAGATCTTTCTCCATCAGTTGTGGATACTCCCTAAGATCTAGCCTTGACCTCATATTCAAATCCAACTAACTCCATAGATGAGGGGTTTTTTTCCATGATTTTCCTCAACAACCCATTATTTCCTCAAACATACTAGTGCTGCCCCAAAAGGGTGCACAGATTGTTGCAAATCTCCCCCAAAGGGGGATAGGGAGTGCTAGCCCTCCCTACTAGTGAGTAGGGGAGTGTTGCACAAAATTTCTTAAAAAAATTCTAGTTCTCCCCCAGAAGGGTGTAAAGAGTGCTACAATGCTCCCCCAAAGGAGGTTAGGGAGTGATAGCACTCCCTAAAAGTGGGTAGGGGAGCGTTGCCCTTCAAAATTAATTTTTAAGTGGTTTTCTCAAAGAAAAAGGCTTTGTACTCTTCATTATATGATTTCTCCTTCTTTAACCAGTCTTTGAGGGTATCTTCAAGTGTTCATTGTGATGTAGTTCAAGACATGACATAGGCAGGATGGAAATATGATGTTTGTGACACTTGGGACAATAATGAGACACGTGCGACACTTGAGATGACAATAGTAGGTCATCATTGAAGTGAGTCATTTTGATGTGTAACAGATTTCCCCCCAAAGTGCGAAGTCAGAAGACAGAAACTGATGACTGAAGTACTTCGTAGACTTTTGAGCAAGGGTATGGATGCAGAGGACCTGCTTGAAGCTGCATAAAACCATCAAAAAAATATTATGACACGTTTTAAAACCCAAGGTAGGCATACCTATGATTGAGTGATAAAGACTTTCAAGGTATGGCCGCCATAAGATACACCGCAGATCCATAATTCTATTGAAAAAGAGTATAGCCACAGAAGATACAATGTGGATTTATACTTTCATGACATGAACTGATCGTAGCCATGAAAAATACATAGTGGATCTACAAGACGATAAGACATAGCCACAGACCAATACAGAGTGGATCTATGTGACAGTATATGTGTCAATATTTAAAAAAAACTCTATCGCAGCCTGGGAAAAACACATCTCAAAGTGATCACTCAACCCAGGGTCTTCTTACCGATCTCGATGCAGTACAGATCTTACCGTGTGAATAGATGTCTTGATGTCGAACATGGTATAAACCACTTGATTACTGGTCAATTATGTAAACCGTTAACAAGAACGAGGGAAATCACCATTGATGTTAATGATACCCAAGGTACCCTAGTACATTCCAACAAATGTGAATAAATGAGCTAAAGTTGAACATTCATGGAATCATCTGATCAGAGGTCAATGATGTAAACCCATTGTCAAAAGAAAGGAGGCCTACCATTGAGGCATGCAGGTCCCAAGGTACTAATTGGTTTCTAAGTCTAGTTCCCAGATAATGTGTTGATGTCGAGAGGAACAAACTCATTCAAGTAGGACCTTGATGTATTCCCCATCAATGACATGAAACTAAAACAAAGATGTAAGGTGATAAATCAGATGAGAACAAACTAACACAGGCATTGAAACATGAAATTTGTGATGGTTGACTCTCAAGGCAGACAATTCCCTTGAACACTGAGGCACAATAGCAGAAACATGACATGGACCAAAACATGATGATGTAGTGGATACTGTGACTTTCGTCGGGTGAGCCAAAGGAGTAAAGAAACTCAGAGGATTGGTTCAGTGCAGAGGTTTAGCAGATTAAAATGTATGCAAAGACAAAGTGTCATGTTCAAGGGAGACCATAAGAGTGACTTGTGATGTTTTTAAAAAAATCTTGGCTTTCTTCCTTCAAATTTTCCCCCCATCTAGATAGATGAGTACCTCTTTTTTAATTAACGAGATCGAGGAGGATAACACATGCTTGATATAACTCGCCTTTGGTAAGTCCCTCTTCCTTTGTTTAACGAACTAGAAGAAGTAAGGGTTCGGTCCCATATGGGCCCTTCAATGTATGATTGTTTAACGAGTCCATAGAAGGTAAAATCGGTCATTTTTCATGTTTAGAGAGTCTGAAAAGTACTTAAAGATGACTCCAGGGTTGTCCTTTTCTTGTAATATTAGTCTTGTGAGGCCAAAAAAAAGATAAACTACCACTCAAAATATGCCCTTTCAAACCTTTTAACGAGTGTGAAAGGAAGCAAGATCACTCAACAATCTTTTCATGTTTAGAGAGTCTGAAAAGAGCTTAAAGGAGACTCCAGGGGGTTACTTTTCCGTATAACCTTTACGAGTCCAAAAAAGTGATAAAAGTATACTCGGTTACATTCTCATGTATTTATGAGAATGAGAAAGAACAAAGACTAATCTTGGTATTGGTTTCATTTTTACACAAGCTTGAAACAAATTTAAACAATGCTTGTAAATTCCCAACGTAATTTCCAAAGGTTGGGATACCCATGGATGGTTGGTACTCTGCCCCCATCTTAAAAAACTAGCGGCATAACTCTAGAATGATAATCAAAGGCTGGAAACATGCCCCCCCAAGCTTCAATTCATTCACCGACTTTGCGGTTGTCACCAATTTCTATACTAGATGGAGAAAAAGGATACATGTGGATGAAATGAAGGTTCAAATACAAGACCTAACGAAAGACTTGACTCAACATCTACAATATCTAGCTAAAGACTTAACCTAACGGGAGAGGTGACTTTTTCATTTTTTAACGAGCTTTCTACAGAGAGGAAAACTATGCTCATAACCTTTGTTTCATTTTTTAACGAGCTTTCTACAGAGAGAAAAACTATGCTCATGGCTCTGGGTTTAGTCCCCAGATTTCTGTTTCATTTTTTAATGAGCTTGCCACATATAGGAAAAACTATGCTCGTAGCTTCTGTTTCATTATTTAACAATCTTTCCATAGAGAAGTAAACTATGCTCATGACCTCTCCTTGATCATGGCTTCCAAGAGGACAATGATCTGGAAGGAATACATGTCAAGGGACAAACATCAACCATGGCTTCCAAGAGATCTTTGTTAGATGGAAGAAAATCACTCTGGAAGGAATACATGTCGACGAACTCTATAAGGGTAGGGAGATCTAGCTCTAATATCCCTATCGAAGAGATCACCAAGTCAAATACATGATCTAAGTCATGAGAGGTTGATCATATAGTGAGAGGCTCATATTCATTGACAATTGAAGGCATGGGAGATAACACCACATAATTGACCTGTGGCAGGGGCGATACTGTTTGTATATAAGAACCGTTTAGGGAGGTCATTGGGTTGATGGTCAAGTCAGGGCCAACAAATGAAATTTGATCAATAGTCACCATTATTCCATCGTGCGGGAAAGATATCACACAAAAAAGAGTGGACATAATAGCTTTCATGGCATAGACATAATCTCGCCCAAGGAGTAAATCGAAATCCAAGGGGTCTTGGACTAACATGACATCAACAAAGTCAGTCTTCCCTCCCAAAGTTATAGGAAACTGAGGAAGGATCCCTAAAGGGTGACTGGTTCTCCTGTTAAAAGAAAATAGAGTTTGGGTAACCAGCACAAGCTGAGGATAACCCAAAGCTTTCCAAGCAATAGAAGACAAAATACTAATAGAAGAACCTTCATCTATCAGTACATGAGGAACGTCCTGACCACAAACTTGTACTGTAATCTTGAAAGGAATGTGAGAGGGAAGACGAGGTCTATTTAGCACACCCCAATAAAAAAGGATGGCCTCATTACTTGGAGGGGGTTTCGCGGGAGAAGGAGGAATGCCCCCCAACACAATATATTTGGTATCAATGAGAAAAACGTGGGAAGAATTAGGTTTACTCTCTAGCAGGAGAGTAGGATGGAATGATGATGAGATCAGATTGACCACTTTGGGTTCACTCTTTATATGAAGAGTGGGGTTGACTGATGATGGAACTAGATCATCTACTTTGGTTAGTGGTTCAATCGAGGATGAAACCATATTAACCACCTGATCAACCAGACTGACCATGGATGGAACTGGATTGACCAGACCATCAACTAACGATGGGTTTGGGGAAATCTTATGATAACTATTTGGAAGTTGAATCTTTTCCAAAAAATAATAATCCTTGTCCATACGAGGACAAAGGTGAGAGTAATGATCACCTTCGCATAACATGCAAGGAAATTTGACAATTCTCTTTTTCTTACCAACCTTAACATCACTAGTTGACGAGGTGTCACCAACATGTCCAGTAGGGGTCGATGATGTAGAGAACCATATTTCTAATACCTTTGGAAGACCAAGGAAATCCCTTAGAAAGTGTTCACCCTTACAAAGACTGCAAGGGAATTTGGGTTTCAAATTCTTCATTGTAGTCGCATCGACCTCATCAACGCTCCCAGTATGATTAATAGTAGCTAGTTTCTTGGATCCAACATCTTATGTAGTTATAGGTTTGGTCCCTTTCTGGTTCTTCTTCTTCTTCTCTTTTCATTTCTTCTTCTTATCAACCCAACTACTTGCTTTAGAGATTTCACTAGGAAAAGAAGGAGAAAGGGAAGGAGACTTGACGAGTGAATAAGAAGAAAATTCGACATGAGGTTGATGTGTGGGTGGTGTACTTACATCTAAATCATTAGGTGCAACTGAAGCACTAGGAAGATTCGAGATCACCAGAGTGGGGAACATCCAAACCGGTAATTCGATGGTGAGTCCCAGAAGACTTAGTGTGGCAATGTATGGAGGACGAATGTTTCCAAAAGAAGGAAAAACAAAAGATTCTCCCAGAGCAGGGTTTTCCCCATTGGTGATTTTGGGAACTGACACCATTAAACAAAGATCCAACCTAGAGTCTGCTAGGGAAAATAAACAACAAACGCTAAAAATCTAGGAAGCGAACAATCAAACAAAACTTCCCATAATGAAACCACTAGTTGGTGATGAAATTCAATGTCACGAGATCAAAATAGGAAGGGGCTGGGATAGACCGGGTGGAACAGTTATGATGGAGACCTTCTTAACGTACTTATGCCTTGGTGCAAGCTTCCACACAGTAATTGTAGATTTACCCTCCAAGGAGCCCAAGTGAGTTTGACCAACGTCTATTCTAGGTATAGTGAGACTTTCCTTCACCATCACCTTGTGTAAAGACCCTAAAGATTATGGCTACTAAAGACACCAGCTTGCAATCAACCCCTGGGTGGGTAAAGTCGATAGTTCAGTCTGAACGTATGGGCAGGATAACAAGTCTAAAATCCTTCAAGAGAACTGAGGACAAGTGGACCGGTAGACCTCCAAAGGACCCCGAACAGATTCAGAATTCGCGAAGCACCGAGACCAAATGAAAACAACTGAACCTCTAGAAGAACCCCCAATATATGATCTAACTACTACAAATGGTTGAACCATGGAGGGATAATATCCATAACTCTCCCAAATGTGACCTCGTCCGTAACCCCTGTGTGAGAGGGGGATCCTAGAAAGCCTATACGAAAATTGGATTTTCTCTCCCTATCACAAGATGCTAATGTTTGTTTTGAATGCTTTGGAGATTTGTACTCACAGCCTAATCCAAAGCGCTAATCCAAGTCTAATGTTGGTGGAAGATTCTAAAAACAAAAATTTCTAGATCAATTTTAATTAGCGTTGATTTTGCAGCTGTTCTTACTCATGGGTGTATGAGAGTGAAACTAGTGATATTATGACTCAAATCCCAAAAAATGAATAAGAAATGATAAAGAGTCTTTTCTTTCAATGAATTCTTATTTAAGGGAAGGAGAAAATTTTCTTTTCACTATCAACACTAAGATGCAGTAACCTCATGTAACTGTTTCTCAATCAAGAATCCAATATACCGCTATAAAATTTCATAAATTCGTTCTAATATCCAAAAACAATCATAAAATAGTATCCTTTTGTTTAAATGTGACTGATAATCAGTTTGATGTAAAGCTTCCTATGTCATTCAGACTTCAAGATCTATAATATTCAAGCAATTGGAAGCAAAACTTCACATAAACAAAACACACTCTTGTTAGGATCAAACAAGAAAGACAAAGAAAATCAAAAAGAAAAAACCGAAAACCTCAAAGAGAATAAAAAGGCTTGGACAAGATGACCTCAAATATCCAATGGAATGGTGCATAGACCTCTAAACTCCCATACAATAGTTTTCATTCAGTCAGATAAACGAGAAGAAAAAAGTAAAAAGACCCTAAACATTCAAAGGAGAAGAGTAACTTTTAAAGTGAGGAAGAAACATAAAAAATCCAATCAAAACCTAATCAATTCTTATAAGTCAAGATGTTGGAGGTCAAATCAAGGATACACTGAGATGGGAAAAAAACCTGAGCAGATGAATCAACAAAAAGTAGATTCAGAGATCAACTTCCAAAAAGATTTTTTTGGCAAAAAAGGACCAACGCTCTAGTGTCAAGGGCACCAGAGCATTGCAACGCTCTGTGGAAGCTTTCAAGGGAGTGCTAGCGCTCTGGTAGTAGAGGCAGGGGAGCGCTAGCTTCTCAAAACTCAGAAAAATGCCCAGAAATAAAAAAAACTCAAGAAAATCTAGAAATTCAGTGTGTATGGGATGAATCAAAATTCAACAACACATATAAGAATCAAAAACATAGTATGAAGAGTATTTAAAGGTTATAAAAGGTCAAAACAATATCAAGGAAAGGAACCAAAACCAAAAATCTTCAATCCCCAGTAGAGTCGTCAATTTCTGTTACAAGAAAATCCCCCTGCAGACAAGTGGATTTCCTCTTGACCTTAAATCTACAAGACCAAGACAGAAAGATGCTAACTTTGGTCACTAACATCCTTTTAGACTTAGCTAAACTTATCCATAGAGGAGAGGAAGAAAACATACCTTTTTATGATGTTTGTCCTTGCCCAGTCCGATTTGAGCTCTTGATCTCCAAGCTCTTCAACAAGTCCTGCAATTCAATCAATGACAAAAAACGATTCCTATCCTACTATGATAAGGCTGAAACTAGATCTATCTATTAAACACAAGTTCATGTAATAGTACACAACCTTGAAAGAAACAAGTCAAGCATATATATTATTGAGAACTCGATAGGAATACTTATAGACCTTTGATGAAGCTGCAACATCCTCTTCTAGTTCTCCTTGTCCAAACCCTTTTCTCAAGTGATCCACAAACATAATAAATATGCTTCACAATCTTCCTTATGAGATCATAAGTTTGATTCCTTCAATGTCCCTCCTTCCCTATGAGATCATAAGTTAGTTATATCTCAATTTCTCCCTCCTTTTCACCATGAGGAGACCTCCTTATATAAGCTTGGAGAGGCCTAACCACCTTAGATATTCTTGGGATAGGTTGAGGATCTTTCTCCATCAGTTGTGGATCCTCCCTAAGATCCAGCCTTGACCTCAAATTCAAATCCAACTAACTCTAGAGATGAGGGGGAGTTTTCCCTATTTTTCCTCAACAATCCAAGATTTCCTCAAACAGACTAGCGCTCCCCCAAAAGGGTGCACAAAGCATTGCAACACTCCCCCAAAGGGGGATAGGGAGCACTTGCGCTCCCTACTAGCGATTAGGGGAGTTCTTCCAAAAATTTCTTTAAAAAATCCTAGCACTCCCCCTGAAGGGTGTACATAGTGCTACAATGCTCCCCCAAAGGAGGTTAGGGAGTGCTAGCACTCCCTGATAGTGGGTAGGGGAGTGATGCCCTTCAAAATTGATTTTTAAGTGGTTTTCTCAAAGCAAAAGGATTTGTACTCTTCATCAGATGATTTCTACTACTTTAACTAGTCTTTGAGGGTGTCTTCAAGTGTTCATTGTGATGTATTTTGAGACACAACATAGGCAGGATGGAAATGTGATGTTTGTGACACTTGCGACAACAATGTGACACTTGTGACACTTGCGCCGATGACAATAGGTCATCAATGAAGTGAGTGACTTTGATTTTTAACAATATTCCCGTCTGTAACTATCCCCCTTTAAAATTGATGGAAAAGGAATACTCCCCCTAAGATGTGCTTATTTACCAATGAGATGAGAGGGATATCACTCGCATCTTCTATCTGAGATATGCAAATGTTTCTCTAGGAAGGGGTTTGGTAAAAATATCTGCAACTTGTTCCTTGGTGGAAATGTATTCCAGCTTGACACTTTGTTTTACTACCTATTCTCTTACAAATTGGTACTTGATGGGAATATGCTTCATCTTTGAGTGCATAACATGATTCTTTGAAATGTTGATTTCATTGTGTTGTCACAGATGATTGAGTTTGGATGATCATATTCTACCTTGATATCCTGTAATTTTTTCTTCATCCAGAGAACTTATTTGCAACATGTTGTGCTACAATATACTCGACTTCTACTATGGATAGAGATACTAAAGACTATTTCTTGTTCAACCAAGACACTAGAATATTTCCCAGAAAGAATGCTCCTCCACTTGTACTTTTTTTGTCATCAACACTGCCTACCCAATCTAAATTTGTATATGTTGTTAGATTAAAACTCTTGAGTACCATAAGCTAAATTCTAAGGTTCCCTTTATATATTTGAATATCCTTTTTAATTTTTGCACATGAGTTTCTTTTGGTGCATTTTGAAATCATGCAACCAATCATACTATTTTCATAATGTATGGCCTTGATGTCGTCACATATAGTAGGATTCCAATCATTGACCTATACAAACTTTTTTTTTTGTAAATAAAAAGTGGATCCTTATATTAATTCCAACTGTAAGCTTACAAAAAAGACCTGTGTACACCAAAATGCCTGTAGTTGAAGGTAGAACTACTAGTGACAAGATGACATTTCTCTTCATAGTTTTCTTGAAGTCCCAATCCCCAAAACCTTTGGATCAAATCAACGGTCCACGATGGCCCACAGCCAATGGCTGAAATCTTCTTCATGACTTCACACTTTGCGTTGTCGTAAGAATAACTTTCTCTACTTTTTCAAAACCTGAACCCTCGAACTTGCATCAGCTCAACGGTCTGCAGGCTTCCATGATGCAACAGCTATGGGTCACATTTTGGGATAATAAAGGAGTGAGTGTTCCCCTTATTCCAATACCCGTACTTGCGAGTCCTTCGGGACCATATCGACGGTTTGGGTCTCCTCATTCTCCAACAGTCCAGATCCTCTCAAGCGTTTCGTGACTTTGGAAAACATCTCCCTCCATGATTTAGACTCCTGATTGTCGAGTTCTCGAAATCTTCTCATGTCAGATCAATGGGACCAGATCGATGGTCCATATCTCCTCGAGCTCCAATGGTCCAAATCCTCTCTTGATTTTCACGAATTTGCATTTTGGGACTTCGCGACTTTGGAAAACAACTTCCTCTGTGATCCTAAGTCCCGATTTCCAAGTTCCCAAAATCATTTGTAAGTTGTTTATCTTCTGCGCTGACGATTACGGTCGCCCTCTCTCGTGAGATTCTGATCATTTCTGACTTGGAATAATTTCCAAGTAGTCAAAGGTGACACCCCATCTAGATTAGGGGCGTCCAGCTGAGCAAGCTCCTTGCATTGGAGCCAGAGGGGTGAGCTTTGGGATTGCCTAGATTTGTGGAGAATGATCTGCTACATAGAGTCAACCCTTGCATTGGCCAGTCTATCTGCAACTTTGTTTTCACTTCGCCGAATGTGTGAGGGGGTTAGAGTTAGATATGGTATGAGAAGTTCCTGGAAGATATAAAGAGGGCCAAGGAGGTGCCAATTGGGAGTGATTTTCCTTATATCTCTTCCATTCAGGATTTTTGTTGCCAATTCTATTATGATTTTGGAGTCTCCTTCAATGATCAAATAGGTGAGGTTTTGATCTAGATCCATTTGCACTCCTTTGATAAGACCCCAAATTTCTGCTGAATTGTTGGTGTCGCATCTAAGATTTTCTACAATAAGGCTTTGAATTTGGCCGAAGTTGCTTCTTATGACCGATCCATAGCTTGAGTGTCCTGGATTGCCTTTTGATGTGCCATCAAAGTTGAGCTTATGGAAGCCAGGAGGGAGGGGGGGGAGCCACTTAGAGAGACTGAGGGATTTTGAATTTAGGGGGGGGCTGTTGAGGAGGGGTGGAGTATGAAAATGAGAAGCACCAAGAGTTGAGGAGTGAGAGCTCACCTAGGTTAGTGGGGATGTCTTCCTTGGTCCACAATTGTAGCTGAAGAGTTTCCTAGATATGCAAGAGGATTGTATTCCAGAGGAGGGTGGGAGGAGAGGGTTGGGAATGAAATATTCTTCTGTTCCTCTCTTTCCATAGTTTCCAAACTATGAAGACTGGTAAGAGTTGCCAGGTTTTGTTCAAGATAGGACTTTTAAAGGAACCAAAACCCCAATCCCTAATGGTTCTTATGATGTTGTTTTTAACTCATTTGGTTCTTCTCATGAGCTGAGTGGCCTAGTTCCAAATGTTCTCACTAAGTGTATAGTTGTTTAAGAGGTGCTCCATGGTTTCTTCTTGCAGATGGAAGAGATGGAAAATAAAGGGGCCAATGAAACCTCATTTTTGAATATTGTCCCAGGTTAAGATCTTGTTATGAAGTACAAGCCAGAGGAATGCAGAGATTTTGGGTCAGAGTTTTGATTTCCATATTGTTGTCCAGATGCTGTCGTTTTGAAGATTATGTAATTTATCCTGAAGAGTGTATCCCTCATTGAGAGTGAAGCTTCCATGAGGTGTGTATCCCCATCTGAGAATGTCTTGGTCTATGCTTTTCTAGATTCACCTTTGGGATGTTTCTTGTTTCCAGTGATGCAAGTCACAGTCCATTGCCACTTGGAGTTCTTGATGGGTAGATTTCTAGCTTCGACAGGGAGAGATGATGGGGGTAGCTATCCACAAATCTTCCACTTTGAGAGTGGAAAGATATTGAATGTGATTTTCGTAGGATTGTAGATTTTATTCCAATTGTAGGGGTGGAATTTTCTACCAGGAATACGTCTAGAATAGGGCATTCTGGCCATTGTGAACTTCCCAGAAAGCATGTTCCTATATGAGTGGTCATTTTTTCCAGGATGCATTCCAGATGTTGGAGCCTTTAATTTTCTTCTGCATTCTTATAAGATGACTTTGATGCATATTTGGGGAATATTTTCATTTCCAGAGTTTTACCCAGATCTCTGCTGGTGTTTTGAGTCATCTCCACCAAATTCTTGCTCCCATGGTGCTATTTAATTTTCAAGGGTCCCGGAGGCCCAGACCACCTGAAGATTTGGGCTTGCGGACTTTTTCCCAACTGACTAGGGCCCATTTGTTGTTCGGTTTGTGTCCATGCCATAGAAATTTTATTTTCATATTCCTTATTTTCTTTATGACTGATTGGGGGGCAGCTAGGGGTAAGGAGAGGTAAGTTGGGATGGCTTGGAGGACTGACTTTAAGAGAATGATTCTAGCTGGAAAGTTGAGGGAACGAAAGGTCCAGTTGCTAAGACGGTTGGTAATGGAGAGTAGGAGAGAGTCCCAGGAGATGTTTCTAGCTGTTGATTTAGAAAGAGGGAGTCCCAGGTAGCGAGACGACAGAGTGCAGACAGGTATATTCAAAAGTTGAGAAAGGTGTTGTTGGATTGCTTCAGGAGTATTAAAAAAGAAGAGTTGTGACTTGGTCAAATTAAAGGTGGTGTCAGAGGCTTTGCTGAAATCAAAGAGGATGGAGCTTAGTTTATTTTCTTCTTGCATAGTGGGGGTGTTCATTAGCAGCATGTCATCGAAAAAGTTGTTGTGGGAGGCTGTCGATTGTAACCCATGAAGAGGGAGGCCTTGGAGGGATCCATTTTGGATTAAAGTCTTGATATAGCATCATAGACCTTCAGCCATTGTGACAAAAGGGAAAGGGGAGGGAGGATCTCCTTGCCTTATTCCTCTCGTGGAAGAGAAGGGTTGAGAGGGGAAACCATTAATGAGGATTGAGAAAAAGGTTGAGAAAATGAGGTTCATTATCCAAGAGATCCAATCCTTCTTAAAACCGAAATCTGATAGGAGAGCTTTCATGTATTTCCAGCTTAATTTGTCAAAATATTTTGAAAGGTCAATTTTTAGAAGAATACCTAGAGTACGGGTGATTTTGAGTGAGTGAATGATTTCATGGACAAGTATGATGCTATCTATGATTTTCCTTCCTTCGACATATCACAATTTCTCCTTGGAGATGATGAAGGGGAGTATTGTCTTGAGTCTTAGAGACATGACCTTGGAAATGATTTTGTATATCACGTTGCATAGTGCTATGGGTCTAAATTTCTTCAGATTTGTGACCTTTTCTTCTTTGGGTATTAGGGTGAGGAAAGTGGCATTTAGTGCTGGAAGAACTTTGCCCGAGCTACATGATTACTCCACCAACTGCCATACTTCATCCCTTAACATTGGCCAACAGGAGTGGAAGAAGTTTGTTGTGAAACCATCTGGGCCTGGATCCTTGCCTACGGGTAACTCTTGAATAGCTTGATCCACTTCTTCTTGCATTATTGGTGTCATGAGAGCCTCATTCTATTCCATGGTGATTATAGTTGGGATATTTTGGGTTACCCTCTCTATTGCTGAGGTATGGTCCACCTTGGGTTCTGAGAGGAGATATTTGTAAAAGTTTGTTAGCTCGTGTGTTATTTCCTTATGAGTTAATAGGGTGTTTCCTTGCAAGTCATCCATCTTTGTGATGGGATTGATGAGACATCTGTGGATCATGGAACGGTGGAAGAATTTGGTATTTTCCTCTCCCTCATTGAGCCATTGAACTTGATATTTCTGTCTCCACATGATTTCTTCCTTCTTGTGTCTTTCTTCTAGTTTCCTTTTGAGTTCATTCTCCTCCTTCTGTTGAGTGATTGAGTATCCTGTGTGAATGATTTGTCCCTGAAGGTCCTCTAGGTTTTGTTCTAGCAGTTTCCTTTCCTAGAAAATGCTCTTGAAGACTTATTTGTTCCATTTGCACACCTATTGTTTAAAATGTTTGAGTTTTTGCTGGAAGAAATACATTTTTGTACCCCTCTATATTTCTATAGTGCTCCACCAGTGATGGGCTAGCTCCTGGAAGTTTGGATGTGAGAGTCAAAAAATTTCAAATCTGAAGGGTTTAAGCTTGGGGTGGCAATAGTGTCAACCCAAAGCTGAACCAACCAGTGGTCTGAGCCTACCTTCGAGAGGATGTTGGAATCTACTAGGGGGGCTTCCAAAAGGAGAGTTTCCGAAATGAGGAAGTGATCAAGCCTGCATGATATTTGTTGGTGACTTGATATTTTGTTGGTCCAAGTGTATATTCCTTTTCCACTCTCTATGTCTACCAGTTTGAGGTTCTCTATGAGTTCCTGGAATTTTGCATTGTCCGGCTCTAGGCATTTTTTCCCCCCTCTTTTCTCCTCCAGTGTGAGAATCATGTTGAATTCACCCCCTATTATCCATCGCTTGTGCTCAGCTAAAGAGCCTAAGTAAGCCAAGCTATGAATAAAGAGGTATTTGTCTTGGTTTTTCTATGGTCCATTTGCGTTTGTGATCATTCCCTCCTTGTCCGAACCTATGGCTCTATAGTACACTATGATGGTGCTTGGAGTGGAGAATCCTTAATATAGGATGACTATAGTAGGATTCCATAGGATGGCCAAGCCTCTTGAAGCCCCTTTTGAATCCATTTGATAGGAGTCACAGTTGCGCCAACATCTTTTGATGATATTTTTTGCAGTTTTCCCTACACATTTTGTCTCTTGTATCAGGAATATATCATGGTCTTCCGATTTGATGCAGTTTCGGATAATCCTTTGCTTGGATATTCCATTTAGGCCTTTGATATTCCAGGTGAGGATTTTCATAGTTAACATATTGATGGGTGGGAGAAGGATCTCTTTGAGAGCCTGAGAATCTATCCCTAGTTGATCATATAGTTTCCTACCTCCTTTATTAGCCGGTGAGCCGATTTTCTTCCCATTCACTTGTTTTCTTTTGGGTTTATTATTATATCTAGATTTGGTTCTATGTTGATCCCCAACCAGGATGTAGCTCCCACTGATGTATCTAGAAATATCTTATGAACTTTCCTAAGTTGTTCCTCTGGTAAGGTTTGGAGATCCTTCTTGTTGAGTGCCTCTTATAACCTATCTAGGTTTATTTATGTTAGGTCCTACTCTTCCATTTCCATGATTATGTCTTCTTCTCTTTCTGGTTCTTTTATTGAGACTGGGTAAGCCTGTGGGTCTACTTGATTTGCTAGAGTATGCTGCCCTGGAGACGGTTGATCTTCCTTGTACTTGCTAAGATTTTTCCCCGTGTTCTTGTGGGGGTTTTCCACCTTTTTTGCCTCTGGAAGGCGGTTAAGGGCTTCAAATGAGTTGTTATTCAGGTTCTTTTTTCCATTGTCAGTTGTGGGCTTCTTTTGAGCTTGTTTTCTTCGATTCGAAACCTGGGTGATTTATCTTCGGCTTCCCTTTTGGGGAGGGGCATTTAGAGGGAAGTCTTTGGAAAGGTGCCCATGTTCATGGAATTTTCTACATCTGAAAGGGATCTGTTCATAATCTATGGTTTGGGCCCATTCCTCATCTTGGTATTCTAGGGTAACTGTTCCTGGAAGATCTTTGGAGATGTTCATATAGACACATATCCTTGCGTAAGAGGTGTGTTTTATCTATTTGGTAGATTTTGAAGATTTGACGTAATTACCCAAGGTGTTACCTAAGCCCGTGTTACCTAATCCCATTAAAATTTCCTCTAACTAAAACTCTTGAGGTAGGGAATAGAGGCGAATCCATACCGGTGCGTAGGCGAATTTTTCCTTTTATGGGAAGAAGCGATCTGTCCAAAATCGCAAGTAAAGGCCAACAGAGTTGTAGAAATATGGTTCTCCTTCAAATATCTAGTCCTTATCCTCTAGGTTGTAGAATATTACTGTAAATAATCCTTTGGAGCTTAGTTGGAGCTCATAGTCTCCCTTGGGGTTCCACCACACCTTGATCCAATGAGCTAGGTTCTTTTCTGAGGGCCAGAGACCTAGGAATTTTCCTATGATGGAATGGTCCCCCATGAACTACATGTGCTCCCCTATCCTAGTGGTTTTGATAACATACCTAGGCACAACTGGGGCTTGGGGGATATATTTGCTGGGTATCTAGACCCGAGATGCCTTTGGATGTGAGGACTCTGCATCCATATTTATTTCCTTTCTTCTAGCCATTTCTTCTTGCAGGTATTTTTCTTGCATGTGTAGAGGTGGATCAAAGGTCGAACAATGCACTTTGGAGTTCTCTAGGTCATTTGTTGCATCATTACAGTAAGAGGGGGATTTCACCCCCTCCTATGTGTCCATATTGTTGTGGCGTTTAGAGCCACTGAGAAACAACGATCAACGCATACAGAGGAGGTCAAAATAGGTCAGGTTAGAGGGGCTCAGAGCATTGAAACCCTAAACCTTGACCTGCACAATCTTTGATTTGCTTCCATAGATTCATTATTTTTTTCTCAATTTACAACTTGTTACCATAGGTGTGTTGATTGGTGTACAATATTCCATTTTGAATTTATTCAACATTTCCTTGATGTACTTGGTTTGTGAAATGAATATGCCTTTTCAAATTGATAAATTTGCAATCTAAGAAATATTGACAATTCACCAAGCATAGACATCTCAAATTCATTTTTCATTTCTATTCCAAATTTTTGGCACATTTCTTTCATGTTGCCTCTAGAAATAATATCATCTACATAAACCACAACAATCAACTAATTGTCTTCTATTGTCTTGATGTAGATTTTACTGTCAACAATTCCTCTTTTGAATCGTTATTTTTGTAGATATTTATCAAGTCTTGAATACCAGGCTCTGGGATCTTGTTTTAGCCCATAAAGTGCTTTCTTCAGTTTGTACACACAATTATTATTTTATAATAATAAGAATCCTTCTAGTTGTTCAATGTATACTTCTTCCTCTAAATTTCCATTGGGAAAGGAAGACTTGACATCCATTTGATAGACTTTGAAGTTCTCGAAGCATGCAAATGCCAAAAACATTATGATAGCTTCTAGTTTAGTAACCGGGGAAAATGTTTCTTCGAAATCAATACCTTCAACTTGAGAATAGCCTTTGCAAACAAATATTTATTTATTTCTTATTACTTTCCCATACTCATTCAACTTGTTCCTAAAACCCCACTCGGTGCTAATTACATTTTTATTTGTCGACCTTGGAATAAGTTCCCATGTTTTATTCTTCTCAATTTTATTAATCTCTTCTTCCACAACATCAATCCAATGCTGGTCTTCATTGGCTTATATAAAATTCTTAGGCTCTATTTTAGATAGCAAGGATAAGTTTGCATATTATGGTGCATTGGCTATTCTTATTCTAGTTTGAACTCCCATATCTTTATCAACAAGAATTAGATTTTTCGAATGATTCTTTCGGACAAATATAGATGGTTTCTTTGTCTATTGACGTTATGTTTCTTCTTCTTCATTTTCTTCTCCTTCTTATTCTTCTTCTATTTATTTGCATCCTAGCTTATATGCTTAGACATTTGCTTGTGTTTTCACCTTCTGGTTCCTTGGTTCATCAACGTTTACATTGGTACTCTCTACGATTTTGTGTAATGTTGTTTTATAACATCTATAAGATTTCCTTCTTGATGAATAACCAAGAAATATACCTTCATTAGCTCTAGAGTCAAATTTTCCCAAAACCTCATCATCTCTCTTTATGTAGCACTTGCTTCCAAAAAATTTGAAGTATTTAACTATTGTTGGTCTACCTTTCCATAATTCATAAGGTGTTTTGTTGTTGTTGACTATGATTTTCCCTCTATTTAGAAAATAAACTGTGGTTTTGACTGATTCTCTCCAAAACTTGTTTGATAGCTTGGATTCATTCAACATTGTTCTTTCCATCTCTTGTACAGTTCAAATTTTTTCTTTCTACCACTCCATTCTGTTGTGGAGTTCTTGTAGCTAAGAAATGTCTTTTTATCCCATGAGTCTCAAAAAATTATTCAAATTCATTTGAGATAAACTCACCTCCTCTTTCTGATCTCAAAGACTTGATTTCAAACTAGTTTCATTTTCAACCAAGGATTTGAATTCTTTGAACTTCTCAAAAGCTTCATATTTTTCTTTTAGGAATGTAACCCATGTCATTCTAGAATAATAATTAATGAGCAACATGAAGTAAATTTTTCCTTGTAGAATTTGTGTTCTTGTAGGCCCACAAAGATCTGTATGAATGATGCCATAACCAACTTTCATCTATTTGTTGCACATAAAACTTTTCTCCTTGGATCTCATTGAAGATACATTATACAATATTTGATGTTGTATATGCACTTTCCTCTATTCTTCATGATCCTCCCTTCCTTATTTCACAGCCTTGAGAATTAAATGTCGTATTGTGTCCTTAGTCACACATTTGACTAACATTGAGAAGATTGAGTTTCATACCATCAACATACAAGACATTTTTTGTCTTAGTTTTTTCCATTATTGAGACCTAGAGTGCATTTTCCAGCTATCCTTGCGGTAACATCGCTTCCAAATGTCACATTGCCTCCATTAAATCCTTTCAAAATGAGAAAATCTCTCTTGCCACATGTCACGTATATTGAGCATCCACTGTCAACCTACCATTGGTTTCCTTTGTTTTGAGCATGAAGGGCAGTTTGCACAAGCATGTATGCCTCCTTCTTCTGCATCTCTTGTTCCTGCTTCCTTATCCGAACTCCTATGAGTTATATCTTTTGTTTGACAATGGTATCCATATCCTTGTTTTTTCTAGGATTTTCCACAAGGTCACTTCTACAAAAATGTGCTTTGTGCCCATAGTTTTTGCATTTATAACATATAACATTGTAATCAAATAAAGGGGAAAATGAATTATAGTTTATGTATGAGAGTCCATAATCACGTTTGTCTTTGTTCCATACATGATTGTTTCTTTTATGTGTTCTACAATCTATTGGTTTATGACCAAAATGATTACAGCAAAAACAATAGCCAAAGAAAGAATTTTGGTATTAGTTCATGTGAGGATTCCTTGGTGGGAAATATCTTTTAAATATTTTGTTGTTTTCCTTAGGAGAAATTCCAACTTTCCATGGAACAATATTTTCTTTCTTCATGTTGTTTTCATCATTGCTGGAACTTTTGAGTACATCAACATAGCTTTTAGATTTTTCTTCATTTATTTTCTTTGATGGCCCTACAACTTTTGAATCCTCTTTGGTGGTCATTTGACTCTTATCATAACCAAGAATCGTCTTAATAAATGGTGACCTTTGAAAATTGATGATATGATCTGAGGTTTTGGCACTCTTTTAAAACTCCAAGCTTTTGTTTAACTAATCAATTGACTTTTCCAAATCCTTTCTTAAGGAAGCAAGTTCAACTTCTAGCTTCTTGCAATTTTCTTTCTTTTCCTTCAATTGAATTCTCACCACTTCTTCTATCCTTCTTTCCTCTTCTAATTGAACTTTTAGGATTATGATAATTTTTTCTGATTCTTCAAGGATTTGTGACATTTTTTCTTTTGAATCATGATACTCTTCTTAATATTTCTGCAGCTGCTCTTTTTGTTTAAAATTATTTTTCCTTGGATTCTTTATTTCACTTAAGGAACACGTGATTTATTCTTCAAGATCCACTTCTCCATCTGTTTTAGTGTTTTCCACTTCTTATGAATCCATCATTTCTTTTTCTTCATCAATCTTTGCTTCAATTTCCATAAAGAGAGTTTCTTCTTTATCATTACTAGAATTGCTTTCATTGCTTTCTTTAGTCTTCTAAAGAGAGTCAATAGCCCATTTTGATTAGAGGCTCTTCTTCTGATTATAAGATTTCTTCATATTATTTGAGGCTTTGAAAACTCCTTCTTTCTTTGATGGTTTTTCCTTTCCAGTCCTCATTTCATATGCAACGAGGATCTCATGCAATTCATCCATTGTTAATTTATCAAGATCCTTTATTTCCTTAATGGCAAAAATTTTGTCATAAAATATTAAGGAGATTGACCTCAACACCTTTTGCACAATCATTGGTTTTGCAACTATTTCACCAAGTCCTCTAATGGTGTTGAAAATGTCTTCCACACAGAGGAGATAGACTGCAATATTTTCTTCGTATTTCATCTTTAGACTCTTGAATTTTATTCTATGAGTTTAGAGCTTAGCCTTATTGACCTTGTCATCGCCTTCATGGATGTTTTGAAGTTTGTTTCAAATTGATTTTGCTAATTTGAAATGCATTATTTTGACAAACTATGATTTTGACAAACTGCACAAGATGGTGTTTATGGATTTTGCATCATTTTCACTATCCTTTTTTCCACCTGTATATGTTGGTGGAACTGTTAGGGTTGTATAATCAATCCTAATTGATTTCAAAATATCAAAAACAAAGTAAAATATATATTTTCACATTATTATACTTCAGAAGGCATAGTTTTTTTTGTCAAACAACAGAGCCTTGTTTATAGAGAAACCTTCCTTACCAACCATGTGTGCTCCCAAGATCTACCTTATAACGGTTAGACTATTTCTGAAGGAACCAACTGTAATACCAATTGTTGAGCACACACTTATACTAAGAGGGGGGGGGGGGGAGGGTGAATAAATTTAAGGCTATAAGTTTACCTTAAAATTCATAAACCAAAATGAAGTAATCACATAAATGTAACAATTAGAAGACACGATATTTTATGTGAAAAACCTTTCAGAAGAAAACCATAAAAACTTATTGTTATAATTTTGTAGTCACCAACCTATTGTTACAAATGTTTGTAGTAACCAAATTATTGGAGACATTGATACCCTTTGTAGTTTGTAGGCATAGACCTATTGGAGACACCAATCCCCTCTATTTTTTGTAGGCACTAACCTACTGGAGATACCGATCCCCTATGTTGTTTGTAAGCACTGACCTATTGGAGACATCGATCCCCACAAC
>JZKD02S0318279.1:514277-547328 GCA_000966675.3 Picea glauca | reverse complement strand
TTGTGTTTGATTTCTAACCCTTGAGTAGGAAAGTAGCATGCATGCATAGTTGGTATTTGTCTTGATTGCAGGTTATCTGTGGAAGGAGCAGCGCAAGCAAGTGGTCAAAGCGCAATGGAGGATCTACATCAAACACTGGTAAAAAGGTTAGTGATTCTCTTCATGTAGTTACTATGAAAGAGGGGTTTTAATCTTGGGTTCTAGGTTTAAAGTAATTTATTTTCGGTGAACATCTGCATGCAAGCCCAACCCTAGTTTTCTAGTCCATAGGGTATTTTTCCCAACAACTAATGGATTTCGACCCCGTCGACTATTGTTTTCATCTCAACCGTTCCCGAGTCCGCACACAATGTGTTTTCTGAAGGGAACTTAAGCAATATCTCACCCATGATTCCCCTCGACATATCCGTCAAACCTGGAATCATCGAAAATGTCCATATCGGAGCTTCATGTTCTTCTGACAAAATCGTCACCTACACATCCCTTTTCAAAGAGTTTCTTGACATCTTCACCTGGAGCTACGAAGAAATGCCAGGTATCGACCCTGAAATTGTGATACATGTGATCAAGACATACCCTGATGCTAAACCCATCCGACAACGCCTTCATCCAGTTCACCCACGTAAAGTGGCGGCTATCAAGCTTGAAGTTGAGAAACTTCTTAAAGCCGACTTTATTTATCTAGTGGCTCTCACAGACTGGGTTTCCAATCTTGTATCGATCGACAAGAAACAAGGCACCATTAGTGTATGCTTTGATTATAGGGATATCAACAAAGCTTGTCCCAAAGACAACTTTCCCACCCCCTTCGTTGATCAGATTGTCGATGATTGCGCCAGAAGTGAAATCTTCTCTCTCATGGATGGTTTCTTCGGGTATAATCAAATCAACATTGTTCCCATGGATCAACATAAGACTGCTTTTATTTTTCCTTGGGGTACTTTGCCTATCGGAAACTCCCTTTCAGTCTCAAGAACACTAGCGCAACTTTTCAACGCGCTATGTCTTATGCTTTCCATGATATCAAGCATATCGTTCAACCATATTTGGATGATTTACCCGCTCATTCAATGCACTGAGTCAATCACCCAACCCACCTCCACGCCATTTTCTTTCTTTATCAGTTCTACCATATACGTTTGAATCCTCATAAGTGCATTTTTTGCGTGGAATCCGGTCGTCTTCTAGGTTTTATCGTTTCGCGTCAAGGGATCCAGGTGGATCCTTTAAAGGTTGAGGTGATCCTTAATCTCCCTCCTCCTTCTATACTCCACCAGTTGCAAATTTTGCAGGGGAAAGCATACTTTCTTCATCATTTTATTCCAAATTACGCTGAGATAACTCATGGATTTACGTGGTTACTTAAAAAAGGGTCTGATTTCGTATGGGATACTATCACCAACAATGCTTTCGAAGCTTTGAAATTGTCCCTAACACGATCTCCACTTCTCTTTCCCCCTGATTACAGTTGCGATTATTTCCTTTACCTTGCTGCCTCAGATTATACCATTGGCATGGTTCTCGTCCAAGAGGATGATGCCAATGACGAACATGTTATTTACTACTTGAGTCTAAGTTTAACACCTACTGAAATCAAGTATTTACATGTCAAAAAACTAGCCTTGGCAGCCATCCAAGCCGTCCAACGCTTCTGGCACTATATCCTCTCACACAAGACTACAGTGATCTCTACCTGCAACCCTATGCAACACATTCTTACATGTCAATTGCTAGGGGGAAAATAATCCAAATGAATTGTGATACTCTAGGAGTTTAACTTGGAATTTGAACGTGCCAAGTCCAAGAAGTCGTTAGTATTTGCTGAGTTGATATGTGACTTTCCATATTCTGAAACGGAAAATGTAGCAGCTGATTCATTACCCGATGAATCTCTTTTCCTTATTAGCACTGATGATATTTGGTATGGTGATATCATTATATATCTCCAAACCTAGACTTTTCGACCAACTCTGTCTAGTACTAAGCAACGTCGAATACGATACCAAGCTCGTCAATATATTATCCTCGGGGATACTCTTTATCGTCGGGGGATTGACTCTATTTTTCAACGTTGCCTCACTTTCGACGAGTCTGAGAGAGCTCTGAATGATTTCCATTCTAGAGCCTGTGGTGGTCATATGTCTGGGTATGCTACTGCCTAGAAGATCTTACGCACAGGGTATTTTTGGCCCTCTTTATTTAATGACTACATAATCGTTGTTCAAAAATACCATGCTTTCCAGACCTATAATAACAAGATACGGTCACATCCCACTCCTCTTCACCCTGTGGTCTCCATTGGTCCCTTTGCGAAATGGGGCATCTATTTCATGACATGTCACCCTCACTCAGCCAGGGGGCATGGTTACATTATTGTAGCTGTCAATTACTTTACGAAATGGGCCGAGGCATTGCCGACATTTGACAACACTGGAAAGACCTTAGGATTATTCATTTTTAATCACATCATATCTTGTTTTGGTGTTCCCCAAGATGCCGTCACTAATCATGGTAGCCACTTTAGGAATTTTATGATTTCTGAACTTACTAAAAAGTTGGGTTTTTGTCATGAAAACTCAACACCCTATTACCCACAAGCCAACAGCCAAGTCGAAGAAATTAACAAAGTTCTCATAACTATGCTCTGACAAATGATAGGGATTCACAAAACAAGTTGGCACCCAATGTTGTTTTCATCATTGTGGGCTTATCGGACATCCGTCAAGTCTGCTACTGGGTTTACACCTTTCCAGTTAGTCTATGGTGTGGAAGCCATTCTCCCGATTGAATGCGAGATACCCTCTTTAAAACTAGTTGTTGAACTCCTACCAAACACTTCTACTGAAGAAGAACGTCTATTGTATCTTATGTGATTAGATGAAACTCAATGCGATGCCACCCTAGTCATAGAAGGTCAGAAAAAGTGTGTCAAGGCGCAATACGACAAACATGTCAAGCCTCGTGTTTTCTCCGAAGGAGATCTTGTTCTCCTCTATGAACAAGATCGAGATATGCTAGGAGCTGGAAAATTCCAAGCTATGTGGTGAGGTCCTTATATCATTCAATGAGTTTTGGAAGAAGGGGCTTATGAGTTAGTGGATTATGATGGTATCCCTTTGAGTGAACCCAGGAATGGGTTGTACTTGAAAAAGTACTATGCATAAAATCATCTGTGCACGAGTACTTGTATTTTTATTGTATCATACTTTTTGTGTGTTACTATAGCTTGCTTTTGTCGTTATCTAGTCTCTGCCCTTATGTGACGTTGTGTTTGATTTCTAGATGTCGGAGTCTTCGCTACCCTATATTGGCTTCACTAATGGTGCTAGCCGTAGTAATCAAAACCTTGCTTCCACTGCATGGGCAATTTATGCCCCTACAAATGAACTCATCTCCTTACGAGGTGTGTGTCTCAGCTGTGCGACCAACAATATTGCAGAGTATAGCATCGTTATTGAATTATTGGTTGATGCTATCTCGCTTGGAATCTATCATTTGTTTGTGTAGTCGACTCATGGACTCTGACACTCCTACAGTGTGACGCTGATCGCGTCGTGGAACCTCTCCAAGAGGCATGTCTAGAATATCTACGGTCAAGCCCTCTAGGTTTTGTTCCACTACTTGATAATCCTTGGCATATTGTGGTACTGGCGCTACCTCTCCTCACCGCTGAATGGGAGAATTACTAAGAGGTCGGTAATGTCCCACATCTATGTCATCAAAAACAAATTTTGTATTTAGTCTTTGGATGAACATATAAAAAATATTTGCATATGATAAAAATTCACAAAAAACATTTAAAAAGGGAAACAATTGTGTACTTCTTACCAAGTTCCCCCCACTAAGCATCCTCTGGCAGGACTAAGTCCAGATCTCCTCGGAAATCCAACCTGGCATAAGAATAATCATTGACCATCAACATCTGTGGTCGCAGCCAATCGAAGAAGGTATCATCATACTTGAGGATTGGTCTAGCTACATGTCGGGCAATGATCTGACACCATCTAATCATTCTTGGATCCCTAGGAGCTGGTAAATTCCACTCAACCTGCAACCTCAGTAATGGAACCCTCTCGAGAAATAAGGACACTAGCAAAGACCCGTACCCAAATTTCTTGAGGTCGCCTCATCGGCATTTGGTTAACTACTTTTTCATACTACGAAGCATAACATCTACCCAGTTGAAAACCCAAGGTTCAATACACTCTATGGCATACTGTAAGTAACTTTGTAGCACCATGTGAGGAGAAGAACTCCCAACCATATGAGTTATGGTGAACAAGATAGTACAGAGGGTCAAATCCCATGCCCCCCAAATAACTACTTTTCCTTTCTTCCTCTCTACCTCGAGAACACAATGTAAGTGGCAGTGGTCACTCATGGACAACCCACCACCTCTGCTACCAGTCAGGCTCACGTGGTACCCCCGCCGTGAAAGTCTAGTCAAAAAGTAAATGTCTTTAATATCTAAGGACAGTGTGTGGACCCCCACTTGAAGTACCTATTGATTGGGATCCCACATATGCACAAGCTACTCTAATAGCCTGACTTGGGCCCTCATGCCCGGGATACGAAAGTACTTTAGAAGACCACAGTTTCTCAAAGTGGCAATAGTGGGTGGATGATTTTCGGCAATGGCATTGTCTTCCTCGTGCTCCCTTTCACACCATTCAAGAACCATTTTGATGGCCAACTACCTGCATAAGAAGCACAAGAAGAGGATTAGTAACTATATTCATGATTTGGTTCATTTCCATTGAGAAAATCTTTAAAAAAAAATTGTGCTTTGCGGTTCTCGCAGGTGCCCTTCAGGAACAGTGTGAGAACCTCTCAGGATGTTGTGGGCTCACCTATGAGAATGACCCATTCTTGCAAGTCCCATGTAGCCCACCTGCGAGAATGGCTGAACGCAAGTAGGGCTCACGAAACAAACCCAAAAAATGAGTTTTAACCAATGAAAATGCAAAATAAAACCATGAAAGAGTAGAGGACAAAGAGCCTACCTCACTGTCACTGATGGCTCGTCAAATGGATACTCGTAACTCCCGCAATCTGATGCCAAACTTCAAGGGTAAAAGAGGGGTTTTTGGGCTCAAATAGTGAAAAGTGAAAATGATATGGTAAAAACAGTTTTACTCCTTTATATTTACTTTTACCATGTTATTTGGTTTTTTAATAATTATTTATTGATTAAAGCCTAAACCCTAATGTCCTTTTGAGTGTAACTTTTGCAAGCGTAATGAATTCGATGTTCATATACAGGGATGTGGACATAATTTTTCTTTTTCCATCGCATGTTTTGATTGTTTTTTATGGTTTTTGTATAAAACTTCGAGCATGGTCTTTGTCCATTCTCACGCTCGAAAATACATGAGAATGCGATTTGAGCATACTTTTATCACTTTTTCGGGCTCAACAAGGTTATACAAAAAAGGAACCCCCCTGGAGTCCTCTTTAAGCTCTTTTTAGACTCTCTAAAGATAAAAAGATAGTCGAGCGACCTTGCTATTTTCATGCACAATAAAGTATCTGAAGAAAGTGTCTGGTGAGCGATAATTTATCTCTTTTTCAGTTTATCGAACTATTTTACGAAAAAGGAACTGAGAGAGTTCTCTTTTAAGTGTTTTTCTAGACTCTATAATCATGAAAAACCTTCGAGTTTTCTATCTTTGGACTCATTAAACAAACATCGATAGACCCGTAATGGGACCGAACCACTCCTTCTTAGGGTTCGTTAAACATTTTCCGAAGGACTTATCCGAAGGATAAGATTATATCAACAAGCATATGTTATCCTTCTCAAGCTTGCGTAAAAATAAAGAGGTACTTGCCAGAAATGGTGGGGGAAAATTTGGGAAAGGGATATGTTTTCATCTTCGTATTGATTGGCAGTAAGTGTCGCTCTTGAACATGACACCCCCTATTCATCATTTGAAGATAGTTTGGGAAATCCATCTGTCTCTCATTCGATTTTCTACAAGGTCATTCCCCATGTTGTATTTGAGTCAATGCTTCCAAATCATTGGTCATGTCATTCATATGTTCAAGAGAAGTTCATATGAAACCTATATTGATTCAGCCATCTGCAGTTGTCCATTCTCTCCGTGTCGGCCTTCCCTGTGTCCAGTTCGACTTACATCATACTCTGTTTCATCTTCAAAATTTGTTACTCATTTCGTGTCATTGATGGGGGATACATCAAGGCCCTCCTGTGACGAGTCTTGTTCTGTCGACTTCAGCTCATTATCCAGAATCAAGACTTAGAAATTTTTTTGTACCTTGGAACTTGCATGCCTCCATGGCAGGTTCCTCGCTTTCGACAATGGGTTTACATCATTGACCCCTGATTGAAAGATTTTATTGGATGTTCGACTTCAACTCATTCATTCACATTCAAGGGATTTTACTAGTGTACCTTGGGAGTCATTGACATCAATGGTGATTTCCCTCGCACTTGTTAACGGTTTCATCAATGACCAGTAATCAAGTGGTTTCTACCATGTTCGACTTCAACACATGTAATCACATGGTTAGATCCGTTCTTTTGGGCGACGAGATTGAAGACCCTGGATATCATCTCTTTGTCCAAGTTGTGATGGAATATGTATAATCTATGATACATAGATCGACTGTGTATGTCCCATGGCTATGTCCTCTCAATTTGAATTTTCTCGCATAGATCCACAGTGTATTCCTGGTGGCTATGCTATATTTTGACGGCATGGATCCATAGTGTATGATTGGTGGCCATGACCTATGTCTACAATGTCATTAGTCTTTGATCTGAGTATGGGAATTCCTACCTTAGAATTAATATATATGATATTCTGCAAATGCTTTGTTGTTCACAGGTTTTCGATTAGGTGCGCTCTTGGTTTCCGACACACACATTCATCTTACAAAGTCTTTCGGCTATCACTAATTCCAGCCTCATACTTTGGGGGGCATTCTGTTACCCATGATTTTGGTCATCATGATGATGTATTGATGATGGTGAAATCAAGCTCCTCATAAGAACTTTCTCGTGAGAAAAGTTACATTCATCTCTTCCCAGAAAACTCACTTTTGAAGAGAGTTCGCAGGTTGCTAGTATCCCAGGATGCGAGAATGACCCATTCTCGCAGGCTGCCTTAAACTAGGGTGCGAACTTCTCACACTCTGCTATATAGCTATGGTGGGAACCTTCTCTAAAGCATGGAAAAAGATGAATTCTCGATGGTTCTACAAGGATGGGTTGGCATTCGAATGGTTATCCTTGTGCTGGATTCCATGATATTGTGGGATCATTCTTATCCAAGTAACTCTCTCATTCTCTCCTATATATTGAGGGAATTCTCATGGAAAAGGTTAAGCAAGATTCATTGGAGAATTGGTGAAAGAATTGTGTGAAGGACTTAGCTTGAAGAGGAGCTTGGAGACTATAGAAAGTCTATCAAGAGGATTTGATCTTCTTCATACAAGGATTGAGAAAGTGTGTGTGTTGGAGCCAAGAGCCACTGAAAGGGATCTTGCGACATCAAGGTGATTAGGTTGTAATGTTCTAATTTCAATTAATATGATACAGTGGCATGTCCCTTTCCCATAAATCTATTCTCACTTTAATGTGTAATTCCTTAATCATACACATAAGTTGACAGTTGAATATATTTTTCTATCTTCACTTTGGTTGGTTTGTGTTGTCTTGGTCTTGACCTCACGAGAGCACCGGAACGAAGCAGGAGCAACAGAGACCCTAGGAAGCGATACAAAGGTATGTTACTTGTTTCTCCCTACTAGCTAATTCAATGGTCAAAACTTAGGGAAAGAGTTATGTCCTATCCTATTTTGTTCTAGATCTAGGTGGATCTAGGGAGATCTGTTAGTGTCTGCACCTACCGATTAGTCCGATAACAAGAGGACTATGAAAATACTACTAAAGCATTGTTGATGAGATAAAGATCAAAAAGAAAGTGCTAGAAGCCAAGAACAGGAATAAAAATGTTCATGCTTATGTGGCTCAGGGTATGAAAGGATTTGAGTGAGAATCCCTTCCGAAATATTTTATTTTCTCATGCTATGCATGAAATTTGAAAGGGCAGTTGTATTCCATGGATACCCAAGTAAGGTATGACTCAGGAAGAAGAACCCGAATGTTGGACGTGTGAACCTCTCTGACAGTGAAGACTAATTGTATGATGCAACAACATTTGAACCAAATGATCTCTATTGACTCAAAAGGTCAAAAAAATTTAATAAGATAATTTCTTGGGTGGCCATGAGTGTTGGCACCCTGATTATTAATGAAGGAAGAATTCTTAAAGTCATTCATGTGAAACTTTTGATTTTCATGTGTGTTGATTTGGGAACGTGATCGACCTATAGCAGGAAGAATGGTCCTGCTGTAAGAGTGAATGAAAATGAATAAGCCATATGAGGAAACATTTGGTTAAATCCCAACATACCGTGGCCAAGAACTGGTCATAAAGTGTGACAAACTTGGAGACAATGCAAGAGTGCATTGGGTATGAATGTGGCCATGAATATTGGCAAATTTGTTAAAATACTTTGAAATGTTGAATTATGTTTTGAAAGGTATGGTATGATTGAAATGATGCATAGGCAAGGATTGAAATTCCCTTTTTATGTTTATATAGATGTGATGAACTGTTAGTATGCATGGTTTGGAATATAGATATGTATACATGGATGCATGAGAGACTAACAATTTATTTGGCTTTGTTTGGCTGTGTAAAGAATGAATTGCAGGGAGGAAATGGGTATTGGATATGGTGGTATTGTAAGCCCATAAGGAAAACCAATTGCCTATCAAGCCAAACTATAAGGAATGGTATTTCCTTTTTGAGAAAGTGAATTTGATTATTAGAATGCACAATTCTGAAATTGTTTGTGATGACGTTGTAAAGGTATAATAAATATGTATGTGCATGGAAAAACTAACAATTTGTTTGGCTGATTGAAGTTGAAAGTGCAGGAAGAAAAGAGGTCTTGGATATGGAAGCATTGTAAGCCCATATGGAATACCAATTTCATGTTGAGCCAAACTACTATGGGAATGAAAGAACCATTCTTATGAATTCAGTTCCTGTGAGGAACAAATATGGAAATAAAATGTGGAATTGGGAATCTGTAGGTGGCAGATTTACAATAAAATTTTGAATTTAAAAAATTTATGATGTCTCATGAATTTTTGTATACATGTGATACAGGTGAAAGGGAAGAATCTGCGAAGAAGTGCAGAGATGAGAAACAGAGCTCTCGGGTTCGAGGGAGAACTATGAGAAATATTATAATCCGATCGCATGAAATAGAGACTGACTTGGGAGAAAGAGAGTAACCTTAATCCCTATCTATTGCGGTACTGGGAGAAGGAGAGTAACCTTTGTCCCTAACTTTAGTTGATTCGGAAGGCTATCAAGCTGTAAAAGCATGAAAAATGGCTACTGTTGAGCCATGAGAACCCATGGTAAGCCATGATCCCCTAGAATATGTTGTGTTGAGGTAACACAAGATGGAGGGACGCCTCGACAGAGAAAGTCTAAGGGAATCCTTGACTATAAGAATCGATAGAGTCTCTGGAATTCTTCCTATGCAAGAAAACCTTGGCAAGGAAAGATGGATCACCTGAGGGACTGTATAGAAGAGAAGGGGATGCTTGAGCCTGGGCCTAGAGGGTGAGTGACTGCAAGGAAGAGGAGACCTTAATAGTTCTTGTAAACTATTGATTGGGATCAGGCACATGGTGGGTAGTTCTTCTTGTGCAAGAAAACCTCGGCAAGGCAAGATGGATCACCTAAGGGACTGTATAGCAAAGAATGGGATGCCTGAGCCTGGACCTAGAGGGTGAGTGACCGCAAGGAAGATGAAACCTTGATAGTTATTGTAAACTATTGATTGGGATCATGCACCAAATGGGTATGTCAAGGTAAAATAATGATCTTGGATAACAAAACAACCATGTGGATACAAATCCAAAAAATGCACAGATAATTATTGTGCTAAGATTAGAAAAAAAATTCTTAGAAATTTTTATTCAATGTTATCACATGAGACTATGATTAATATGCTTGTTGTCCAAGAATTATTGAAAGCAAGTGATAGATATTAAGGGTCTGAAACAGGACCTAATCGAGAAAGAAGGATCAAGATTTCTAAAACAATTGAATGATAAAGGCATGATAGGTGTTTTGAGAATGAACACCGAGGACAGTGTTCCTTTAAGGGGGAGGGAATTGTAACATCCATGTTTCCCCTAGTTTGTAATTAATCATAAAATGGGAATTACAATGCTAAGGCATGTGGACAATGTAAATGTATTATTGTTTGAGTTGCCAATAACTAACTGTGGGGGTGAAGCCTTGAAAGTACTGGCCATGATATCACTAGAGGAAAAATGTGAAAACTATACAAGAGGGTTCATTATATCAAATAACCCCAAATTTCCCTTGATGATGATGATAAACCTCCTTTGGATCCCAAGGAGAGAAACCAGTTAATGAAGAAAGGACCAATGGTCGAATTATCAACCACCCCCAATGAATGGGGGCATGGTCTAGCTGTAGAATGTCATCCCGAAGTACCACAGAGACCTGAAGACCTGAGCTTCCTTCTGAAAAAAGGAACGTGATGGGTCAGAAACCTTTCGAAAGAAGGAAGGAAAGATAGATACACAGGGACAACCAGAGAGGAGACACGACAAGACCAGAGTGCAAGCTTGTAAAGGAGTTGTGCGAATATCTCCAAGGAATAATGAATAGAGGGTCATGACCTTGATGTGGAGTGAGCATCTGATAAACCTCATCGAAGCCATAACAAAGAGAAATATCTGAAAGTTGTAGAGAACAGAACCTGAGAAGAAGCTGAAACAGAGAAAGAATCTGTGAGAACTGTGAGAGTTCCCTAGTGATATCATGGCTTGGCATGGGGGTGGCCAGAGTGCTAAGAATGAATTCCTCTGAGCCTATTGTCAAGTGGAAGGATGAACACCCACAGTCAGTTAGTTGGCTACCACCTGTAATAGATAATTCATTGCATATCTTGTGTATGAATTGGATATACTATGAATGTTTTTAGGAATGTGCATGATTTCTTAATGGATATACTGTATCCCCTTTATTTCTGCTTGGTTTTATAATTAGGCAAGTAAGAAATTATATGGTTCAAACATTATTTGTACTTGTAAATGCTTGTGTCCTCTGGTGGCCTAAGCTAGAGCCATGAATTATGAGTTCGTCGACCTTAGGTACAGTTTCATGTACACATGTCAACCCTCCTGGTTGTTTTAAGTCCCTTGGAGGATGGAGTTTGTTAAGCTCAAGAGAGGTAGTGCAGATATGAATCGACTCTCTGTGAGGCAAGCAGAGACTAAGAACGCCTTAATTTCTATACTTAATGAAGGAGCGCAAGAAGTGTGCATAAGACTCGTCTATGTGTTGAGTCTAGGAGAAAGAGCACAACTCTCTTAAATCCTTCATAACTGATGAAGCTCAGGAGGGTAACGAGAAATTCAATTATTTAAAGGGAGTATCCTTTCATTTGTAATTTGAACAGACTAGATCTGTTCGAGAAGATCTGAGGTCTATCACAACCATTAGATTTGAGGAAGGAACACAGCTGTTAGCACCTCAACTTCTTCATCCTTCGTAGGTCCGATGAATGTTGATAATCATCGTAAAAGGGATGGATCCTTTGAATTATGAAACCTGAAATCATGATGTGATCTGGACCTTAGATATAAGGATCTATCAAGAGCCTCCTTGACCATCGGATTGGCAAGATTAGGGATTCTCACATCAGGAGATTCACACATTGGCACGACTAAAAACTATGAAACCCGAAGTTGTGATGTGATCTGGACTATTGGATCAAGGAAGGTCATGGACCATCGATCCAAGGCAAGAAAATTAACACAAGGAGTATGTGGGAATTCGAAAATCCCTAAGGACCAAGCTCAAAAGAGACAAGCAGTTTTTAGAAGCCTAGATGAGGTCCAAGAGGCAAACTTGTTTCATGTTTTTAAGCTCAAGAGGGAAAGCGAAAGTCGATACCATACATTAGGGCTCACAGGAAGTAAAAAGAAGGTCGAGACTGTTGTAACAAATATTGAAATTTTGACTTTCGGTAACTTAGGAGAGAAAAAAAAGTATAGTGTTTAACTACCAAAAGTGTAGATGTGAGAAAACGACTATTTGTCTGTCACGCGCATCACTGAATGTTCTCTACCTGTCATATCCAGTCAAATAATGTTGAAATCAGCCCCAAATGCCACAACACTATAATAGTCACAAGCCAACTCATGAAAAATCCAAAGACAGGGTTCACTTGAGAATCAAAGAAATGTACCATATGTTCGAGTGTTGACTCACAAGGAGAATGAATGGAAGCATTGGCAATGAAACGACCGCATACACCGAGCATTAAGCCACATGGAGAAAAATATCACGAGTCCAGGATTTTTGGCTGTTGGGGATTTGGCCGACATTGATATTTTAATAACTACAACTCTAATCCATGAATACACTAAAGTATTAAAGGATAAGTTGGGTTAATTAAAGAATAAGAAAGATTAATGTTGACAAGTCTCATCATGATTTCGTGACTCGAGCTACCTTCGTTCTTTAAGTTTCAAGTTTGCGATTTTTGAAACCCTGAAAGCCTTTGTTTTAATCGTGCTTAATCACAAAGATAAAAGTGTTTTAACTATTAATCAATCCCATTGCAATTTCACAATTCGGGATTTCTCGTGTAAAGTATTGTCGAAGTCCCAACACTCAAATCCACAAAAGGTTAAAGATTAATTGCTAATCATGATTAATTAAGAGATTAAGAAAAATTATTATCATCTAATTAATCCCATCGTGATTTCACGATTCGTGATTCCTTTCATTTCATAACTCTTGAAGACATGATACCCAAAACCCCAAAACCCGAAAATCCGAAATCGGGACTCCAATCATATGCAAAACTACTTTAGAAAAATGCAATTTTATCATCCGTGGAGAGGTCGTTGTCCGCGTTCGAATAGTCTATCGACATCTAAAAATAATAATCTATCCATTTGTTTCTTGATAATGTCATTTTGAGCTTGGTAAGGCAGTCAAAAGTCCCCCGCAAGATAAGGTTCGTTTTCAGAAATGTGGCACTTTTTACTGTGTTGAGTCATCATTTGCAAATGAGGATTCTAAGCGACTGGAGTATCATTTTGAGAAACGGTTGGATGATTTTGTGCCTAACACATCATATATCATTAGCCTCTTTCCATTTTCCTACAGGTGTCACATATTGGGAGAATCAAATCCATATCTGAGCCCTAATTTTCGGATTTCATATTTTCCTATTTTGACACATGTTTGTTAAATGAAGTTTTGGGGAGAATGAAAAGGGGTCTCAGGGAAATGAGAGAGGGTTTTGCTCAAAATAAGTAGATTCAAAAAAATATGCTTCATTTTATACACAACTTTCATGATTAGAGATATACAGAGTCATAATTGCAGCCCTAGGTTTCAGCAGTTTGGCCCATTTTCTATGGCAAAAATTTTCAAGAATTGGTTGAAACTGTTGCTATCTTTGAGATGAGAGAGGATTTAGACCTCAATACATATAGGAGGAATATTCATAAGATAAAAGAGGGGACACACAGGAGTAGTGCTCCTAGGTTTTAGCATTTGTTTTCATGTTTAATAAAAGAGTGTCGAGCTTTTTCGATCTATATCAAAGATTCTTGTGGTTTTGTTTATAGAGAATGTGCTTCGTTTTCACATCATTTCACTTGGTTTTATTTCCATTTGCTTCCTGATTTGTAACTGTTTTGTAATAGAATTCATCCTCTGTTAGATGCTCTGTTGTAGAAACGTTGTAGATTGTTTCTTGCAGAGATAGGAAGGTTCATAATTCATCCATTGATAGATGCTATGTGTCGTCTATCTCTTTCCACCGATTTATGATTTGAATTCACTCATTACTAAGTGCTCCTTGCATTTTGATATGTTTTCTATCTATTATGTTGCCATACTATTTAAATCATTCTCTCTGTAATCAACTTCTATCTCGCCTCTATTTCATGGATTTCCATTGACGAAACACTCACATTATTGGCCTGATCATTTGACTCCATGCCCAAATGACTATTTTTCTAGTCCAACCCCAAACCCTAAAAACCAAAAGATTTTGTTACCCATAGATCTACCCACTATTAAGCTTATTGAATACCCTATCATGATATATATTTGAGATATCCCTCTCGGGTTGGAAGGGGCAACTTCTAATCAAAAGTGGTTCGTGGTTATCTCATAATTTACTTGCATGCAACCCAAATCAAGTTCTGAATGATAACTTATTTTTTCATTTAAAATGTGCTAAGGCTTGGCTCTGTTACAGCCTAGAACCAACTCTTGCAACAAAATTTTCTGGTGTCATTGCCAGGGAATGAAGGAATGAAGCTATCTTCCTTGGGATACGACAAAATTTTAGATCTATTCCTTGAGGGTGAACAAGGGATAGGAATTCAATTGGTTGTGATCATTCACCTAGTGACTCCTTGGTTCGAAGACTACGTGATTCACTGGCGACTCCACTGGTCTCAAAATATCAGTTTCGTTCGTTGCTCGGATTGTTGCAAGGTTTGATCCTCTGGAATTTACAAATGTTTATGGTTTTGCAAACACTGTTCCAGACATTAAAGTTTGGGAATATGTCCTTCCTAAATTTGGAGAATATGCGGACAACAATCCCACTCAACCGTGGTTTGAATTCCACAAGTTCATGGATGAATTAAATATACACCATGAACATGTCCTCATGAAATTGTTTTTGTTTTCATTGGAAAAGGATGCTAGGCCTTGGTATAAATCTTTACCCTTTTCTAGTATTCCTTCTTTGAAATATTTTCACATCCTTTTTCATCAATATTATAAAAGAATATATTCAGCTGAAATACTTTTTGAAGGTTGTTGTAATATAAAATTCATAATACAACAAGATCAAACTAATCTTCTTGAAGGGGAGGAAGGAATATCAGAAATTTCTCAAGTCGATGAAGATAATCAGTATGAAGAAGAGTTGGTTGATAAAGAAGATGGATATGATATCTCTTGTGATCATATTCAAGAAGACGATATTCAACATCATGGTCAACCTGTAGAAAAAAAAGAAAATAATAGTTGCTTGAGCTAGAAATTGCATAGACCACCTCCTCCTTTAATAGAAGGAGAGATAGATCTGCTTCTGAATACTCATGTTGCAAACCCTGCTTACATAGATCTTCAACATACACATAGTATTGAAGATCTTGTAGACTCTGTTTTGTTTCATGAAAAAGAGGTGGTTGTCATGTTTAACCATCCTGAAAAATGTTTGGTGTTCGAGAATGATTTAGATTTTGATGTAAAGGTTGTTGATGATGAAGAAGACTGTGATATTTTTCAAAATCTGTGTCAAGATTAGATTGTTGATTTTTCAATGCATAAACCTTCAGGATTTTATTTTGATTTTCCAGTATTCGATAAATATAGTGATGATGAAGAGGATTTTAAAGATTTGTTGTCTAATGAAATTTCATCAAATCCTATTTATCAACTAAGAGATGATAAGAAAAGTATGAATTCTATGGTTGAAAATAGATATGAATCTGTTGTTCAAGAGTCCAATGAAGATCCTTTTAACTTTGATACATCCTCTAAAGATATCATTGTTGGAGTGGGTGATCAGATTTTTTTTCATAATGCATATTTTTAGAATCGGTTTTTATTTGATCATTATCAAGACAGTAGTGTAGGAAATTAAGAATATATCTCTTCTTCTCTTTTAAACATTGTCAGTTGTAATAGGCCCGCATATCATAGTGATGAATTTAGATTATAGGGATATGATGAAAGAGAGAAGACAGGTTCAGATCAGCAGTTGATCATGCATGTTTCCCCAACAAATATTGAGCAGTCCACATTTAACATTCAGATCGGTAAAGGTAGCAAGCAACAACATCTCAGTCAGTTGGAACAATAGAAAAATGAGGTATTTCTATGTGACTTTTATGATCCAGTAGCAGTTTATATGGAGTCAAAATGGGGGACTAAATTTTTTATTTCCAATTTCTTGAAATCTGAACTTCAAAACTATAAGTACCTGCTCCTAGGGCATGTTTTGAAATTTGCAACTGCTCTTGTCATCTTTTTGCTCAAAGATGGAAGTATAATTAAGTTTGTTAGTCAGATACTCACTTGGTTTATTTGGAAGTTTTCCTATACTTGAACAAAGCAGTGATATCGGTTAGAGTAGGTGATGTATATAAATAAGCTTAACTTTGAGCACTAGAGTACAACAATGGTTTTTAGTATGTTTCTGGTTTAGTTTGGAATCCTGTATGGTTTTATTTTAAAGCATTACGACTCCATATCCCAATGAATGCATAAGCGGTTTTTTGTTTCAGAAAGGTGCAAGCAAAGTGACAGGGTTCAGCGTTTGATAAGGATGATCTTAGGTCCCCTAATGGATGAAGGCACATGGTATACTGTTCTTGGCACTTTGCAGAAAAGCACCATCCCTAGATGGAGCCTCTGTTGTAACAAATATTAAAATTTTGTCTTTTGGTAACTTAGGAGAGAAAAACATTTATAGTGTTTAACTACTAAAAGTGTAGATGTGAGAAAATGACCATTTGTTTATCACGCATATCACTGAATGTTCTCTACATGTCATCTTCAGTCAAATAACGCCGAAATTAGCCCCAAATTCCACAACAGTATAACAGTCATAAGCCAACTCACGAAAAATCCAATGACAAGGTTCACTTGAGAATCAAAGAAATGTACCATATGTTTGAGCATTGAGTCACAAGGAGAATGAATGGAAGCATTGGCAATGGAATGACCACATACACTAAGCATTAAGCCACATGGAGAAAAATCTCATGAGTCCAGGATTTTTGGCCGTCGGGGGTTTGGCCAACGTTGATGTTTTAATAACTACAACCCCGATCCCCGAATTCACTAAAGTATTAAAGGATAAGACGGGTTAATTAAAGAATAAGAAAGATTAATGTTGACAAGTCTCATCGTGATTTCATGACTCGAGTTGCCTTTGTTCTTTAAGTTTCAAGTTTGCGATTTCCAAAACCCTAAAATCCTTTGTTTTAATCGTGCTTAATCACAAAGCTAAAATTGTTTTAACTGTTAATCAATCCCATTGCAATTTCATGATTTGGGATTTCTCGCGTCAAGTATTATCGAAGTCCTTACACTCAAATCCACGAAAGGTTAAAGATTAATTGCTAATCGTGATTAATTAAGAGATTAAGACAAATGATTATTGTATAATTAATCCCATCGTGATTTCTTGATTTCAGACTCCCTGCATTTCATAACTCTTGAAGACATGATACCCAAAACCCTGAAACCCGAAAACCCGAAATTGGGACTCCTGTCATATGCAAAACTGCTTTAGAAAAACACAATTTTCTCAGTCGTCAAGAGGTTTTCTTCCGCGTTCAAATAGTCGATAGACATATACAAATCATAAGATGTCCAGTGGTGTCTTCAGAATTTCATTTTGATCTTGGTAAGGCAGTCAAAAGTCCCCTGCAATACGAGGTTCATTTTCAGAAATGTGGCATTTTTTACTGTGTTGAGTCATCATTTTCAAATGAGGATTCTAAACGACTGGAGTATCATTTTAAGAAATGGTTGGAGAATTTTGTGCCTAAAACATCAGATATCATTATCCTCTTTCAGTTTTTCTACATGTGTCACATATTGGGAGAATCAAATCCATCTCCGAGCCCTAATTTTCAGATTTCAGATTTTTCTGTTTTGACACATGTTTGTTAAATGAAGTTTTGGGGAGAATGAAAATGGGTCTCATGGAAATGAGAGAGGTTTTTTCTCAGAATAAATATATGAAAAAAACCCCGTTTCATTTTATACACATCTATCGTGATTAGAGAGATACAAAGCCACAACCACAGCCCTAGGTTTCAACAGTTTGGCCCATTTTCTATGGAAAAATGTTTCAAGAATTGGTTGTAACTGTTGTTATCTTTGATATGAGAGAGGATTTCGACCTCAATACATATAGGAGGAATATTTGTAAAATAAGGAAGGGGACACCCAATAGTAGTGCTCCTAGGCTATAGCATTTATTTTCATGTTTAAAAAAAGAGTGCAAATCTTTTTCGATCTATATCAGAGATTCTTGTGATTTTGTTTGTAGAGAATGTCTTATTGCTTCGTTTTCACATCATTTCACTTGGTTATATTTCAAGTTGCTTCTCGATTTGTAATTTTTTTGTAATAGAATTCATCCTCTGTTAGATGCTCTGTTGCAGAACCATTGTAGATCATTTCTTGCAGAGATAGGAAGGTTCAAAATTTATCCATTGATAGATGCTCTGTCCCGACTTTCTCTTTCCATCGATTTATGATTGGAATTCACTCATTGTTAAGTGCTCCTTGCATTTTGATATATTTTCTCTCTATTCTGTTGCCATACTTTTATAAATCATTCTCTCTGTAATCAACTTCTATCTCGCCTCTGTTCCATGGATTTCCATTGCTGAAACACTCATGTTATTGGCCCGATCATTTGACTCCATGCCCAATGGACTATCTTTTCGGTCCAACCCCAAACCCTAAAAACCAAAAACTTTATGTTACCCACAGATCTGCCCATTGTTAAGCTTATTGAATATCCTATCATGATATATATTCGAGAGATCCCTCTCAGGTTGGAAGGGGCAGCTTCTAATCAAAAGAAGTTCGTGGTTATCTCATAATTTACTTGCACGCAACCCAAATCAAGTTCTGAATGATAAATTATTTTTTCATTTAAAATGTGCTAAGTCTTGGCTCTGTTAAAATATAGAACCAAATCTTGCAACAATAGAGACCTTTAAAACATTTGAAATCTTCCAAGTCAGGGAGGAAAGAGAAATCTTAGGAGGAGGAGAAACAATGATCGTTGGATCGAGTGTTGTGAAAGATATGGACCGTTGAATCTCACGTCCATGCACATAGGAGAGTGTGCAAGGGGGAACAGATCTCAACCGTCAAATCTAGGTATGTGGACCAACATTCATTGGATCCAGGGAATGTGCACAAGGTTTAAAACCTTTAAGAGTTGTGCATGAGTGTGGACATTGCGAAACACCAAGTCCTGAAATCATCAGGACCTTCCATCGTCAAGGAGGGAACGTGGTAAGAGATCAACGTTTCGTTGACTCATGACTCAGACGAGTCAAAGGCTGAGTTGTGAGAACTCACGAAACATGAAATTGTGACTTGATTTGAGCCATTAGATCTAGAGGAGCGTGAACCTTCAGATTTGTGTGCTCCAAAATATCGACATTTCAGGAGTTGGGAATGTGAAGGGAGTTGTGAATTGCAGGTCGCAAGCCATGAAATCCCGACATCATCAGAACCGTCCATCAGAAGGGACACATGGAAAGAGGTCAACATTTAACTGACTCCCACATAATATAGTTCAAAGGGTAGAACTGTGAGAACTCACGAAACCCGATTTCATGACTTGATCGTGACCGTCGGATCAAGGAAAGATCTGGGCCATCAGATCTAAAGCATCAGTAGTTCCTGATACATGAAACTTTGACGTGCTCAGAATCTGAGCCAAGGTCATAGTTATTGGTCACATGAATAGGAGGTTAAGGGAGGAGCTAGTAGAGGCTAAGCGCTTAACTTGGAGATCGGGATTTCGGGGAACGAAGAGTTGGAGTCGACTAATGCTCATTTCCCTGACACATGAAGTCGCGACACACCTTTTTATAGGTGTATGGTCACAGCTTGAGGTCATATGAAGGAAGGGGATAGCATGGAGAGCTAGCACCTGTTTCTCAAACCCTTCAAAGGGGCCAGGAAAGAGCCCACGTCTTGGAAGAACCTACAATTGAAGAAAGGGGAATCTAAAGAGAGTTAAGAAAAAGAAAAAAAAAATGATTCCCCATTGTGGGTGTGTTACAGAAATCCTTGACATTCTTCAATGAAATGCATGTCCTAGGAATAAAAACCAACTCAATCATCATGGTTAGTGTTCTATTGCATATTTATTAGCCTTGGAACCAAATAAGTTTATACTTGGAATGAAATCATTATTGGTTATTCACAAAGTCACCATCCCCATGAAGCCTTAGCATTATTCAACAAAATGTAAGTTGTCATGGGCATAAAACCCAACTCAAAGATTGTGGTCAATGTTTTGTCTACATGTGCATATTTATAATTGTGGTCAATGTTTTGTCTACATGTGCATATTTATTGGCTCTAGACCAAGGTAAGTAGATATATGGTTATGAAATGCAAATTGGATTTTCATGTAATATTATTGTGGGAAATTGTAATGTAGAAATGTAATTCAATCATTGTCGGTTGGAATAGAATTAATAAACACTTGTTAAAAATGAAATGCGGAAAATACTTAGTCAGTAACTTGGTGAGGGTTCCTAGACTTGTCAATGACATGAGCATTTCTATAAACCAAATACAAGGTTCCAACACGAGAATAAAAATTGTTTTACTATATATTATCTAAATTGATAGTCATGGAATCTTACATCCATTTTTAATAAATATGAAGTGCATTTATTATGGAATTTGGCTCTAGAAAAAAGTAACAAGTGCATGTGGGGGTTTAGCATTTCCCAATAATTGTTCAAAATAATACCTAAACAATATGGTGTGGTAATAATTATTGGTTATTCAGATATTTTCCATCGTCGTGAAGCCTTATCATTATTTGATTAGAATTCAATCATTAGGTCCCCATGAAGCCTTGTTATTATTCAACAAAACACAAGTCCTAGGCATAAAAGCTAACTCAATCACCATGGTTGGTGTTCTGTCTACATGTGCATATTTATTATCTCTGGAAAAAGGTAATCATATCCATGGAATGAAAACATTTTTGTTTATTCCTAGACTCATTTTCCCATGAAATCACAACATTCTTCAATGAAATGTAGGTTATGCTAGGAATAAAACCCAACTCAATCACCATCATTAGCGTGATGCCCACATTTATGGATTAATTAGCTCTAGAAAAAGGTAATTAGATACATGGTTATCCAATAAAAATAGGATTTGAATTTAATGTTGTTGTCGGAAATGGTCTTATAGAAATCTAAAGCAATTATTGTTGGTTCGGATACATTAGTAAACCATTGTTTGGAATTAAATGTAGCAATCACTTACTCCATGGTGACTTGGTGAGGTTCCTCAACTTGTCAATGACATGAGCCTTGCTAAGAACCAAAGAAAATATGCCAACACCATAATCAAACATAATGCATAAAACATCTTGCGTCCATGGTTATTCCCTTTACATACAACAAAATAAATGTATGTCTCTAGAATAGAGGAGAGTCAAGGTGACATCCAACTTTTAATTGTCAAGCCGAATGAACATTTAGAGAAAACCTAGATAAGCATTAATGCATAATGTTAAGAATTCTATAAAAGGTTATCCTTTTGACAAATGAATAATGTTATGAATGTTATCAACGAATATCCTTTATAGCCATGGTTATGAAATAAAAATTGGATTTGAATGTAGTGTTGTCATGGAATTGGCATTTTTTTTTTAAATACCTACTATTTTGTTGCTATTGCGACGTCTTGGAGTTTCGCTCCCATAGAAAACACGTCGGAGTTGATTCTCTTACCATCGATGTTGCCACCATTTCCTACATCAGTCTTATGATGCCTAGAGACGTCTCTCCCAATGAAAACATGTTGGATATGATCCTCTTACCTTTGGTGGAGAGATGTTCCCCTATGCCGGTCTTACGATGTCTGGAATTGTCGCTCCCACAGAAAACACGTCAAAGATGATCCTCTTACCATCAGTGGAGAGACATTACCCTATGTTGGTCTTACGATGTCTAGGAACATCACTCCCATAGAACACACAAAGTGGAGACTGAAAAAATGGGATGTCAAAATTTCGATGTCTATGACATCGCTGTATCGACGACTATATGGGGTTTGGACTATCAAATCTAAGTGACAAGTGACCTCATAAAACGTCATAATAGAGATGATAGCTATGGCTTTGGAAAAGAGATGTCATGTGAAATGATGTTTTATGGGGTCCATTTGTCGTTCTCCTAAAAATATAAAGTGGCAATTGAATCAAACGTGCTGGCGTAATTTGACCCAAATGTACTAGTGAAGCATCCCATCGATATGACCCCAGGCACACCACTACCCAATGGACCAGTCTACCTCCACTCTTTGTTAGAAAACAAGGATATAAAGAGGCAGATCCAAGAACTACTCCACAAGGGGAACATACATCTCATCTCATCACCTTGTGGGAGCCCAATCATGTTGGTGCAGAAGAAACAAGGGACCTGGTGACTCTGCATTGATTACCAGGCCCTGAATAAAATCATAGTCTGAAACTGGTACCTGATTCCCTGAATCGATGACCTCCTTGATCAACTCATGGGAGCCAAATACTCCAGTAAGATTGATCTGAATTTTGGCTACCACTAGGTCCTAATAGAATAGGAAGATGTATGGAAGACCACATCCAAGTCAAAAGAAGGTCTTTTTGAATGGTTGGTCATACCCTTTGGTTTGAAAAAGGATCCAACAACTTTTACGAAGATGATGGACGATATACTACGACATTTCACCAATACTTTTGTAGTGGTGTATCTGGATGACATCTTCATATACAACAAGACTTGGGTGGAACACTTGCAGCATATTCAGTAGGTTCTGCACACCCTATGGCAGCACAAACTATATGAAAACTTGGAAAAATTCTCCTTCAGCATGGACAGGGTCCATTACTTAGGCTACATAGTTGATATACATGGTGTGCATGTGGATCTATCCAAGATCCAGGTCATCCAAGACTAGTCATCCCCAACCACACTCATAAAACTTCAGAGCTTCTTGGGCCTCGCCAATTTCTATCGCAGGTTCGTGTTGGGATTCTCTCATATCACATGGGCCCTCAGCCAAGTAACCAGGGGTGGCGGTAAGGAAAAATTTGTGTGGGTTCTGTCCCAACAACAAGCCTTCAATGAACTAAAGAAGCATTTGTGCTCATCCCTACTACTTTCATTACTAGACATGCAACATCCCTTTGAGATCGAGACATATTCTTCATACTATGATGTGGACATCGTTCTCACTCAACACGACCACCCCATGGCATATCATAGTGAGACACTATCAGATGTTGTCCGTAAGTACCCTACTTATGAAAAAATAAATGTAGTCCATTGTGAAAGCATACCGCCAGTTGAGACATTACATTCTTGGGAAGGAGATAGTCATCCACACTGATTACAAGCCACTACAATTAATGCAAATCCAAGGAAAATTGCAGAATGACTACCATCAGAAGTGGTCCACATACTTACAATAGTTCCACCTCAACATCAAGTATAAAGCAGGAAGCACCAACCGAGTTGTTTATTACCTCAACTGACCTCCAGTCACGAAACTCACCATAGTGATAGACTCTTGTGGCCATGAGACTTTGGGTGGCCCCACCTCTATGAGACAGGCCATGAATTCTCCACCACCTACAAAATGTTGGATGCCAACTCAATGGTCGCTAATTTCCATCTTCAATATGGGTTGTTGTGTTGTCTATTCTATCTCTATGTTCAATCAAGAGAGCGTGTGAAGCAGATTTGGGAAGCTCACTACGGTCGGGTGGTAGGACACTTTGGCATTGAAAAGACAGTGGCAGTGCTACAGAAACATTTCTATTGGCTGAAACTTCGACAAGTTGTCAACAAGTATATCAGGTCCTGCACCGCCTACGCTATTGCCAAACCAACCACTAAGAAATAGGGCATGTACACCCCTCTTCCTACTCCTGACACGCTGTGGGAATCCATATCAATGGACTACATGTAGGGCCTCCCTTCCACTAAGAGGGGAAATGACTATGTTTTTTTGGTTTTTGATCACTTTTCCAAGATGGTGATTCTAGCCACCTACAAGAAGAACATCACAATAGAAGCTACTACCAAGATATTCTTTGAATGAGTATGGGTACATTTTGGGATCCCACAAACCATTATATTAGACCATGACAATTGGTTCCTCATAACATTCTGGTTGAGCCTCTGGTCACTGCTGGATACCAAGCTCATCAAATCCACTGCCTTCCACCCCCAGACAGATGGAAAAAATAAGGTCGTCAATCGAATGATCGTACATATCTTGCGCATGTAAAATTCAGAACACCCCCACACATGGGATGAGAGTCTTCCCTATGTCCAGCATAGCTACCACCAAGCCCAACATAGCTCAACTGGCAACAACCTCTTTCAGGTAGGGTTGGGATTCCAACCATTAAGCCCCATGGATGTTGCACCACCCCTGGTGACCACCTCAGCTGAATCATTCCCTACTCTGCCAGAAGCTAACAAAGGCACCCGTTTCATTGAGTGGATCCATCACATCCGCCAATATGTTCAGGATAGTCTAGAGAAGTCTAATGCCAAGTAGAAACAACGCCATGATCAACATTGAGTGCCACAAAAGTTTCAGGTGGGAGAAAAAGTTTGGTTGCACTTGCAGAAAAAAAACCTTACAGGGCCCCATCGAAAGATTCACCCACTTCATTATGGGCCATACACCATCACCAATATTGTGGGTGACAATGCTTTTGAGATCATCATTCCCCCTTTCCTTGGCATGCACCCAGTCTTCAACGTGGCTCTCCTTTGACCATACTTCCCACCTCAGAGATAGCAGAGAAGTTGAAACCAATAGAGATCAACCCTAACTGCATGAAAAAAGATTCTAGTGATCATATTGGGGCACACATATCAAGGGCACTCGACAAAAAAGGATCTGGCTTTATCGAGTCATCAAAGCAGGGCAGATCCTGCACCAAGGCAAGTGGCTCACCCGAGGCCAAATTCAGAAGAAATTTCCTCATATGATGGGGGAACTCAACGAAATGGAGACCATTTATTCCTAAGGATGGAGGATTGATCCAGGTGGATATTGGTGGCCACCCACCTTTTCTATCTCGCTCAAAACAGTTTTCTGGCAATTTTGGCAATTTACTAATTTTAGTAGTTTTTAACTTCCGAGGACATTTTGAGGGCCTAAATGAAGGTTTTTCAGGATTGAGCTTCTCAACTATACCTAAAGTCTCTTATTGAGCTTCTAAAATCAATCTCCTCGTCAATACCTTTCCAACAGGCTATTGTTCACCTAAAACGGAGATCGTATGCAAAAGTTATAACCTTGGGAAGTTGATGTACTAGCTTACCCAAACGGGGCCCACATGACTTTTGGTGCTTCATATCCTAGGGTTAGGTTTTTGGATGTATAAGGTTTTTGACATTCCTATTTATTGTATAAATTCCTTCAGAGCCTCATTGTAATCATCTTCTTGCGAATGAGCATAACCGTCACATCTCTTCTCAAAGATAAGTTGTCAGCATTCCATCAAGCTTGTTTCCACTGCATTTCACAGTTTCAGCTTATTTCCTTATTGAATAGAAAACCAATTTTACTATATCCTTATTATTCTGTGTTAAGCATCTTTTAATAATCTGTTTTCATTTCATTCTTCTCATAAAATCCGGATTAGAAATTGATTGAATGTTGGAAGCTAGCATCATAGAACCAATAGAGGAATCTGAATGGATCATTTCCATGGTAGTACAAGAAAAGAAGCAAGGGGGGATAAGGATTTGTGTAGATTTGAGGAAACTCAATGATGCTTTCTTAAATCATCCTTTCCCTACCCCTTTTACATATGAATTCTTGGAGAATGTGGGAGGCCAGGAAGCATAGTCATTCATAGGTGGATTCTCATATTACCATCAAATAAAAATAACTCTAGAGGATAGGTATAAGAATCGCTTTGCTACAGAATGGGGATCCTACCAGTATAGAGTCATTCCATTTGGATTGAATAATGCACCAGCTATATTTCCAAGGGTATTTGTAGCTTCTTTTAAGGAATTCATACATCAGTTTCTAGAAGTATATCTATATGACTGGACTGTGTATAGTCTTTTGAAATATCATGTAGAAGTTTTAAGACTAATGTTGGAAAGATGAAGGTAATGTCAAATATCATTAAACATAAAGAAATGAATTTTTGGTACACCGTTTGGGATATTGTTTGGAAATATAGTGTGCAAACAGGGCTTACAGGTTGACCCTGTTAAGATTGCAGTCATTGTGAACTTACCACCACCAAAGTCAGTGCACCATTTAAGAGTCACACTTGGACATACAGACTACTAAAGGAAGTTTATAAAGGGGTATGCAGAGATTATTGCACCGATGGAAAAGTTGTTAAAAAAGGACACCATATTTCAGTGGAATGAGGATTGTCAGCAAGGATTGGATGTTCTCAAGGAAAAGTGGTGACAACATCTATATTAGTGTTTCTAGATTGGGAAAATACATTTCATGTGCATGTAGATGCATCAACAATAAAAATTGGAGTAATTATGGTGCAACCATGAGCAGGGGACTTAGATCATCCTATAGCCTTCGCAAGAAGGAAGTTGTCAAAATCTAAGGAGAATTACAACAGCATAGAAAGAAAAGGCCTAGCCATGGTATATGCACTGCAGAAATTCAGGCATTATTTATTGGGTAATCATCTTAAAATGTTCACAAATCATTCTTCCCTCAAATATCTAGTCAAAAATCCAATGTTGGGGGGGAGGATCTGTAGATGGTTGTTATTATTTTGAGAATTTGATTTTGAAATAATAGTCAAACCAGGGAAGCTGAATGCAAGACCTGGTCACTTTTCAAGGGTAACCAATGGAGAAGAACCTACTAACTTGGAGTACAACTTCCCTGATGGAAAATTATTTTTAGTACATGTAGTTGATGAATACTTCTTTGATGTCTTTGAATTATTAAGCACATGTGTTGCGCCAAAAGAGTCTAGTACTACGTAGAAGAAAAATCTTGTAGTCAGAGTTGCATACTATCAACTCATTGCAGGTCATTTATACAAGATGGGTGCAGACAACATTTCGAGGTGTGTATTGGAACATGACTGACTCAGGATTTTAGAAAAAATTCATGAAGGTATAGTTGGATGACACTATGCAGGAAAAGCTATCGCTCATAAGGTATTTCATGCAAAGATATGGTGTCCAACCATTCTTAAAGATGCTAAGGAATATTTCTATAACTGTGATGTCTGTCAGAGGGTTGGAAAACCAAATAGGAGGAATGAGATGCCCCTAAGACCACAAGTAACTCTGGAGGTATTTGAAAAATGAGAAATAGATTTGTTTGGACCTATTAATCCACTTGTAAGAAAGTCAAGAGCCATATATATCATTATTGTGACTGAATACTTACCAAATGGGTATAAGCAACACCAGTCAAAGATTGCAGTGTATAGACAACAACACACTTCTTATTTGAGAAGGTGATTACCATATTTTGATGTCCCAAGATTTTTATGAGTGATCAAGGCACTCATTTTATTAATAGTACCATCAAGTCTATGATTAAGGAGTTTGAAGTATATCACCAAAAAAGTACACCATATCATCCTCAGGAAAATGGGACAGTAGAAGCTTTCAATAAGATTTTGGAAAATACTTTGACTAAGATATGCAAGGTTAATAAGGATGATTGGAATTTGAAAATACCAGTAGTACTATAGGCATACATGACCACGTGAAAGAAGTTGACAGGACAGACACCATTTAGATTGGTGTATGGACAAGAAGAGGTGGTTCCATTAGAATTTCTGGTACCGAGTCTATGTGTAGCAGAAATTACCAACATGGCAGAAAGAGGCACAGTACAAGAGAGGTTAAGTCAAATGATGGAAATGGAAGAAGACTGGATTATGGAAGGATTTCACCAAGAGGTGCAGAAAGAAAGGGAGAATTCTCAGCATGATAGACACATAAAAATAAGAACTTTGATTAGGGAGACCTAGTTCTTCTCTACAACATAATTTTTTTGCAACACCATGGTAAGTTCAGAATGCATTGGCTAGGGCCATATGAAGTAAATATTATCACAGATGGAGGATCTGTGCAACTAAAGGACTTGGTAGGAACAAAACTGAAAGGAATGGTCAATGGTAGTCCACTGAAACTGTACAGGGACAATCAACCTAATAACTCTTAAAAGTCATAGTGCAGTAAGAAAACCATGTATATAGTGTACTATAGTAGATATTAGGAAAAACACTGATAAAAATAAATAAAATGTAACAAAAGGAGAAAAAGGAAGACAAAAGTAGAAAACTGAGGAAAATATAAAACATTGGGAAAGGTCGTGAGCAACAAATAGAAAAATCAGCGCATCAAGAAGAAAAAGTTACTCCGTGCAACATATGACTGATAGTAAGAAAACACAATGCACCAGGGGAAAATTCATAGCTGAAATGTGTGACGTACCAAAAATTTACATTGCACCGAAAAATGAGCCAATGATCAAAAAATTGAAAACTAGTCATCAGGGTAAAAAGGTGTGAACTAAACATTTATGAAACTTAATGAATCATTCTCAAGAAGATATAAAAAATTTATGGCCATCAAAGAAGTGTCTCTAAGAATATGTAGGGAATTTATGACACCTCGTATATGACTAAAATGTGGGCCAAACAATACTCATTGTGAATTTACATATCCATGGAGCTAAGGATCACGAAGACAATTGGTGAATAGGTGAGTTTGAAGATCTTAGAAGCCAAATTTCAACTGCAAAATGAAGGATTACAAAGGATGGCACCTCCAAATATCAGTGCACTTGGCCAAACAACATAGAAAAAAAGCAGCAGCCGCAATTCACCATAGGAATCTGTAGAGGAAGAACAAGCTTTTACACAACTATAGGGACTCGTCGATGTCAACACAATTCCTTCCCCACAGGCTGAACTAGTAAGTGCCACACTAGTAGAGGAAGAGGGAAAATCCCAGATGATGGTCGAGATGGACATCAACTCATAGGGAAGTTTGGGGGGCCAAAACCCATTGGCAATAGGAAACCTACAACAGCCTGCCAGGGCCGAAGCAATCCACCATACAAATGGCATTGACAGCGAAAGGACAACATATGATAGGCCAGGGTCACAACCTGTGGTGGGGTCTATGCAACATGAGTAAGTGCAACTTGAAGACATCACAGGGCAAGCAAAGTCAGGTTGTGAAGAAAGAGAACCGGAGGCTAGGACATCTAGCATGCCAACATAGAGAAAGGGGAAACAAACCATCGCACGATCCTCGCGCAAGCATCCTAAGGCCTCTATAGTTTTGTCATACATTCCATATGGGGTGCAGGAGACACCAAGTTAGTTTGGTTGCATCGAAAGGTTAAGGTATGAATACCATGATGTGTCTGACACCAACAAGTTCCCAAAATTTTCACAATAGGTGTACTTGGAAATCTTGGTCACAGGGTTGTTAGGAGATCCAATGTTGTAGCCGAAGCAGTGGGTAGCAGGCATGGTAAATACAAGGATACTTTAATTTCTAGAGATTCCTCACTTCAGAAAGGGGAAAGACATGAAAAAATGCATCAAACAGTTACTGGTGGTCCTCCATGGAGGATTTTTGTGGATGGACAAACCAATGTCCATCGATGTCGAATTAATTTCCTTCATCACAAGACTGCCATCAAATGGCAATAAGCTCGCACAGTATATGGATGAAAAAACCAAGGAAAAGGAACTCGTGGAAGAAATGAAGAAAACGTATGGAACATAAAGGGGTTCATGTGGCATTATAATAAAGTGAATTAGTGACACAACATCCAGGATGGAAAAAAAGTTGATGGTGTGCAAACTCCTTCAAAAATGTCACAAGGAGGAGGTCCCCGCAGGAGTTTTCATAGTTGCAACATAGTGCACAAACAACACCATGTTGAGCTCGATGCCATACTTATTGAATCTATTCCTAGACAATTGCAAGGATTCATAGGACTTGGGAATTGAGTACCACTATTCGTGGCTCATTGTTACACGTCAAAATTACTCACTTTGATAGTGTCACAAGTGTCGTCATTACAAGTGTTGCAAGTGTCGCATTTTGCTCACAAGGTCGCAAGTGTCGTATGTTTCTCACAAGTGTCATAAAAAACATCAAACAAAGAATGTTGCCATGATGCCTATGTCGTGCCTATAACGGCATGAGAAGGGCACTTGAAACACCTCAAGCATTTGATTTGGGAGAGGAGAAATGAGTCAACAGGCTTGCAAACCTTTTGCCATATGAAAGCACCTCAAAAACAGAGTTTTGGAGAGGAGCGCTCCCCCTTACACTATCTCGGAGTGCCGACGCTCCCCCATACACTGTTAGGGAGCATTATAACACTCTCAGGCCCTTTTTGAGGGAGCGTTATAGATTTTGAGAGCGCTGGCGCCCCCTAAAGCTTACTAAGGGGCGCTACAACGCTCTGATAGCCCTTTTGAGAGAGCGCTACCTATTCTGGGAAGTTGTTAAGCTGTTGAGATGAATGGGGGAAGCGTCTTTTCATTCTTGGAAAGCAGTTGAGCTCGAATCCTTAGTCCATCCATGATCCTAGGGAAGATCCTCAACTGAAGGAGGCAAATCCTCAACTTCCCCAAGGATATCTCAAGTGGTTGAAGCCTCTCCAAGGCTATATAAACAAGATTTCTAATGGTGAAAGGGAGCTGCAAAATAGAGAATGTCAAACTTATGATCTCATAAGTGAGGACTGAAATGGAGAATTACACCAAACTTATGATCTCATAAGTGGTGTTGGAACATAGCTGATTGGAGAAGAATTGAACATATGAAACTTATGATCTTGGAGGAAACTTGTAGTCATCCAAAGGAGAGTAATCATTGAAGCTGTTGTCATCCAGGTTGTGGATCTTTCAGACAAGGGTTAGACGAAGAGGACTTGACAAAGTTGTCGCATTCACATCTACGATTGTAAGTACTGCTGTCGTTATTCTCATTAATATGACAAGCTTGGCCTGTTTCTTTCTAGTTTGTGTCTAATGTTACATGAACTTATCATTTAATGATAGATATTTTTTTAAGCTAATGTCAATAGAGTAGGAAGTGGTCGTATCTTGTTTTGTCCACAGACCTCATCGAGGAGCAAAAGGATCGGAGCGCAACTCGGAGCGTGCAGGGACAAACGTCGATTAAAAGGTACTTCTATCATCCTTCCTTCTCATGCATTAGGCTTAGATAGATTTGAAAGGAAGTCAATGTCCATGATAAGCATTTTTCTGTCTAGGGATAAGGTCAAGCTCTAGAGGTCGATCTACTTGTCCGCAGGCAGATTTTCCTACAACAGAAACTGGCAACTCCACTGGGGACAAGTAGATCGACCTCTAGAGCTTGACCTTAACCCTAGACAGAAAAATGCTTATCATGGACACTGACTTCCTTTCAAATCTATCTAAGCCTAATGCATAAGAAGGAAGGACGATAGAAGTACCTTTTAATCGACGTTTGTCCCTGCACACTCCGAGTTGCGCTCCAATCCTTTTGCTCCTCGATGAGGTCTATGGACAAAACAAGATATGACCACTTCCTACTCTATTGACATTAGCTTGAAAATAGATCTATCATTAAATGATAATTTCATGTAACATCAGACACAAACTAGAAAGAAATAGACCAAGCTTGTCATATTAATGAGAATAACGATAGCAGTACTTACAATCGTAGATGCGAATGCGACAGCTTCGTCAAGTCCTCTTCGTCTAACCCTTGCCTGAAAGATCCACAACCTAGATGATAGCAGCTTCAATAATTACTCTCCTTTGGCTGACTGCAAGTTTCCTCCAAGATCATAAGTTCCATATGTTCAATTCTTCCCCCTCTTTACCACCATAGAGATTGCTTATATAGGTTGGGAGGAGCCTAACCACTTGAGTTATGTTTAGAACCAGCTGATAACCTCCTCCTTGGATCAGAGATATTTTGACAAAACCAAGAATTCAAGCTCAACCGCCTCCTAAACTCGAATGATTCTCCCTTTATTCTTCTCACCGGGCTAACAATTTACCCAGAATGGAGAGCACTCCCTTAGAAGGGGCATCAGAGCGTTAGAATGCTCCTAAACAAGTCAAGGGAAGCGCCAGCGCTTCAAATCTGAGCAACGCTTCTACAAAGGGGTGGAGAAGCGTTATAACGCTTCTGAGGCATGGTAGAAGGGTACCGGTGCTCCTCAGGCAGTTTTGGAGAAGCGTTCCCCTTCCAAACCCTTAATTAAGAATCCCTCCTAGGTGTTAAGAGATGTTTGACCTCAGTGAATTAGTTTCTTCCTTCAAACCAGGTACATAAGATGTTTCAAGTGTCCCTTTAGTGTCATCATTGTGATAGCATGGTTCAACAACATTTACGACACTTGCGACATGTGAGAGGCATATGCGACACTTATCCAATTGAGTAATTTTGAGGTGTAATAGAATGCCCCCCAAAGTATGAAGTCAGAAGATGCAAACTGACGACTGAAGTACTTTGCAGATATTCAAGCAAGGGTATAGATTCGGAGAACCTGACGGAAGCTGCACACAAACATCCAACCAATATCATGACATATATCAAAACCCAAGGCAGGCATACCTATGCTTGGGAGATCGAGACTTGTGAGGTATGGCTGCCATAAAATACACTGCGGATCCATAATTGTACTAACAAACAGGGGTATAGCCACCAGAGATACAATGTGGATCTATATTGTAGTGACTCAAACTGATCGTAGCCACGAAGAATACACAGTGGATCTACGAGATGGTAAGACATAGCCACGACCAATACAAAGTGGATCTATGTAACAGTATATGTGACATTGTCCAATAGAACTCCTGCGCAACCTGGGCAAAGCATATATCGAAGTGATGGCTTAACCCAGGGTCTTCATACCAATCCCAAAATGGTACGAATCTGACCATGTGAATTGATGTCTTGACGTTGAACATGGCAGAAACCACTTGATTACCGGTCGATGAGGTAAACCGTTAACAAGTGAGAGGGAGATCACCATTAATGTCGATGATTCCCAAGGTACCCTAGTACATTCCAGCGAATGTGAATAGATGAGCTGAGGTCAAACACTCGTGGAATCATTCGATCAGGGGTCAATG
>JZKD02S0318279.1:495827-511063 GCA_000966675.3 Picea glauca | reverse complement strand
TGTAATGTACAGTTTTTGCTTTCCTTAAATCTTATCTATGGGCTAAATACCGATCCATGATATAATTGGCTAATGAATCTGAAACACTATTAAGTTCTCTTGGAATGTGTCTATATTCAATGTAATTAAACATTCGTTCGAGATGACGAACTTGCAAGTGTAGACGTAGCAGGATAAGACTACGGATAGCATAGATGCGGTTGAGTTGATAAACCACGAGTTGGGAGTCTAAGTAAATAATGATGCGAGAGATACCTAGAGAGGAGGCCTGGGATAACAGTCCAATGACAGCGTGATATTCTTCCATATTGTTGGTTGCTGGTCCTAAACAAATGCCTCCTAAACTCACCACCTCGTCAAACTGATAAATAACCCATGCCGCCGAAGCAATGTTCCGAGTATGTCAGCTGGCACCATCCGCAAACCCAAAAAAGATAGGAAAGGTAGATGTCATTTGCGCATGAAAACACAGACACAGTCATGAGTGGCAATGGTAAAGACTCGAGCACGCGAAAGAAAAAGGCACACCAAACTACAAATACACTAATGTACAAAGTACAGATGCTAGGTGATCTAGGCATAGTACTTTTTAAGGTAGAACCCGTTTCGGGGCTCTCCCAAGGAAATTCCATCATGATCTACTAGTTCGTAAGCACCTCTGTGTAAAACATGCTTCACGATGTAATGACCGTGCCACATAGGTTCTAACTTTCCTGTTCCCAATTTATGATGTGCTTGGTCATAAACGAGAACTAAGTCTCCTTCCACGAAGGCTTGAGGTTGGACAGATTTGTCATATTGACTCTTGATCCATTTTTTATGTGCCTCATTAATGAGAGCAGCATCACGGTGTGTTTCGTCCAGTTTGGACAAGTACAAGAATCACTCTTCTTCCGCAGAAGTATGGGGCAGGAGTTCTAATTTCAATTTGAGTGACGAAATTTCGCACTCGATTGGTAAGACGGCTTCAATGCCATAGACCAACTGGAAAGGAGTGAATCCGGTTGAGGTTTTCACATACGTGCGATAGGCCCAGAGAGCAGAAAATAGTTGTAAATGCCACGATGTCTTGTTTTCCCCCACCATGCGTTGGATCATGGTTTTTAGGACTTTTTTGATAGCTTCAACTTGTCCATTTACTTGAGGATAGTAAGGGGATGAGTTTTCATGGAGAAAACCCAGTTTGACGTGTAATTCGCTCATCATCTGGTTTTTGAAGTGTGCACCATGGTCAGTGACAATGGCATGTGGTATACCAAAACGAGTAATGATGTGGTTTAAGAGGAATAGAGTTGTAGTACGACCATCGTTCAGGAAGGTAGGCATAGCCTCAGCCCATTTTGTGAAATAATCGACGGCAACGATGATGTAACCGTTCCCCCCGGCTGAGGTAGGCTTACACTGCATGAAATCGATACCCCATTTAGATAAGGGGCCGATGGCAATAATGGGACGCAGCGCAGTAGGGTGGGTTCGTGCCTTTTTGTTGAAGATTTGGCAGGGTGGGCATTTTTTGACAGCCTCGATGCAGTCTTTAAAGATTGAGGGCCAAAAGTAGCCAACACGAAGGATTTTTTGGGCTGTGGCCATCCCGGAAAGGTGACCGCCACAAGCACCAAGGTGACAATCATTCAAAACGCGTTTAGCCTCTTCGTGAATCAAACATCGTTGAAGAATAGTGTCAATACCATGGCGGTACAAAGTGTCACCAAGGATGAGGTAACGGCGAGAGTGGTGACGTATGCATCGACGCTCTTATTGAGAGATGTTGGGCTGAAAATGTTGGGTTTGAAGGTAAAGGAGAATGTCTCCATACCAGGGGTCAGAGGTGTTGATGAGGAAGAGAGACTCATCAGGAAGAGGGTCTCTAGGTTCATTGTTTTCATCAGCACTTGGGAGAGCACAAATGAGCTCGGCAAACACCAGGGATTTTTTGGCCTTAGCCTTGGTGAACTCAAGATCGAATTCTTGAAGAATAACGATCCACTTCGAATATTTACCCCCAAGTACTTGACGTGTCAAGACGTGGTACATGGGGTTAGAGTTTGCGATTACCGTGGTGGTGCGTAATAGGATGTAGTGGCAGAATCGTTGGACAGCAATGATAGCTGCCATAGCCAGTTTCTCGACATGTGAATATCTGAGTTCGGGTCCAGATAAACTCTTGCTCAGATAATAAATCACGTGTTCGTCGCCATTAGAGTCTTCTTGAACCAATACCATCGCAATGGTGGAGGTAGAAGCAGCCAAGTAAAGGATATAATCCTTTGTATATTCGGGAGGATGTAACAAAGGAGCGTGGGTCAAAGCGTGCTTGAGAGCATCGAATGATCTTTGGGCAGTGTCATCCTAGATGAAAGGGACGTTCTTTTGCAGTAACCGCATAAATCTTTTAGTGATCTCGACGTAATTGCAGATGAAACGACGGAGGAAGTTTGCTTTACCTTGTAAACTTTGAAGTTGGGTTAAGTTGTTGGGTGGGGGTAAGGCTAAAATGGCCTTGATCTTCAGGGGATCCACCCTGATCCCGTCTTTGGAGACGATGAAACCGAGGAGTCGGCCGGATTTGATAGAGAAGGTGCATTTGTGCGGGTTCAGACGAATACGATAGAAACGACATCGAAGAAAAATTGCCCATAGGTGACCGATATGATCAGGTCGATTGGATGAATGGGCGGATAAATCATCGAGGTATGGTTCCGTGATATGCTTGATGTCGTGGAAAGCGTACGACATGGCTCACTAGAAAGTGGCACTAGCATTTTTAAGGCCAAAAGGTAGCTTTCGGTATGCGAAAGTTCCCCAAGGGCAGATGAAGGCTGTCTTATGTTGATCAGCGGGTAAGATTTCGATCTGGTTGTATCCTGAAAATACATCCATGAAAGAGAAGATCACGCTTCCCACGCAATTATCGATGATTTGATCGATAAAGGGTGTAGGGTAGTTGTCCTAGGGACAAGATTTGTTAAGATCGCGATAATCTACGCAGACACAGATGGTCCCTAGTTTCTTGGCAACTGGAACGAGGTTAGAGACCCATTCCGTCAAAGGGACAGGGTAGATAAAGCCAGATTTTAGAAGTTTTTCAACTTCTGCCTTTATAGCAGCCAGTTTCTTGGGGTGAACCGGGCGGAGTTTCTGTCGAACCGGTTTTGCGTTAGGGTAAGTTTTGATTTCATGTATGATGATCAAAGGATCGATCCCTGGCATTTCCTCATAGCTCCATGCGAAGACATCGCAGAATTCCTTGAATAAGGTGGTATAAGAGACCACTTCGTTAGGTGTGCAATTGGCACCAAGGTTGATGTTTTCCACGACACCTTCTTTGAATGAAATGTCAATTGTGATTGTGGTAGAGATGTTACCCATGTTTCCTTCAGAGAAAGTATCTTGGGTGAGGATATGGGATTGTGAAGCATTGGTAACATCAGGGAGAAAGACAGATTGTATGTCTTGCACCTCTTCCAAAGGTGGAAGAGAAGAGGATCGGTGGTGGTTGTCATCCCAGGGCAGATCGTCAATGCTAAGCATTTCCATGATAGATTCGTCCGAAGGAAAAATGTGGGAAATGTAATCAACGACAGATGATACGGAATTCAACCATGAGGGCACCGAGTAAGTGTCGGGTGCCAATAAATGTGAAGTGTTTGAAGAGGGAGAGACAGATTGGATAGCTACGTATGTGGCCTCGGTTGGGCTGAGTGGCATGGTGTCACTGAGTCCATCGAATTCCAAAGGACTAGGCACAATCCAAGGGTCAGATGATTCCAAGGATTGATAAGGCAAAGTCGAGATCATATTGACGGCGGCAATATGAGGTGTAGTAGGTGGAAGTGGTGTAGGGAAGGTACCCATAAGGATAGAATCTTTCAATAAGACAACACCAACTCTTTCATACGTAATCGTGTGATCTCCCAGGAAAGGAATATTGTTGGTGGCAGGGATGCGGGCGTCGGGTGTACAGAAATTAAGTTGATCGATGGTGACAATTTTTCCTTGATGAGGGACTTGTACACATCGAAACACCGACGAAGCAACTGCAGTCATAGCGTAGAACCAACTTCTTCCGAGTAATAGGTTGTAATAAAGGGGAGCGTCGACCACTTCGACATCAATGGTAACAGTTTTTCCGCCCAATTGAACGGCGAGGGATTGCAATAATCCGTGAGGATGGAAACCTCATCCATCGAAAGCACGTAACATTGTAGGGGATTTGTTAAGGGCAGGTGATTTCAAACCTTTCCAACAATATAGGGACATGACACAGGTAGAGGCTCCCTCATCCAGGATAGTTCGATGAATTTGTTGGTTATGAACAACAACATCGATTTGGAAAGCTAGCTGGTGGGAGAGTCGTGGTTGATAATCATCCAGATTAAACGTGATGTAGTTTGATGACTCGGGATCAAAAGTGCCAATAGTAGCTAAGAGTGTCTTACGTTGGGTAGGACAGTGTTGTAACACTTCCAATGCGGACATGGCACACGGAGCTTGGGCCAAATCTTCTACAATATTGTAGTTTTGGGCGGCTCATGAATTAGGATTGAAAGTGGATTTATGGATGGTGCTCTTAGGAGGGCGTAAGATGGAGTCAAAAGAAGGTTTCTCAATCTGAAGTGGCTCGGATGGAGAGCTAACAGATGGAGGATTGACCACAGATGGTAAAGGATCTGGCGAAGGACCGTTAGTAGTCTTCGACTTATCGAGTTTAACTGGTGTGTCGTATGTCGCAGAGCGAGTGGTTAGATTAACCCTGTTGAACATGTAAATGTGTGCGCTTGTCAATGCCTCATCGTGAGGTTGGTTGGAACTGCCCCCCGGCGTGGGGGTTTGTGCAACCAAAGATTGTTGCTGCGGAAAAGGTTGAGTGAGCACAGCGGGTTGTGAATTTCCCTTGAAAATTTTAGCCACTTCATCACGATGTGGGCAATCTCGAGTGTAGTGATCGTCACCGCAAATGAGACATGGGAATTTTGGTTTTCGTTGTGGTTGTTTTCCAGCAGCAGGGGTTTGTGGTTGGGTCTTGGGTTGTTCATTGTTATTATTCTTCTTTGTTTTGTTTCTCGCTTTCTTCTTGCCCCCGGGTTGTTGTGATGAGGTTGATTGGACCACGTTCACATCAGAGACTTGAGTTTATGTGGGGGGGGTAGAAGAGGGTGCAGTCGAACTGGGGGCAGTCGTAGGAGCGGCCGCGGGATTGTTCCAGTAGACTGAGTGGTAGATTGAGTTTTGACGGAGCCAATAACTCCATCCGCATGCGAAGCAGTCGATGGTTTGGATGGATCGTTATTGGGATGAGTAGCATTCGGTATCAACTCATACAGAGTACCGGATTGCGAATAGACTAAGTCTAGGTACTGAGCTCAGGCGATGGCTTCTTCCTCGGTGACCACACCGCCCATGGCAACATCACGAGCAATCTGGGGTAGTAATGATTTTGTGAACCATTCCGCTAATAATTGGTCGGGGATGACCGCTTTAATTAGCCTTCGTCGTCTTCTCCATTCGTGGATATGATCGGAGATGTGTATGGAAGTTGTTTGACGAAGGGAGGTTAATAGTTCAGTACTCGTCTCGTATCGGATGGGCAATTGGAAGTGTGTGAGGAAGGACATGGCGAGAGAGTTGAAATCGTAAAAAGATGCACGTGGTAATTCAATATACCATTTTGCGGCGGAACCCGTAAGTGTCCGTTGGAAAAGACGCAAATGAATCGAATCGTCCATGAGGGAGTTTGATGAACACCACAAATGGAAGGTCATTACGTGGTTGTTCGGGTCTTCTCCGGATTTTCCGTCAAATTTGGGGATATCAGAAGGGAGCTTTGCTGGAATAGTTGGCCAACCCGGAGAATGATGAATGGGATCATTCGTTAACTGAGACAAATCTGGAAGGTCCAAAGTGGCTAGAAAAGGTAGTTGTCGGTTAACCTGTGGGTAATACTGGTGCGGTAGAGGAACACCGGTGGGGCCTAATACTGGGTTATGTGGATAATTATAACTCGTGGGCCCTCTCATGTTGGGTTGGTTTTGACCAAGGTACATAGGATTTGAAGTGTTTTGAAAATCCCGTGTGAGGGGAGGATAACCGGATGGGTTTTGAGGGTTGTGGGTTGGGTTGGGCATTTGTCCATAAGGGGGTTGTTGCGAAGTCTGCGAATTTTGTCTTGTCATGGAATGTGGGTTTCCTTGGAAAGGAACGTTCCATGGGTTAGATGCGGCAGGCACAGTTTGTCCTGTGGAGGCATGCAGATTTCCTTGAAAAGAGATGCTCCACGGATTGGGTGCAACGGACACATTTTGTCCTTGTGGCTGGTGGTGGACTCCGGATTGAGGTTGCCCCCCAGTATGAGGGTGCCCCCTGAATGGGATTTTCCCTCCGATGGGAGGGTGCCCCCCAGTTTGAGGTAGAGTTCCCAGGATTTGAGGGCCAGATGTGAAAGATTGACCAATGTTGTCGATTGGGTTAGGACCACCAAGGACAGTCCCTCCGGGTTATTGGATAGGTATGGAACTTCCCGGTATGATTTGAGTAGTGGTTTGGGCAGTGTTAGTGGCAGATGCATTCAATGCCCTAAATCCAAAAGGGATATTTGGTTTTGGTGTTACAGGTGTGCCAATCGGGGCTTGGGTGACCACCGGATTGCCGGCGAGAATGGTCGGGATGTGAGGGACTATTGTGGACTGGGCCGTTTGGAGGGGAATAGCAGGGTTAACAACCCGATCGACTGGATGACTCATGGTTTGACCAGATGGTCCTGCTTCACCAGGAAGGTTATCAGGACGGAACGGTTGTCGAATGGATTCAAAATGTTCGTAAAGATCTCATCCTGATGGAGTCCTCCAAATAGAACGAGCGGTTGTGGGGCTGATACTCACTGCAGTGTTAGGACAAATGGGAGTCCTATATTCCTCACCAAAGATGGGTTGTGTGGATCCCAGGTATGTTTCGGTAATAAGCCTCTCCGGTAATCTTGGGACTTCCTCGTCTATGACGTTCCCGAGGGAGTCCAAACGAAGTAAAAGTGGTGCGAGAGGGGTCACTGAAGAGGGACCCACAGTTGTGACAAAAGCGTCTTCCCGGGACATTGGAATGTTTTGAACCTCGCCCTGTTGGGGAGATTGTTCCATAGAACGAGGGATGTCTCCTTCCATATTTTCTGGAGGAAGTCCCTGTAGCCTCTGCGAGCGTCGTGGAGGGTCAATGTTGGTAGAAGAAAAGAGTCTACGAAAGAGATCTATGGCCAACTAGTGAAAAGAAACAGCACACGCTAAAAAATCTAAGAATCACAACCAAGCAAACAGGGCCTTCTTTTGATGACCGTACTAGTTGGTGATGAAATCCAACGTCGCATGATCAAGTCCAGAAGGGGTTGGGCTAGGGTGGAACAGTTACAATGGCGACCTGCTTAACAGACTTACACCCTGGTGAAAGCTTCCACATAGTAATTGTGGATTTACTTTCTAAGGCTTCCACGCAGTAATTGTGGATTTACCTTCCAAGGAGCCCGAGTGAGTTTGACCAATGTCTGCTCTAGGTACAGTTAGACTACCCGTCACCGTCACCTTGTGTAAGAACCTAAAGATTATGGCTACTAAGGTTACCAATTCGCAGTCAGCCCCTGGGCGGGAATAGTCGACAGTTCGGTCCGAACGTAAGGGCAGGGTATCAAGCCCGAAACCAACTAAGAAGCTTCCATGCAGTAATTGTGGATTTACCTCAAAGTGATCCCCATAATATGATCGTACCACCACACTCAGTTAAACCACAGAGGGTAGTCCCCGTAGCTCTCCTGAATGCAACCTCGTGCGTAACCCCTGTGTGAGAGGGGGGTCCCAGGGAGACTTATACGATGATTGGATTTACTCTCCCTATCTCAGGATGCTAATGTTTGTTTTGACAACTTTGGAGAGTTATTCTCACAGCCTAATCCAAAGTACTACACCTATTCTACTATTGGTGGAGGATTCTAACAAAGAAAAAGTTCTAGATAAATTTTAATTAGCGTTGATTTTAGTGGTTGTTCTTTATGCAAAGGGGTGCATGGAAGTGAAACAAATGGAATTAAGACTCTGACCCAAAGAATGCATCAAGTATGATAAGCAGTCATTTGCTTTCGATGAACATCTAGCTAAGGGAGAGAGAGAGTTCTTTCACTAACAAGCACAACTACGGAATGCTTCCAAACAATTCTTTTCACAATCAAATCCTGATGTGATGCAAAAATTTCAAATGCCTTCTAATATGCTCAATCAATCATGCAGATATTCTTTATTGTTTGTGTATGAATGATGATCAATACAATCACAATGCTTGTCTTTGCTAATTATCTTCTTGGTATGAATGAGAACCAAACTAGCATAGGCAAAAACACACAAACAATACACCCTTCATAGCAATCAAAACAAAAACGAAAGAAACAATCAAAGAAAAAGAGAAACTTCACACCCAAAAACAAGAGCTGAAGAACAATGATTTGACTGAAATTAAAACATTACATGTAAATTAAAACACATCACAGACATCATCATGTACAAACCATTGGCATCATAAAACTCGAAACTGTATATATATATATATATATATGGCGTGACTGAAATGTTTTACATTACATCAAAAAGTCTGTAAGAGAACAAAATTTTGGGCTCATCCACCCATACAACTTCGCCAGACAAGGCGTACAAAAACATGATCTCGGGGAAACTCTAATATCCCCGCACTACATTATGTTGTGTGTAATATAACACTGTGCGTACTACACGTCTCAACAGAGAATTGAGATTCTCTGGCACCCCTACAGTGTGTCGCTGCAAATGCAAAGGCATGTCCCCCCTCCGCAGAGGAGGGATACCCATCGTAAGGCCTTGGAGGTTCTTCTCAACCTCCCGAAGGCCCACCACTGGTACTGCTGGGTCTGCCATAACTGGGGTGCCGCCACGACGTCCTGGAACTGGTACATCCGCTGGACGCACTGCTCCCTTGTCTGCACATTGAAGGCAAAACATCTGTTAAATACTCTCTTACATACCCAAAAAAAATACATATACATCAAAAACATAAAAAGAAACTGGCGACAAGATACGACTTAGTCTCTTACCTGACTCATCCCAATCCTCTCCCTCGGGCAGGATCAAATCCATGCTCCTGCGGAAGTCCACATCAGCATAGGGGAAGTCCTCAATCCAAAGGAACTGTCGCCTCAACCAGGCAAAGAAATCACCAGTGAAACGAAACTCTGACTCTGAAACCAACCTCGGGGATAGGCTAGTCCACCTCTCCATCTGAGGCCCATCCACTGGTCGCACTGCCAGTGCAATCTGAGGCTGCATCTGAGGGATGCGCTCCAAGAAAAACGAGACTAAGAAAGAACCATAGCCAAATTGCTTTTGGTCGTTCCTGCACCGAGAAATTTGTTCCTTCACATTCCGAAGGAACGCCACACTCCAGTTGAACAGTGTGGGCTCTAAACACTGGATGCCATAAGCCACCTGTGACCTCAAAGCCAAATGGGCACTAGTGCTACCGATCGCACTAGTGATAGCAAACAATATGGATCGAAGAGCCAGATCCTGGATGTCTTTGATAGGGATCCTACCCCCTACCAATCTTTCCCCTGGAACACAATGACGTGCCAAATACACGTCCACCGGCTCTGGCAATGTCCTCTGCCCTGTGAAATCTATAGGAACCCCTCTTTTTGAGAGGCTGGTCATAAAATACACATCTTCCAACTCGATAGTCAGGAGTTGCGCACTGATACGGAATCCCTGTTCATTGATGTCCCAAAGACCAATGATATGCTCAAGCAGTAGAACTTCTCTCTTCATTTTTTTGCAGTTTGAAGAACTTGAGTAACCCACAGGCCCTCAAAGCAGCCTGCGTACGGGGATTCCGTAAAGCAGTTATATCATCCATTTCATGTTCCCTCTCTTTCCACTCGATCATGGTTGCCGAATATGTCCACAAAACAAAATTCAAAATTTCCATCATTACCCACGTTTTTGTCATTTCGGCAAAATTCAAAAAACATTTTAAAACATGAAAATGAATGCCCATGACATCTAAAGGTAGTTAATCATCATTTTAGACCCCCACGCCCTTTTAAATTCACTAAACAATGATTAAAACGTGACAAAAATGAAAAACGTTTTGGGGGGGTGCGTGGGCCCATGAGGGAAGTTTTCACGAATTTCTTTGGTTAAAATAATCGACCCAATCAATGATTAAGGTGTGGGCATCTTAACAATCATTTCCCAATGCAAATTCGTGGATAATTTCCCCCCTTTTTTTTAACTTTTATAAGGAGGCCGATTTGGTCCAAAATGGTCAACCTAGGGCTTCATGTTTTAAAATAATGATGCTATTAAAATCAACTTGGAACCATACAATTGAAAGAGCAACGAACGAAMATCTACCTGGTTCGARCGGTGTGCAAAAYGATCAACCGTAGCTYCGGYARYRARGAAAACAAGTTTGRCTCYAGTTGAGATTCTCCAACACTCCACAAAATCCTTGCGAATGAAATGGTAAATGAAGTTTTTCAAGTCAATCTATATTTATAAAATTTCATTTTCATAAGATATGGTTATTTTGGGTTTCTCTACTGGTGAAAATGACTTCACTAATCCCTGGTTTCTAGTTTCTGTCACCGCAGGTTGTTGGCAATATTGATGCATCTCGCACCTTGTCGTACTTACGAGCATAGTCTTAGTTCGTTCTCAAGCTTGACAATATGAGAACGTAACCGGGTAAACTTTTATCTCTTTTTCGGACCCGTATGAATCCAATCACACGAAAAAGGAACCCCCCTGGAGTCTCTTTTAAACCCTTTTCAGACTCTCTAAATATGAAAAGATAGTCGAGTGACCTTGCTTCCTTTCACACTCGTTAAAAGGTCAGAAAGGGCGTCTTTCGAGCGATAGTTTAACCCTTTTTCGGTCTCGATTGACTACTGTACGAAAAAGTAACTGAGAGAGTTCTCTTTTAAGTGTTTTTCCAAACTCTATAATCCCGAAAAACCTTCGAGTTTTCTGTCTTTGGACTCGTTAAAGCACACATCGACAAAACCATATGGGACTGAACCCTTACTTCTTCCAGTTCGTTAAACAAAGGAAGAGGAACTTACCAAAGGTAAGTTATATTGAGCATGTGTTATCCTCCTCGAGCTCATTAAACTAAAAAGAGGTACTCATCTATCTGGATGGGGGAAAATTGRAAGGAACAAGCCAAGCAGTCTCTTGAGAACACCATCTAGCACTTCTTAGAGTYGCCCTTGAACACGACACTTTGTCATTTGCCCATATTATAATCCGCTGAACCTCTGCACTGAGCCAATCTTTGAGTCTCCTTTCACTCCCTTGGGTTACCCGACGCAAGTCGCAGTATCCATTGCATAATTTTGGTCCATGTCATGTTTTGCTATTGTGCCTCAGTGTTCAAGGGAAGTATCCACCTCGAGAGTCAGCCATCCCTAATATCTTGCCTCAAAACCTATGCCAGTCCATATACTTTTGTTCTACCAATTACATATCTATGCTCGTTTCGTGTCGTTGATGGGGGATACATCAAGGCCCTCCCTCGACGAGTCTATCCCTATCGACTCCAACACATTATCCAGGAATTAGACATAGAAACCAGTTAGTACTTTGGGACCTGCATGCATCAATGGCAGGCCTCCTCACATTCGACAGTGGGTTTACATCATTGACCCCTGATCGAATGATTCCATGAGTGTTCGACCTCATCTCATCTATTCACATTCGCCGGAATGTACTAAGGTACCTTGGGAATCATCGACATTAATGGTGATCTCCCTCGCACTTGTTAACGGTTTACCTCATCGATCGGTAATCAAGTGGTTTCTGCCATGTTCGACGTCAAGACATCCATTCACATGGTCAGATTCGTACCATTTTGGGATTGGTATGAAGACCCTGGGTTAAGCCATCACTTCAATATATGCTTCGCCCAGGTTGCGCAGGAGTTCTATTGGACAATGTCACATATACTGTTACATAGATCCACTTTGTATTGGTCATGGCTACGATCAGTTTGAGTCACTACGGTATAGATCCACATTGTATCTTTGGTGGCTATACCCCTATTTTTCAATACAATTATGGATCCGCAGTGTATTTTATGGCGGCCATACCTCACAAGTCTCGATCTCCCAAGCATAGGTATGCCTGCCTTGGGTTTTGATATATGTCATGATATTGGTTGGATGTTTGTGTGCAACTTCCGTCAGGTTCTCCGAGTCTATACCCTTGCTTGAATATCTGCAAAGTACTTCAATCATCAGTCCACATCTTTTGACTTCATACTTTGGGGGGCATTCTGTTACACCTCAAAATCACTCAACTGGATAAGTGTCGCATATGTCTCTCACTTGTCGCAAGTGTCGTAAATGTCGTCAAACCATGCTATCACAATGACGACACTAAAAGGGCACTTGAAACATCTTATGTACTTGGTTTGAAGGAAGAAACCGATTCACTGAGGGAAAACATCTCTTAACACCTAAGAAGGCTTTTTAATTAAGGGTTTGGAAGGGGAACGCTTCTCTAAAACTGCCTGAGGAGCGCCGGTGCCCTTCTACCATGCCTCAGAAGCGTTATAAGGCTTCTCCACCCCGTGGTAGAAGCGCTGCTCAGATTTGAAGCGCTGGCGCTTCCCTTGACTTGTTCAGGAGCGTTCTAACGCTCTGATGCCCCTTCTAAGGGAGCGCTCTCCATTCTAGGTAAATTGTTAGCCCGGTGAGAAGAATAAGGGGAGAATCATTCGAGTTTAGGAGGCGGTTGAGCTCGAATTCTTGGTTTTGTCAAAAGATCTCTGATCCAAGGAGGAGGTTATCAACTGGTTCTAAACATAACTCAAGTGGTTAGGCTCCTCCCAACCTATATAAGCAAGCTCTATGGTGGTAAAGAGGGGGAAGAATTGAACATATGGAACTTATGATCTTGGAGGAAACTTGCAGTCAGCCAAAAGGAGAGTAATCATTGAAGCTGCTGCCATCCAGGTTGTGGATCTTTCAGGCAAGGGTTAGACGAAGAGGACTTGACGAAGTTGTCGCATTCGCATCTACGATTGTAAGTACTGCTGTCGTTATTCTCATTAATATGACAAGCTTGGCCTATTTCTTTCTAGTTTGTGTCTAATGTTACATGAACTTATCATTTAATGATAGATCTGTTTTCAAGCTAATGTCAATAGAGTAGGAAGTGGTCGTATCTTTTTTTGTCCACAGACCTCATCGAGGAGCAAAAGGATCGGAGCAAAAGATACCCTTCTGGAGCATTATCCTCTTGAAGGCCATGATCAAGGGGGCATCATGAGCATAGTTTCTCTTCTTTGTGGCAAGATCCTTAAAAATATGAAACAGAGGCCACTAGATTTCATGCTGGGGGCATCACGAGCATAGTTTTTCTTCTTTGTGGCAAGCTCGTTAAAAAATGAAACAGAGGCCACTAGCTTTCATGCTGGGGGCATGTCACGAGCATAGTTTCCATTCTCTGTGGCAAGCTCGTTAAAAAATGAAACAACAATCTGGGGATCGAACCTAGAACCTTGAGCACAGTTCTTTTCCTGTGTCAAGCTCGTTAAAAAATGAAACAATCACCTCTCCCTTCAAGTTGAGTCTTTCGCCAGATCTCGTAGATGTCGAGTCGAGTCTTTTGTTAGGTATTATTTTTGAACCTTCATTTCATCCACCTGTATCCTTTTTCTCCATCTAGCACAGAAATTGGTGACAACCTCAAAGTCGGTGAATGAATTGAAGCTTGGGGGGCATGTCTCCAGCCTTTGATGATCATTCTGGAGTCAAACCACCGGCTTTCAAGCTGGGGGCATACCGAGCTTAGTCTTTGTTCTTTCTCGTGCTCGTAAATACATGAGAATGCAACCGGGTAAAGTTTTATCTCTTTTTCAGACCCATATGAATACAATCACACGAAAAAGGAACCCCCCTGGAGTCTCCTTTAAACCCTTTTCAGACTCTCTAAATATGAAAAGATTGTCGAGTGACCTTGCTTCCTTTCACACTCATTAAAAGGTTAGAAAGGGCATCTTTCGAGCGATAGTTTAACCCTTTTTCGGTCTCGATGGACTATTGTACGAAAAAGGAACTGAGAGAGTTCTCTTTTAAGTGTTTTTCCAAACTCTATAATCCCGAAAAACCTTCGATTTTTCTGTCTTTGGACTCGTTAAATCACACATCGACATACCCATATGGGACTAAACCCTTACTTCTTCCAGTTCATTAAACAAAGGAAGAGGAACTTACCGAAGGTAAGTTATATTGAGCATGTGTTATCCTCCTCGAGCTCATTAAACTAAAAAGAGGTACTCATCTATCTGGATGGGGGAAAATTAAAAGGAACAAGCCAAGCAGTCTCTTGAGAACACCATCTAGCACTTCTTAGAGTCGCCCTTGAACACGGAACTTTGTCATTTACCCATATCATAATCCGTTGAACCTCTGCACTGAGCCAATCTTTGAGTTTCCTTTCACTCCCTTGGGTCACCCGATGCAAGTCGCAGTATCCATCGCATAATTTTGGTCCATGTCATGTTTCGCTGTTGTGCCTCAGTGTTCAAGGGAAGTATCCGCCTCGAGAGTCAGCCATCCCTAATATCTTTCCTCAAAACCTGTGTCAGTCCATGTACATTTGATCTACCAATTACATCTCTATGTCTGTTTTGTGTCGTTGATGGGGGATACATCAAGGTCCTCCCTCGACGAGTTTATCCCTGTCGACTCCGACACATTATCCAGGAATTAGACTTAGAAACCAGTTACTACTTTGGGACCTGCATGCCTCAATGGCAGGCCTCCTCACATTCGACAGTGGGTTTACATCATTGACCCCTGATCGAATGATTCCACGAGTGTTCGACCTCGGCTCATCTATTCACATTCGCTGGAATGTACTAGGGTACCTTGGGAATCATCGACATTAATGGTGATCTCCCCTGCACTTGTTAACGGTTTACCTCATCGACCGGTAATCAAGTGGTTTCTACCATGTTCGACGTCAAGACATCCATTCACATGGTCAGATTTGTACCATTTTGGGATTGGTATGAAGACCCTGGGTTAAGCCATCACTTCGATATATGCCTCGCCCAGGTTGCGCAGGAGTTCTATTGGACAATGTCACATATACTGTTACATAGATCCACTTTGTATTGGTCGTGGCTATGTCTTACCATCTCGTAGATCCACTGTGTATTCTTCG
>JZKD02S0318279.1:483775-494751 GCA_000966675.3 Picea glauca | reverse complement strand
CCCCTGTTTGTCAATACAATTATGGATCCGCAGTGTATTTTATGGCGGCCATACCTCACAAGTCTCGATCTCCCAAGCATAGGTATGCCTACCTTGGGTTTTGATATATGTCATGGTATTGGTTGGATGTTTGTGTGTAGCTTCCGTCAGGTTCTCCGAGTCTATACCCTTGCTTGAATATCTGCAAAGTACTTCAGTCATCGGTCCGCATCTTCTGACTTCATACTTTGGGGGGCATTCTGTTACACCTCAAAATCGCTCAACTGGATAAGTGTCACATATGTCTCTCACTTGTCGCAAGTGTTGTAAATGTCGTCAAACCATGCTATCACAATGACGACACTAAAAGGGCACTTGAAACATCTTATGTACTTGGTTTGAAGGAAGAAACTGATTCACTGAGGTCAAACATCTCTTAACACCTAAGAAGGCTTCTTAATTAAGGGTTTGGAAGGGGACGCTTCTCTAAAACGGCCTGAGGAGCGCCGACGTCCTTCTACCATGCCTCAGAAGCGTTATAATTCTTCTCCACCCCTTTGTAGAAGCGTTGCTCAGTTTTGAAGCGCTGGCGCTTCCCTTGACTTGTTCAGGAGCGTTCTAACGCTCTAATGCCCCTTCTAAGGGAGCGCTCTCCATTCTGGGTAAATTTTTAGCCCGGTGAGAAGAATAAGGGGAGAATCATTCGAGTTTAGGAGGCAGTTGAGCTCGAATTCTTGGTTTTGTCAAAAGATCTATGATCCAAGGAGGAGGTTATCAATTGGTTCTAAACATAACTCAAGTGGTTAGGCTCCTCCCAACCTATATAAGCAAGCTCTATGGTGGTAAAGGGGGAGAAGAATTGAACATGTGAAACTTATGATCTTGGAGGAAACTTGCAGTCAGCCAAAGGAGAGTAATCATTGAAGTTGCTGTCATCCAGGTTGTGGATCTTTCAGGCAAGGTTTAGACGAAGAGGACTTGACGAAGCTGTCGCATTCGCATCTACGATTGTAAGTATTGCTGTCGTTATTCTCATTAATGTGACAAGCTTGGTCAGTTTCTTTCTAGTTTGTGTCTAATGTTACATAAACTTATCATTTAATGATAGATCTGTTTTCAAGCTAATGTCAATAGAGTAGGAAGTGGTTGTATCTTGTTTTGTCCACAGACCTCATCGAGGAGCAAAAGGATCGGAGCACAACTCGGAGCGTGCAGGGACAAATGTCGATTAAAAGGTACTTCTATCATCCTTCATTCTCATGCATTAGGCTTAGATAGATTTGAAAGGAAGTCAGTGTCCATGATAAGCATTTTTCTATCTAGGGTTAAGGTCAATCTCTAGAGGTCGATCTACTTGTCTGCAGGCAGATTTTCCTACAACACTCATCATGTTGATAGTGCTAATCGGATGGAAATAGCTTACATATCCATACTTCTGTGATAGAGTAGGAAAATGTCATGCAACACGTTACACATCATTGGGGGGAACTTCTGATTCAAAGTGGAGAAGTGGAAAATCCAACACGTTTTCTCAGTATCTCAATTATATGCAAGAGAAGATAGTCAATACCTAGTGAAAAACTCCCAAGGTGGTCATGCAGTACTAGGGGATAGCCAACTTTAAGGCTACATGACACAATATGTGGATCCATGCATGCAGGGATCTAGAAAAAGAATGGATACAACTTTGATTTTCCGTCAACGTAGACAAATTCGAATGGGAAATAAAGGAATGATAGGATGACTAGAATATCCCAGTCATTAATAAATACATTCCCAAGGGGAAAGAAGTTGAAGCTGGGTCATCTAAGACATCTGCAGGAGAAAGCGTTGTGGAAAAAACCCCAATGTAGCAGATGAATCCCGACTCGAAGACAACACAAAAGAAGAAGGGAAACACCCCAAAGAAGGACGGGAAGATAGGAAATAGAGATAATATCTTCGTGCAAGAGGAACAAGGAGGGGTGTAAACAAAAGTACAAGGAACCCTGATGAAAGAAACTTCACAATATGAAGGGCCAACCAAAGAGTCGATCATACATATAGGTGGGCCACACAAGAATTCCAAGGCCTAAAACAACATTCTAGAATACATAATAATCGAGGATGATGCCGACTTAGTAGAAGAGAGGGTTCAGGATAATGCAGTGGAGGAATATGAAGAGTTCAAGAACCAAGGAGAAAGGATCATTGAGTTGTTGGTCAATGTTAATTAGGTCCTAGAACAGATACAAGAAACACAAGCATAAGATATGGGAGCAGAATCTATCCCACAATTGATAGAGGCATGGGACAGAATTGCATAGAATGAGGAAGAAACAATCCAACTCATAGCACAAGCAAGTCCTAGCTTCCACATTACAACAGATATGTTGCAAATCAAGGAGGCCATGGTGTAGGAACCACTTAAATACCTAGCGCAGGTAGAGTTGGTCTTGGCTAAAATAAAAAATAAGGAACTATACAAGTTGCAAGTCAGTGTCACACAAGAAGTGAAATCACGATCCAGAGCAGATATGACCAAATTGCAAGTCACCAGAGATGGAAAGGATGCACTAAAAATAGTGATAGATCAATTCATGCTGGAGACACAGGAGGAGAAGCAATGTGCAAATAAACTTGAGAAGAAGTTAAAGGAAGTCTTCACAAAGTTTTCAAACAGTGCAGAGGCAACAATGAGAAATGTTGGAGAACATATTCAAATTATTCCATAGACGCTTGAAGGGTAAAGGAATAATGTCGAGGAACTCAAGGAAAAATTAACATCGACAACTCCTCCTGAAGTCACAACTAAAAGTGAACAATAGGAAACCTTGCAAATATAAATGATCAAAAGGGAAGCCAAAGAGGTCACATAACATTTTGACAGGCCCATGCAATTATGGATGAATTTGGAGGAAGATGAGAGGGTCTAACAGTTGGACCAGCAGGAGGATAAAATCAATGATGCAATGCAGGAATTGAAGCAACGACAGAAGGCCATGAGTATCATAGAACAATTGAAAGGAACACAAAAGATGAATACCCTACAGACATAATTGAAGACCGAACATATCAACAAGTAGGCAAGGCCATCCCAATTAGAACCTCTCCAGGAGCAAGCAACACAAATAATTGTTGAACTAGAGGAGGAGAAGACAAGGATGGCATAAGTTCATGCAGAGAGAACAAAGTATCTGAAGGAACATCTTGGCACAGGGGCAGACCTAGGGTTCAACGCTACAATAACGAACCAATAAAACCCTAACTACTGGCCCTTTCGACAACACTTGGGAAGTAGATGAAGTCTCACCTAAGGTAGAGGCAGGGGTGGTTGCAGGACTCCAGTGTATGCAATCTTAGTTGGGACACAGATCTATGATTCTAAGACTTAACAGAGAACTTAGAAACTACAGTTGATCAACATTCAACTTAATACCTACTTCGCAGATAAAACAAAGCATCACATCATTCATTCACATATGATGTATCTAAGCACTCAGCATAAAGAAATAGATTAGATCCAGTAGACTTAAGAACTAACCAAGTTCACAGGGGTCAGATCTATCACTCATATACATCATTAAGCACAAAGAATAAATAGATCTATCTATCTATATCAAATCACTTAGCAAGTAAAGACACAAACACATCAACACACTGCAAAAGGCAAAGCAACACATAATGTACGTGGTTCAACCCCACCCTGGGGCTACGTCCACCAACTCTTCTTCTTTATTATTAGCTTCTTCAATCGGTTACATGCACAGAGCGACAAAAACCCTACTTCGCCAAGGACAGGAGATCTGTGCAGCTCGCTAGATCCTCCTTCCCTGCGTTACAACACAAATCCCTTCACCATCTCTTACACTGACTTGGACTTAGCTATGCAAGTTTCATACAGTATGCACAAATCACTTATAACCCTTGGATTACATAGATCTAGCACTTATCCATTCATGAATTCTCCTCTTATCCCCCCCCTTCTTACATTGCCTAGACATCTACTTATACATTACAAAATAGACTTAAACATGGGTAAACCCATGGGCCGACCTTCCCATACCCATTACATATTCCCAAATCCCAAAAAGGACACAAAAAGGGGGCCGATATGCCACAATCTCTGCTTCATCTTGCGCTCTGCCTTCAACAGCCTATCAAAGTCCAACATGGTCAAACATGACCAAGAACCCTCAAAACTTGGTCAAGGGCTAACAGGCCCTCAACACTCACCTGTGACTCATCCGAGTCACTCTAATGTAGGAATTTTTTCTTTGAAAGCCTCAAGCTTGGCTCATGCTACTTCGACTTGTTGTTGTGTTGTGACCTCTTGTTCAACAAACTCTTTGATGACTGCATCGTTGATAGGTCCCTCTAGACGTTGTTTAGTTGTAGTAACAACCTGCTCAAGCTATACAGCTTGGCCTTCTACCTCTGTAAACAATTCGTAGGCCTTATCATGTATGGGTTGGAGTCTCTAAGTTACTTCCATAACTCTGCTCTAAATAGAGTGAATTTGTTGCTGGGCGGTACATTGCTCTTGGGATCTCTTCATTCTTTCCTCAACAGACAGGAGATACAATTGTGCCTGTATCATTTCAGCTTGATACTTTGTCTCTTGGAGCTGTGACTCTAGTGCTCTTAATTCTAGACTCTCAGTGAGTCTCTCGTAGGTCTGGGCACTGTGATCGGTGAGTTTATTGCATTCCATAGCAAGGGCCTTTAGTCTCTCAACTTTGCTCTTGGCAATTGCTTCTCTTTGGTCCTTCACTTCCTATGGGGTCTCGACCGTTGCACATAGTTCTAAGTCTGTGATGCATTGTTGGAGCTGCTGGATGGCTTTTGTGAGCTGGTTCACCTACTATGTAACTCAGTCTTCTACCTTTATTTCTACAACTGTCACAGAGAGAAATGTTATATTGAGTGATTCCTTTAATTCGAGCTACTCCGTGAGCAACTATTCCTTTTCTTGCTATAGCTATTCTTTTTCTTCATCAAACTTCACTTGGAGAGCAAGATTTTCCTATTCTGCAGCACTACGTTTCTCTATGATTACTCCTTGTACTTGCATCAAAGCCTGGGTGGCTTGTTTTGTTTCCTCTTTTGCTCGTCGAAGGTGAGCTTCGACTGCATCGACTAGGCGATGGAATTGAGTTGGCTCATCTCCCAATTCTAGTGCTCCCGACGTAGTGGAGACTGTGTGGCTAAGCTGTAGGGCCTGTTGTACCCCTCAGAGTTCAATCTCAATTCAGTCATACATATCTTCTTACTTTGCTTCTTGTTTCTCTACTATTTCCAGTGAAGCATCTTGCAGGGTTGCTATGAGGAATTTGAAGTCACCAGAGGTGAGGACAGTTTTCATCTTGTCATGGAGGCCTTCGATTTCTTCTGGGAGGAAGGTTTCAAAGGTGAACCTTTCCTATTTTTTAGGTGATCAAATTTGTCTCCTTGCTTTTTTTCAACTTCTTTTTCATTCAACTCTTTTCCATCACCTCCTTTCTCTGGTGATATGGAAGCAGGCTTCACAGATGAGCTATCTCTTTCTTTGACCTCCTTGGTCTTCTTTGTTCTACTAGGTCCGAGTGTATCCTGCATAGTTTCTGGACTATCGATGTCATATATCTCCACAGGGTCTACTAGAATAAGGAGGTCTATCGACCAATCCTTAGTGATCTCCTCCATGTCTTCCTCTATCAACTTATAGTATGTTTGAAGTTGTTTCTTTTGTTCGTCGACGCACATTGTGATGTAAATAAAATGTCGATCTATGTTGAACTTCATCAAAGTCCAAAACTGGTGTAAAGCGTTCGGAGTCATGCGAGGCTCACACTAGATGGCTATCTTCAGTTGCTTGTAGTAGGTATGAAAAACAACATTTGACTGCCACTTTTTATTCATGTCGCTTGAATACCACTGTGTACTAAACTTCACAGCTAGTGGTTCAAAAGGATCGATGTCCGAGAAGGTCCCACCTTCCGGCATCTCCCAGGCAATGAAAGTTATAAGGATCAAGAGCCATCTAAAATGAAATTCATATCCTTGATCCTGTGCTTCTCTGCAGTCGAGTTCCAACTGGTTCACCAGGTACTTCTCCCAGTTCATTTGAAGGCCTTTTGCGCACTTCCCTACAAGGTCGACTACAAAACCAGTGACTTGGGTAGGTCAGTTATTTCTGACTAACTTCCCTGCAATAAGCTAGCAAGAGAGGCACACTGTGCCAGTCTGGATAGAAGTGACCTTGTAGCCTCACGTTCCCTTCTTGACATCGCCATAAGTGTCCTTGATATTTTGTGCTAAAGCGCGATCCATGGCTTTTCCAGGGTAAAAATCTTTTGGATCAAGTCCTTGCATACTCAACCCTGTGATCCGATGGATCAGCATTGCATCAACTGTTATACAACGGTTTAGCCACAAATAACCTCCATTGTAACTGTTAGGTGTTTTATATGTACTAAAAAAGACACTAAACTACCCTCAATTAAATTGTCAACCCGAGGTAAGTAAACTTAGAGTTGTAGCAAAATATATGCCAAAGGTAAAAAGGTTGGTAGGAGTATAGTATAACTACGGAAAGCAGCTATCTAAGACTAATCTATTCAAGAAAACTTATACAATGATAAAACCCTACTAAGCAGCTTGAAACTAGGTAACCTAATTTCTTTTGGGCCAAGGACTGGTGGATAGTTCCTAAGAAAGCGAATGAAAACTCTATGTAAAGAAAACTAGTTCATGACAGTAAGCAAAGGTAAACTACTAAGCATACTAAACAAATGATGAAAGAAAACTTCTTTAACTTTCCAACCTACATTCAATGAGCAACTACCCTATAAAACCAAATAAATAAACAAGTAAGCAAAAGCACCTATCTAACATATTAAAGCAAAAGACAAGTAAGAAAAGTCTTCTCATTGAACAACTACCTAGCCTAAGAGGCAAGTGAACTAAATGCCTAATGAAAAAATATTTCTCTTGCATGAAAGGAAATTTAAATGCTCAATGCAATGCATGAAGGGAAATCTAGTCTATTGAAAGCAAGAAAGACTATCAACTAAACTTATGAAAATAAGAAACTATCTTTTCTAATCTATGAAAGAAAGAAACTATCTTTAACCTATGAAACACTCAAATGTAATGCTGGTGGTTTTGTGAATTCCTTCAGTGGTGACAGAAGATATCTCGATGACATTTGGCAACAAAGGATAGTTCTAATGGTATAAGCTCAATACTAATTTCAATGACAAAATGAAAGGTGTGAAGTAAACAGTCCAATGAAAACTTAGCCATGATAAAAGTAATGTTAAATACCCTACATATTCATGTATAAACCATCAACATCATGATGAGATCATCATTATCTAATTAATAAATTCAATTGCATCTTAATCTATGAAAGGAAATTGCGTGAAAGGAAACTATACTATGTCTAGTTTAATCATTCAAGCTATGATAAGGAAAATGACTGAAAAACAGAAATTAAAAACATGATATTAAAAAGTGAATTGACAATTACATTTAACCAATAAATAAGCAAGTGAAATCTATCTAAAACTGAAGTAAACAAGCTATGATTCAAAAACTGGAAGCAAATCTATCCATCCATCAATCTTTGTTAGAAGAAACTCCGATCAAAACTATGCTCTGTTCTAATTAAAAATCGGTTCTAAGCTTGACTATAAAAATATAAAAGAAAGCACAATTTAACATATGTGTTGCACACGGGGTTAGTATAGTGAGAGAGATACTTGCAAGCCTTTTCTAATATACGAAATCAACACATACTAACACATATCATCATCTAACCTACAAAAAAAGAAGTAAAATAGTAAGCTACAACAAACTAATTAATTAAATAAAAATATACATGCACAGGAAAATGAAAAGACAATTTAAATTAAAAAAATGAAAAATAGACATGAATATAGTTACCAGACTATTGATGGGCCCCCCAGCAAGTCATTTTCACTCTCTACAATCACACCACGACCTCAAAAGGCCAAATTCACCATAAAAATCCAAAAACGCAGTTTTGGCACTATTCTGGCAATGTAAAACTAGAAACAGAGAAAAATTGTTTTTATGGAAATTCTGATGCTTATGCTACTTGGTTAAAAATATAATGAGCATCCTATTGGTATTTATAAGCTTACAACCCATGTGGTCAACCACAGGAGGGTCGAACCACCTCTAAATTCGGCAAATTACATTAAATGCATCAATAACTAACAAAATGGAGGAACCCAATATGATCCATCTTTGGACAACTGAAATCGAGTTTTCTTGAGCTTAGTAGCTAGAGGGGACAATGAAAAACAAAACCCATGTGATCGATTTGTCCACCACTGGCCGCCAATACCATAACTGCCAAATTGTCTTGTGTTTTTCTGCAATACTAGGTGTCGGAATGAGTGTCGGATCAAGTACCGGAACAAGTGTCGGATCAAGTGCCGAAAACAAGTGCCAGACCAAGAAACATGGTGCGTTTTTTCCTATAACAACAAAAAAACATGAATTAACTCTTGGAAACCATAAAATATGATAAATTAAAATTGATTGAATCACAAAACACGAATTATACGTACCTCATGCTAATTGTATCATTTTACCATAAAATTGTTCAAAAAGCTCCTTTGAAAGATAAAAAAATTCATATATACATATGGAAAAAAGTGTATAATAATGTCATGAAGATGATCATATCTTGGGCCCAACATACCCCCACACTGACGATTTTGCAGGTCCCACTGCAAACAAAAAGAAATCATCTCTTGGAACTAGGCTTGCTGAGGAGGGTCGGCTTTAGAAGCCTCTCCTTCTTGCTGTGTAGACTTTGCCTTGTGCCTCTTATGTTTCTTTAACTATGCTCTTAAGCTGCGGTTAGATTGGGTCATCCCATCGACCAATTGTTGAAGGGAGTTAACTTTTTCCTAAAGGACTGCATTGTCATGATGAAGTTGTGCATCTATTGTCTTCCCCTCTTATAATTGTTGGAGAAGCTTATGGTTTTCCCTTTGTAGCTCCTGTATAGTTGGGGAAGAATCAGTGATATCCAAGGAAGGCTTAGGTCCTTTGAGAGATGTGGTCAATTTATCAAATTTAAGATCAAGAGTGGGCATGGGTGAATTAGGTGTGATGGGAGATCGGAAAGGTGAGGTAGGTTCTGATTTCGTTTTCCTTAGTGGATCTAATCCATCCATAGAGACTTATCTAGGTTGCTTATGAGGGCTCTCAAGGTCAAAGGATACTTGTATAGGATCCGAAGTAGGTGGAGGCTTGGCATAAGGCTTGCTTCTTATTTTTTGGGTACTCTTCCGAAAAGGTCCCTTACCAAATCGGTTGGCTCCTCTATTGTTTGTGGGAATGATGGGAAAGTCTTACTACATTACTTCTTGGGGCTTCTTAGGTGTAGTATCAAGATAAAATGAAGGCATTGGGGGGTCAACAATAGGCTTCTTTTGGTCTTTGTTCTTGGTCTTCTTCCCTGATGAAGAAGTAGGAATATCAACAAGCTTTTGGTATTGTTCCGGCAAAGAGGGAGTTTTTGCAAGGGAGTTTGGAGTTTTTGGAGAGTGAGGCTTGGATGGAGAGATAGTTTTTAGGCTAAGTGGCTTTTTTCCAGTCTTAACTGTCAAGTGAGGATTTGCAAATTGGTAGATAAAGGCATCCCAACTTTTCCCCTGCTTCTCTAGTTCAGTAAGAACGAGGAGTTTGATCAAATCGTGGTGGAAGATACTATTGTGGGGGTTGGTCACATTTTTCCTCACTTGAGAGGACATTTTCTCCAAGCTTTTGAGAAAATAAAAAGGGAAGTTTAAAGGTTTATTGAAAAAAAAATGAACCATCAATCTAAAGTGACAAGCTTTGAAGTGGAGTATCTACCTTCACATGTAATTAACCGTGTGATGATGATAAGGGTATTGACCAATTCTGGCTTTATCCACTCCTTAGCATACCCTTTCTCTCCTAAAATGCTCTCAAATTCGGGCTTAAACACCCTGTTGTAACTTGAGCGCGACAATTGATGATTCTTGAACCACCTATCTCCCATTCTTGGAAGTTTTGTTGCAGCAACAATTGACTCTTCTGTGACTTCAAAATTGAGAGACCCTACATGTGCTATCCTATCATCAAAACCAACTTCAAATAGCATAGAAATACCATCATCATGGCCTTGCAAACTCGACAGAAATGGCCCCCAGCCAGCATGCAAGAACACTTCCCTACACTGTGCGAATTCTGGAATGGCAAACAAGTCTGCATAGGAGGAGGGTTCATATCGCTTGGGAATTGTGACAGGGTTTGAATTCACCAAGAAAGGGCGAAATCGAGCCACAAAGAGACATGAATTAGGCATGGTCTGAGTGCAATTAGAACAAAGGGAAAATTTTACCAAGAAAGGGTGCAAACAAGCCAAGAAATGGCACGGGTTTAACACAGTCTGAGTGTGATTAGAACAGAGGGCGAATTCGACAGAGGTTGGGCACAATTCCTTAACGTAGGGCAGATAAAATGGCAAGGGAAAATGAAACAATAGAGTGCCCAACCCGATTTTGGATGCTCTTATGGTGGAGGATGTTTCCCACATGTGCACGCAAGTTGCCATGTGTGGGAGATTCAAATTTGATGGCAAGCTTGAGAGCAGTGGAGTGGTGCATACTTAGATCAATGTCCAAGTATTTTGACTTGGACATTTGATCATAACCATATGGGGCATCTTTTAATCAATGCCTAAAACAAATTTAATTAAATGTGATTGAATTATAGTTCCCTGGAATCTAGGACAGTTATGTTCGACACACCTACCACACTTAGAGGGGGGGTGAATGAGTGTGGGGCTCTTTTTCCCAAAACTTCCCTCTTGCAAAAAAAATCATCAATTAGCATTCAACATTTATTCATTACTCATTGTTGTCATTTATAACCAGTTATATGTGAGCACATATCAACAACATATATCATCAATATATCATCAACAAGTCATCACCACAATGAACACAAAGAACACAAGATGTATGTAC
>JZKD02S0318279.1:467769-482280 GCA_000966675.3 Picea glauca | reverse complement strand
ATTCCACATACCACCAGAAATGGCATGACAAGCACTATCCATCTAGGATAGTTTCACCAACAATTTCCTTGATATTCATCTCGTTATTCCTCATACAAGCATGGGTCCTCCAACATTTCTTCTAGGATAACTCAATCCATAAAGCGTCTTCCCATGAGGGCTTTCACCATAAGGGGACCACTTTGGAGTTCATCCCTTTGTACACCTTATCAATCATGATAATACAATAATGAGAGCATGGGTCCTCCAACCATTCTTCTAGGATAACTCAATCTGCAAGTGTCTTCCCATGAGGGCTTTCACCATAAGGGGACCACTTTGGAGTTCATCCATTTGTGCACCTTATCAATCATTATAAGACAATAATGAGTCATCTATAAATTTTTCCAACAATGCATCATACACCAATGGAACCACATCGATCCATATTCATCATGTATCAACGACAACTCATTGATCCATCTTCATCTATGCATTCTCATCAAGGACAATACATATTATATTGCATAAATCATCAGTCAATCAATCCTTTGACATCAATCAATCACTTGACATCAATCAATGACATCAATCAATCAAACCATTGACATCAATGAAAACATGATCCAACAAGTTACTGGTATGCAATGCAATGGCACTTCAAACGAAACTTTAAACGACATTGCATCCAACACCTCATCCGGTACTTCATCTGGTACTCCTGTGTTAAGTGCATTTTCGCCTCTTTCAATGGACAACCTGCAATTTTGAAGTGTTTTTGACAACCATAGTGGTTAATGAGCAGAGGCAGAGTGTTCCATGCTTACTCATTCTTCTTGTATATGACATATAGTGTCAAAACCTATAATAAACGGGTTATAGAAAGCATAAAACATGTATTGTCAAACCTACAGTATGTAGCTTGTAATGGAAGATAACCAATAAAGAATGGTCTGTTAAGCATGATTTCAGTTATGTATAGCACACAGGAGTTAAGCATTTAAAAATAACATGACTATCAATGTAATAACCTGTATCATGGTAATAATACAAAAATTCTTGCAAAGACTCCTTTCTCTAGGCAATGATCATTTCTCAGCTCATGAACCCCTCCCCCACACCTAAGTATTGTGACACCTCACAATCAAAAGTATAGGAAACTAGTCAGTATCCCCCAATAGCCGAAGATTTATAGTATGTCAAGTGTAAAGATGAAATTTCACAGATTGGTCTGACGAGATAGTTAGGAGATGGCCCCACCTATAGGATAAGAGATCCTATATATATATATATATAAGAAGAGGTAGGTAAGAGAGTTTTAAGATAGTCTTAGAGTCATTCCCCGATGGCAAGTTTATGAGATTCATTAACCTTAGCTAAACCACACATACTTCATGTCATCTTTTTCTGCAAGTAATGTCGTACATCAGGACAAGTTTAGATTTATTATTTACTTTTGTCAGATCATCATCCTCGCTAGGTAGAATGCCTCGCTACCAGCAAGCCTGTTCAATACTCCGGCGGGTTTACCTAGTTACACCACAGGCCGGTACCCACTGCCAGTAGACTTGTTCAATATCTCAGTGGATTAGCCTCTTAAACCCTCAGAGACTGGCCCTCCATCCTTTAATATTTTATTATAAGATTGCTTATGCAAGAAGATGGGGGAGTAGCTCTGAAACAACTTTTCTTTCAATTTTTTTTAATTGGGATGGTATTTATGTTAGAGGATGACTTTCCATTATATTGTTTAGTGGTTTTCCTAATGTAATGGGTACTTAAGCAGATGTGGCCTATCTAAAGATATGATATAATCAACCTATTTAGTGTGTAGTAGATGGTACCATTGAGGAAGAACATAAAGGTATCTCTAGGCTCAACTCACTATCCTCTTTTGTAACTATTGTGATGTGTCCATGACTAACTGCTAATTAGACTTCTTTGTTACTCTTTGATAAAAACACTTGACTCACTTACTCAAGTTTCTTGGAAAAACTGTACAAGAGACCTCTAGGATTGATAGTTATGGTATCACTTCCTTATACAGTGGTGAAGAGTTTCAAGAGAAACTTATTTAGAATGCCTTAACAATTATAATTTTGCAAAAAAATGGCTAATTACAGTAAGTCACTATTCATTTGATTCTTTAGCAGACACAAAATTCAAGTATAACAATGTTTTGATGAAAGATCCTTGAAACTGTGTACTCCCGGCAAAATAATTATTTACAGAAATATCTAGAATTGCCTTACTAACAAAATACAAAAACTATTTACATATATACAGTAGGAAACTCAGAAAATGTTTCAAGAACAAGGGGGACTTCCCCATCTACTAAGGCCAATGCCCTGTCAGCTATCATGACCTGTAGAAAATATTCTTTGGAAAAGGGCTTATGATAAAAACTAAGTCGGTGTCCATTTACCACAAAGGAGACTTGTCCATCGTCAATTGTTTTAATTTTTATAGCTCCATTGTCATATACAGTTTCTACCTCGTAAGGGCCCAACCAACGGGTGATAAGTTTTCCTTTGAATTTTTTGAACCGGGAATCAAACAACAAGGCCCAATCACCAGGCTGGAAGTGTTTCTTTTTAATAAACGTGTCATGCCACTTGCTCCTCTGGTTTTGGACCAATATTGTTTGTTGGATGGCATCTTTCCTGATTTCATCCAATTCATTCAATTGTAGGGCTCGTTGCTTCTAAGCCTCATCTAGGTTCAATCCCAATTCTGCGGCAACACGGAAGGTCCTTACTTGGAATTCTATTGGTAAAAGTACTTGTTTCCCGTACACTAGCTCATAACGGGTATGCCCAGTGGTATTTCTCTAGGTAGTTCGGTATGCCCACAAAGCCTCTGGGAGCCTATCAGCCCAATCTCGGTGATGCAACTGAAAAGTATTGGTCAAAATGTCTTCCTGAACTTTGTTTGTGGATTCTAACTGACCATTGGCTTGCGGGTGGTATGGAGAAGATTTACAATGTTTGATCCCATAATTATCTATTAGCTCTTTCATTAGCTTGGAAGTGAATTGAGTGCCTTGGTCGGTAACAATTTCACGAGGGACATCGAAGCGGGTAAAGATGTCTTCATAGATGAATTTGACAACAGACTTCTCTATGGCCCTAAATAGGGCTTTTGCCTCTACCCATTTGGTGACATAGTCCGTACAAAACAAGATATAATTCTTCCTACAAGACATGGGTGAAATTGGTCCTACAAAGTTGAGGGCCCATTTTTTGAAGGGTTCTATCATAACTTGGGCCTACTGATCAGAATCTGGACTAGGGGTCAAAATTTATCCCAAAAATAAAAGTGCTCAGAATCACTTAAAAACAAACGGGTGCGTAGGCCTCGTCATCATGAACCTAATGCATTTCAAACAGGCTCAAACAGACATCAGATGAGTGAGATATCGTGATCTATTCAATTTTCCAAACAGGTAAAAAAAAACGCTAATTGTACAGTCCGTACATGATGACATGGCAGATGTATGACCTGACACATGGAAATGTTGATCTGGCATAGGTGACATGGAAAGAGATGATGTGTCAGTGTGGATTTGGCAGTTGGAAAATGTGGACGAATCATGTTTCAACACGTCGCACCATGGTAAAGGTTGGTTGTTTAAAATTATTATGGAGTCTGTGGGAATCAAACCCCAGACCTCCACACTTGTGGAATAGTCTTGGCAAGGTCCACCAACCAAAGCGCCACCATAGTGTTTCTTAATAATATATAGTTTTAAAATTATTTAAATTATACCATGTTTGGTTTATGGTAAAAGTTATGGGGAATTCCACCGGAATCGACCCCGCGACCTCCACACACATGCAAAGTCTTGGCAAGAGCCACCCTAACAACACGCTAAATAATGGTTCTTATTATATATGTGATTGAACATATATTTAAATTTGATATGTTTTGTGTTTTGGGCGCGGGTTCAGGCTGGGGCTTAGCCCCAGCCCATGGTTTTGTATGCTCCTCCCATGCTACCATTGCCAAGTATTTGCGTGGGAGTTTTAAATGACTACAACCATCCGCCTGATATGTGGCACAACCACATTTTCCTAGACACTTGTCAATCAATGTTCCCACCACTTGTCACACCTACATTCATTCTTGAAACATAGCCCTTTTTGTGCATTGGGAGGTGGCCACATGGCCCCCCATGCATCCAACACCTTCGCAAATTGGGGGCTAGGTCCGCTAATGGTACTACATTATGGCACGAATTGTGGAAATGAAGTGGGTGTCGGGTTTAGGCATGGGAAATGCCCAAAAGAGAGCATTTTCCTTCAAGAGCAGTTAATGGCCATGAAGGAGGAGAAGCACCAGCTTCTTGAAAAGTTGCATGAGATAGAGACTCAACTCCATGAGGAAAAATAAACCCTTACCAAGTACATGCATGAACATGAGGTATGTAATGTTAGTTTATCTTCAAATTCCTTTCAAGATGAATGCTTTGGTGTTTTTGAAAATCACACTAGAGGAATAGGGTCCAAGTTATTGTTAAAAATGGGTTATGAAGGTAGAGGGTTAGGCAAGCATGCACAAGGCATTGTTGAGCCTATTTTTGTTGAGGAGAGGCCCAAGTATTGTGGTCTTGGATATGAACAAAAAGATGGAGCATATTCCAAATTTGAGGAGACAAGGGAAACAGTTCCAAGAACAACTTTTGTTGCAAGCTCAATACCTCAAGCATGCAAAGTATGTTTTCAAAATGAATGCAAATGTGTGAAACAAAAGAGTTGTGACAACCATGAAGACAAGAACATCTTTGTTGGTCTTCAAAAGAGAGATGGTAACTCTTCCAACTCACCTCCTCAAGAAGGCGATAAAGGTGAATGTTCAAGGTATATTTCTGCCTATCATTCAGTTTCTTTTGATTATGTTAAGCATGGTAAATTTGCATGTAAAAATGGTAGAAAAAATCCATGTACATATTGTGGTTTAGATAACCATCATGTTTCAAGATGTTGGAAAAGATTGACCACATTTAGGAAACTTTCCAAGCAAAGGAAACTTGAAAGGAGGATGCAAAATATTTGCACTCATTGCCAGAAGAGGGGTCATCTCATTGACCAATGTTGGACATTGCATCCAACCACTCATCCACATCACAAGAAGCAGATGGATAAAGAGACTGGCAAGAATGGAAGAGGAGATTCCATCATTGATGTGAGTCAAGATGATTCACAAGAAGACGGTTTTCAACAGAAAAAGTCACTATTGAATTAGCTTGGTAAGAAATGGTTAGATTTCTTGAGCAAGTAAGGCTTGCATTTCTTTTTTTGTATATGCACTTTTCAGCCTTATGTATCCATTTTTGTTGAAAGTTTGACAAGTTGCAGCAGTTTATCACAACTTGTATGATGCAAGTTTGCATGTGAATGCAATTCATTTGAAGGCATTCTTGTTGTTGAACAACTTCACCAGGAGGATGTAAGAGATGGGTATGATACTCACTTATTGCAGCCATTTATCTTTTTCATTTCATCTCTTATGTACCCACATGTTTCGGGTTTATGTACTTATGTTTGTACTTGAAGGAGAGTTGAAGAGCTATGCACATGCATGTGTTTTTGTATGTGTGTAAACAATGAACTTTGTGATAGTTCATTCAGAGAAACTCATGATTGTGACATGGTTGTGTATCATGAATGTCGACTTGTCATTGGGAATGTCGATGTGTTTCAAATGAGTCTCGACTTGTGTCAATGTTGTCTTGACAACTATGTTGTGTTGATCATGTTTTTTTGACTTATGTTTAGTCGATGGTGTTTGTCGGCTTGTAAGTCGATATTGAGTACACCAAGAATGCCATGTATTTTGATGAAGTACAAGATGCGACCGTTTGCTTGAAGATCCAAAAGACTTTGTTGGCATCACTTTCAGTCTTGTATAAATTTGTTTTCAAGATTGATGGTTTTCTTGGTTTGTGACAAGATGTCGCAGGAAAGTTTTTGCAGCCATTGTAGAGCGAATTGTGTTGACACCAAAGAGTTCAAAAGAGGGACTTGATTCTCAGTGGGAAGGATATCAGTATTCCAAGCACAAAGAGAACAGTGGGTCAGCAGCAGCCGGAGAACATTGGTTGAGGGACATAGCCAGTTATAGTGCAGGGCATGTCAAGGTATTCAGGCGATTGTCAAAAAGACTTTTCAAGTAGAATCAATTGATAGAACTTGGAAGAAGAAGAGTATTGAAGCTCAGGAAGATAATCATTAGCTTTTGTGGGTCGAAAATCCTTTCAGTGGGAAGGTGTGATCAAAATCTGGACCAGGGGTCAAAATTTAGCCCAAAAATAAAAGTGTTTGGAATCTCTTCAAAAAGAATGGGTGCGTAGGCCTCATCGTCACGAACCCAATGCACTTCAAATGGGAACAAATAGACATCAGATGAGTGAGATATCGTGATCTGTTTGATTTTCCAAACCGGCAAAAAAAATTCCAACTGTATAGTACATGATGACGTGGTAGGTGTATGACCTGACATGTGGTAACACTGACATGGTAGAGGTGATATGGAAAGAGATGACGTGTCAATGCTGAGTTGGCAGTTGGAAAATGTGGACGAATCATGTTTCGACATGTGGCACGATGGTAAAGGTTGGTTGCTTAAAATTATTATGGAGTCTGTGGGAATTGAACCCCAGACCTCCACACTTGTGGAAAATTCTTGGCAAGGGCCACCAACCAATGCGACACCATGGTGTTTCTTAACACTATATAGTTTTAAAATTATTTAAATTATACCATGTTTGGTTTATGGTAAAAGTTATGGGGGAGTCCACTGAACTCGACCCCACGACCTCCACGCACATGCAAAGTCTTGGCAAGAGCCACCCTGCCAACGTGCCAAATAATGGTTCTTATTATATATGTGATTGCACATATATTTAAATTTGATATGTTTTGTGTTTTGGGCATGTGTCCGGACTAGGGCTTAGCACCAACCCATGGTTTTGTACGCTCCTCCCATGCGACCATTGCCAAGTATTTGCGTGGGAGTTTTAAACAACCACAACCATGCACCTGATACATGGCACAACCACATTCTCCTGGAGACTTTTCAACCAATGTGCCCACCACTCATCAAACTTACGTTCATTCTTGAAATGTAGCCCTTTTTGTGTGCTAGGACGTGGCCACATGGCCCCCCATGCGTTCAAGACCTCCGCGAATTGGGGGCTAGGTTCATTAACGATGCTACTTTATGGCATGAATTGTGGAAATGGTGTGGGTGCTAGGTTTAGACATGGGAAACGCCCAGAAGCTAGATTACTGTCACACAGGTGCATTTTGGCGAACCAGAGATAGCAAGCTTGAAGGAGGAAAATGGCAGGAGGCCTATCTTCTTCATTTTTTGGCCAAATGAGGTGCCAAAAAAGCCCAGCTAGGGTTTTTTGGATATTCTAAATGCATTGGAACTATTTTAAAAGCCATTTGGAGACTTCTTTTGCAGGTGTTTCTATCTTGAAGTTTCAGGAGCTTAAGGGAGCTTAGGGCCCCCATTGATGGAGGCCATGGTTAGATGAGCCCAAGTCTGTGTTTTGTGACTGAATAGTCATTTTTGACTAATTGTTATGCTCTTAACACATTGGGATAGGTTTGAGAGGCTTTTGAGGACTTTTACAGGTGTGTTTTTCCATAAGGAAGCTTAGGGAAGCTCAAAGACACCAATAGAAGAGGTCATGCCCGGATGAGCCATGGTCCATTTTTAGAATTCTATTAGTCATTTTTGGGGTTTTTATGTATTTTGAACCCAATGGTACAATTAGTAACTCTATTGGAGTTGAGAAACAACTTGTAAAATAATATTTGACAAACTAATCCCAGAGAGCCTAGTCCATTGATGGAGGCTCAAGGAGATGTAGCCCAGTTGGGGGTAAACTCCTTTATCATCTTGTTATTGTTGTGAGTTTGCTGGTTATATTTGCTGCAAGATATGTTTGTTGTGTATTTATTTAAAACACATATTTAACCTTACAAAGACCTCACACATAAACATTTAAAAGAAGCTTGAACTTGACACATAAAAACTCTTGCATAACTAAGACATTGAGCAAGGTCTTGAAGTTTATTTTAATGGAGTAGAGGGTTCTTGCATAGAAAAACAAGTCAGCCCCCTATTTTCAGATCACCTACAAAGGAATTTCATCAGATGATGTAGGTCTACCTATCCTTTGGAAACTATCACAGCTTCTCACATACTTGGTAGCATCTTTGAAAATGTTAGGCCAATAGTAACCTGAATGTAATACCTTATATGTTGTGTGATTGTCAGAGAATTGGCCACCACATGGTCCATCATGACAACTTTGTAGTATTTCAGGGACCTCGTCCTCTCAGACACATCTACAAATAATCAAATCAGGACCTGTGCAAAAAAGATCATGACCAACCCAAGAGTAATTAGCACTCTGTGTAATAATTTTCCGCTTTTCATGAGGTGACAAATGAGACGATAACTTCCTAGTAGCCAGATAGTTTGCCATATCTGTAAACCATGGGGTATTGACAAAGAGGGAAAAGAGGTGCTCATCTGGGAAACTATCATCTACAGGGATGTCATCATCCTTATTCTTTATTCAGGAAAGAAAGTCAGCTACTACATTATCCTTTCCAGGTCAGTCAAGCACAGTAATATTAAATTCTTGTGATAATAAGAGCCAGCTAGTCACTCGACCATTAGTTATAGGTTTATTCATGAGGAACCTAATGGTGGAATGATAAGTGTGTATAAATACTTCATATCCTATAGTGTAATGATGAAACTTGTTAATAGCATGATCAACTGCCAAGAACTCTTTCTCGGTGACTGTGTAGTTCAACTCGGTAGGGGACAAGTTCTTGCTTATAAAATAAATGGCATAGGACTATTGGTCTTCTTTCTGCCCTAATAACCTTCCTATTGCGGTGTCAGAGGCATCAGTGGATATATGAAATGGGAGAGTCCAATTGGGCCCTCTAAGAATTGGTGCCATAGATAGCTTGGCTTCCAGGGTTTCAAAGGCAGTTTGACAATGCTTAGTCCAAACAAAATCAACATCTTTTATCAATAATCCAAACATAGGTGCAACAATCTTTGTAAAATTTTCAATAAACTTCCAGTAATATCCGGCATGTCCAAGAAAGCTTCTCACCTCTTTCTGAGTCTTGGGGGGTGGGCGTCTAATAATGACCTCAATCTTTGCAGGATTGACTTTTATTCCTTCAGATGAAACATGATGTCATAGAACCACTCCTTCAGTTAGCAACATTTTTCATTTTTCATGAATTAGGGATAGGTTCATTTCCTGGCATCTGATAAGGACTTTTTCTAAGTTGTCTAAGGCTTCCTGGTAAGTGTTGGCATAAACTATGAAGTCATCCATATAGACCTCCACACAATCATGAATAAGATTGCAAAATATCCCTAATACTGCTTGTTGAAATGTGGCAGGAGCATTACACAATCCAAATGGTAATACTCTATAGGCGTAGGTGCCTCAAGGACAAGTAAAGGTAGTCTTGTCCTAATCCTCGGGTGCTATAAGAATCTAGTTGTACTCGTTGTACCCATATATAAAGGAGAAATACTTCTTTCCAGACAAGGTATCTAGAACTTGGTCAATGAAAGGAAGACGAAAGTAGTCTGTCAAAGTGGCCTTATTGAGTTCCCGGAAACCAACACAAATTCTCCATTTCTTGGTCACTTTCCTTGGAACCACTACTAGTGGGGATACCCACTTACTATCAGAGATGGGATAGATAAATACGAAATTTAGAAACTTTTGAATCTCCTCATTGACTATATCTTTGAGTGTTGGGTTCATCCTTCTCTAGGGTTTCCTAACAGGTGTCACTTCCCCCTGGGTGTATATATGGTGGATGCATGTGTCAGGATGTATACCCTTCATGTCAATATATTCCCAGGAAAATGCTCCTGATTGTTCTTTAAGGATATCTACTAACCGTTTATGTTGGTCTGTATCTAGCCCGGAGTTTATATGTAAAAATTTCCTTGGACTAATCTCATAGGGTATAGTATAAGACATGGCAGACTCATCTATTTCGAAAATAAAAGATGTCAAAGAAAAAATAGATGGATCTAATTGTTCTTGAAATTCTTCCCCAAACATGTACTCAAATTGGGGAAAAGACTGTGGAAAATCCACACATGTAATAGCAGAAATGAATTGGTTTAGCACATTTTCTGGTGTATGCTCCTGAAGTGCCCATGCATGGTCACTTGGCAATACAGGTTCTTCCTAGTCTTCATTCTCGTATAGATATTCAAGCCACCATAGATTCTCCATAATAGGTTGAGCTGGAGGGTAGATGGTGAGCTTCTAAATAGAGAGACCATTTGAGATGGTCATTTCTCCTTCTCTACAACCAATAAATGCATTGGTTGTGGCTAGCCAAGGTCTTCCCAAAATAACAGGATGGCCTCGAGAAGGATCCTTTGAATGAATGAAAATAAAATCTACAAGGTACTCCCATGAGGCTAAAGTAACCATGACATCATCTAAAATCCCTTCAGGTATAACCCTAGTCTTATTTGCTAATTCCAAAATGGTTGGGGTAGGCCAAAGAAGAGGTTGTAACTGTAATTGTTCCAAGGTAGTAGCAGTCATAACATTGATGGCTACCCCTAGGTCTATGAGAGTGTTTCTGATGGAGACCTCCTTAATGGTTATAGTCACTACAGGGTTTCCTGGATTCCCATACTTTGCTAGCTTTGGATGCTCTGATATGTACTCAGAGAGTCCTCCTACCAAATGTACTGTAGGAGGGTACTTTTGCTTCCTACCTGTCTTCTTGATACATAATTCTTTGACTACCTTACTATAGATTGGAATGTCTTTAATGGCTTGAAGCAAAGGAATCTTGACACAAACATTTTTCAATTCATTAAGAATATCAAATTCCAGACGGGTGGTAGTTTTCTCGATTAGCAATTGGTTTGGATAAGGAGGGACTTTCGTAATTTGTGAAGGTTAATTTTGGGGAAGCTTAGGTTATTGATTCTTCGGGATAATAACATATTCCCACCTAGTGTCATCCATGGGTTGTTGGGTGGTTTCTTCTTCTTCTTCTTCTTCTTCCTAGATGACTACTTGTTATCACTCCAGGAAACTCTCCTAGGTTGTAAGTCAGAGATGCCTAGTAACTTAATCTTTTTGGAAACTATTTCTCAATAATAGGTGTGGGTTTGGATCAGGATGAATATCTTAACCTCTATATTGTATTTTCAAGACAGTCTAACTATATTCATGCAATACAAGGCCTTCAAGAGCTATTTGTCAGATAGATTTGTATAACAGATGGATAAGAAAACCAATCGGTTAACCAAAACATACATAAACAATATATATGATGGGTCAACAAACTAGCCAAAGATGCTTATGATTCTTTCTTAACAATCAAAAGTAAGATGACAGTTACCATAGGACCATTAAACAAAGACAAAACACTCATATGCATAGACAAAGATGAAGGAGGGTCTGACAACAACAAATGAAAGAAGCTTGCAGGATGATATATTAGAGAAAGTGTCTTTCATACAAAACAGTAGAATATAAAACTCAAAATCAAACCCCAGTGTTCATCTTTTGTTTTCAGCTTTATAGCTTTTACAACACAGTATCTAGATCTTGAATTAATGGATCAGATATGCCTAAAATAGAAAGTCAAAACTAATTGCAAAAGATAAGGAATGATCCTCAAAATGAGGTCAATCCCATATTTCATGGTCTTCAGTTCTTGTAGAGTTCTTGTGCAGTGTAGAATAGCCTTCCAAGGCTGATTGATGACTCTTCCAAGAGATAAAATTCGAATTTGCTGAGATGTGCAAAAAATCCCAATTTGTTGCCCCCAAAATAGGTGCCAAAACCAACTTGGCTACCTTTTCTAATCCTTATACACCAAAAATGGATCTTGAAACTGAATATATAATTCATCATCTATTAATCATGAGTGTTTTCAAATGTTTTGGATCAGAAAAACCTCAATCTGTGCAAAATTTAGCTTTCTCTGTTTAGTTACAGGTTTCAGCGGTTAACACAGAGGACTTTCTGGGTGAATTAACTACCGAAAGATCTGCTTTCGGTGGTTAATGAACAGTCATCCTGTTCACCTAAACCACCAAAAAATTAGCTTTGTCAAAACTTCAAAATTTGCAAAAATGATTACCTTGATGCTTTGCTGAGTGTTCAAGGTCTTTTTGATGATGCAACTCTTCCTCGTGCAGATATGTGAACTTCAACATGCCGAGTGGAAGACTGTGCTATATCTACCATTTTTGTAGTTAACTCGGCTAGAGTTTCCAAACCTGTTTGATCGTGTGTTGGAGGTTGAGGCTCTTTTAACTTCAGCCTCAAAAGTCTAAGTTGCCTGTATAGCTTTGTGTTCTCCCTTATCAGCACCCTGTTCCTATCCTTGATTTTATCATGCTTTTCCTTGAGAATTTGGTTCATGTTAAAAATTTCTGCATTTCTTTTAGTCAAGTCTGTATTTTCCTTTTTAATAAATCTTTATAAGACTTCCATATCATAGATTTGTTTCAGAAGTTTATTGATTTTCTGGCCTTAGATGATTTAGGCTTGCTTGAAGAATCTTTTTCTAATGGTTGACTGTGTTCATATGGAGGAGTTGATGAGGGAAAGTTGGGATAATCTTCTACAACTTTCTCAACCTGTTCATCACCTTGCATCTCTGCTAACTTCTACTTTGGCTCTGAGTCACTGTATGGTAAGTTCAAAGGGTTATCTCCTTTAGCAACGTCCTTGGTCTGCTCACCCTCAAACTGTAACTTCCTTTTGGTTCTTTTTCTTTTAGTAGAGGATGATTTTGTTGGCTCTGTTGGTGGTGAGATAGCCTTCCTCTTTCTTAGACTTCTCTTAGGGGTGAGAGACTTCTTAGCAATGGACTTCTTCCCCTTTTCATCCTGTTATAAATTGGTTTGGAATTCATTCCAAAATAGGAAGTAATTCCAGTCCACTTGTTTCTTCTTCAATGACTCTCTAATAATAAGTGTAATCAAACCTTGGTGTGACAATCTATTGGCCACTTTGGTAGAATTCTCCTTGATTTGTCTAGCCATTTTTGTGAGAGCTTTGTGCAGGTAGAAAGGCAAATTGATGGGAGACCTGCCTATAAAATGGTTCAATAGCTTGAAGTGATAAAACATGACTCTATTGTATCTACCTTCACAAGTGATATAGACAAAGATTGCCTTCAGGAGATATTGCCACTTAGGTTCCGGAAAAGACATTGGTATGTATTTTTTCCATATAATATCCTTGTGCAGAGGCTGTAGGTAGGATCTAAATTTAATGTTTGAAGAAACAGTTGATTTGAACCAGCAATTGCCTATTCTAGGGAGACCATTTAACTTAGCTATGGCTGCCTCATCGACCACAAACTCCTCTTTTCCCACTTTTGTTGCTCTTCCATCATACAAGATAGAAAAGGATTTAGACATGTGTTGGTGGAAATCTGCCAATTTTTCACAATATGCATAGACTCCTACTTGCTTAAATAACTCGGCCACCTCAGGGTGAGCCTCAAGGTACCAAACTCCATCCAATTCAACCCTTAGAACTGGCCTTGCTTTCGGCATTTAGTAATTGTTGACCTATACCTGTGATTTAGAAAAATCTTCATGCCAAGGAGACAAAAAATCTAAGATTTAGGGTGATAGGGAGTATGACTTAGAGTAAACAAATGAGACAGGGTGACTCATAGTTTTGATTGCATAGCTCAACCACTAACTGAATCTAAACAACAAATTGATTGAATGCAAGCCGAAAATTTCGAGTTTCGGTGAGATATAGAATTAAATTGAAAGAGCATGGGATTCAAACTACCTAATTGTTTGCACCCTCTTCGTCACCTTGGTGTGCAAATGAGAGGTGCTTACATGCTCAGTTGGGTCTTGCTGAGCATGACAGCTATAGAGGAAAGAGTTAGAGAAAGAAAAACAAAACTATAAGAAAGAATTAAACTAAAACAAACTAAAATTATGAGCATATGGATATAGAAATAACAAACACAAAAAGACCAAGATCACCAATGTTTTTAGGCTGATCTATTGATGAAATCAAAGCAAAATGAAAAAAGGGGACTATGAGTCCCTTCTTCCTCCAATGGAAGGCTCTTGGACCCTCACAAACTTGCTCTCCTTACAAGAAAAATAAAAATGGTGATGAAAGAACTCCTTTACAAACCCACTCAATGGAGAGGTGAGTTTCTCAATGAAATGGTGCCAAAGTGGTCTTGTCAAGGATTGAGTCCTTAAAACAATCTAGGCAGCATAACATTACATGAAATTCCTTGAGAAAATGAGGTTTCTTCATGGTTTTTTATAGCATTGCATTGGGTGATTATGTAACTCCTTTGTAGTGTGAAGAGAGGCTCTTTAGAGATTTATTAGGTCTTTGACCAGCCTACCATGTGGATTCAGCTCAGATTTGAGGGTCAAATCGGCTTGGGAGATGATCCATAAGTGGTTGGGAGGCCGACCAATTCAATAAATGCG
>JZKD02S0318279.1:403432-442546 GCA_000966675.3 Picea glauca | reverse complement strand
TCTTCTTGTACATAATTTTTGTTTCAGTTTTGTTTTCTTTATTTTTGGTATTCTAATAACTCCATGCCCAATGGTACTAGCAACTATTTTCAGATTTGTAATAAGGCTACTGAGTTTGGCTAAGTTCTTGGTCACCTCACCGGGAGATGCCCATCCCAGTTGGAGCCAAATGTTAACTCCCAAAGTAAAACCGTTATTTCGGTTGAACTTTGTAGAGGATATCTTAGTTATTGGTCACATGCTTAAGCTAGTTTGGTGTTTTCTTAGTTTAAGAAAATCTTTGGTATTTGGTTTTGTCAAGAGATTGGAAAAACAACAGCTTTCGGTGGTTTGGGCGAGCCCTCGGCGTGCTCATTAACCACCGAAAGCGTTCAGTTTCGTCAGCAAAGTGGTCGATTTAAAATGCAAACAACCGCTGAAAGGGTTTGATCGGGCAAACAAAAAGCTCGTGCTTTCGCACGAGCCATATGTCAAAACGTTGCAATGATGAAAATTCAAACCGCCAAAAAGCTCGCGTTAGAGGACATGATAATCGTTCGTGGGTTTCCGCCGAAAGGTTTCAAATTCCTGTGCATCATCCATTGCACGTCACTTCCAAATCTACGCCAATCGGTGACAGTCAGTCACGGTCGCACGGAGCTTCATTCCTTCTCAGGCAACGGATACATTCATGATTAATTGACAAGTCATCTGTTCAGTTTAAAACTCCAAACGTCATATGGAACCCGGAGATCGCTGAGGATATTTATCAACACGCGATTTTTTCAACAAATCGCGAATTTTCAGTCTCAGTCTCTCTTCTTGGGCGAAGTGGCGTGGTATCCGAATTCAAACAGGCAACTCGAGTCAGGTAAAGTGGATTAGGCTATCAGGTAAGCTTGTAAACACTTCTCTGTAAAAATTTCATGAATTGATTTTACCCGAAAGGTCCAGATTTCGGCTTTACTTGTCTAAACTGTCTTTAGTTGTGGGTCGGTATGTCAATACTTTTTTAAGTCTGTAAACCCTACTCTGTAAAAAATTCATAAATAGACTTCCCCCCAAGAAATTGAAGATTCGGGTGTCCCTGCCAGTCTGTAATTTGAATGTGTGCCAACTTTCTAGTACAGTCGAAAACCCTATGCCCTGTCGAACCATTCTACAGTCTGTTTGCAAATGACAGTGACCATATATTTAGCTCCTAGAACCTCTGTTCCCCGAATATCTGGCTAGTTATAGTTCCAGAAACAGTTCACTTTCAGTATGTCAAGATCAGGTCCCGCATTAAGGTCAGAGGCAGACGGTATGTGGTACTTCCAGGAGCATCCCGAGGTTGCAGAATGCTTCCAGCAGGTGGGCATTTTCTCATATTGTGAGAAATTAATGACCTTTCATCAACAGATCGCTGAGGCGTTTGCCCTTTCATATGATGGCAGAGTTGCCAAAATCGACAGAGAAGAATTTATCATAGATGAGGCCTCCATTGTTGAGTATACAGGATTGTCTAGGACAGGAGGTTGATGGTTCAAAACATCTGCGCCTTCAAACGTTGAGTTTAGATCCTATCTATTTCCAATCCATAAAACTCTAACATGGAAAAAGGACATTCCCTTATCTTACCTGGAGCCAAAATGGAAAACTCTTCTGAAAGAAATCCTGGTATACATTACATGCGAAGGACGTTATAACAGGGTTTTATATTATCATTTCAAATTATTAAATCACTTCACAGGCAGGGAACCTTTGAACATACCCTACTTTTTTCATAAGACCCTGATCAAAATGGCAAAACAGGTGAAGGTTCAGCCCACTAAAGTTGCAAGCAGGATATCTCATCAAGGTTTGATTTGCCTCCTTATCAAAGAAGGTCTTCACAGAAAGAAAATAGGATGGAGTCACTTTTTGTTTTGGAACGAATTCCAGACTGAGAAACCTCCAGAGAGGCAAACAAAAAGGTCCAGAAACAGGAACCCTCCTACTAATCACCGAAGAAGAAAGGGAATTTCTATGCCCAGGGAGGCTATTAAGGCAGCACCCAGAAAACAGGAAGAAACTAGAAAGAAATTAAAGCTTGAAGACAGGAATCCTGTCACAACAAAAAATCCACTCAACTTACCCTACAGTGACTCAGATCAGGAGCAGGAAATGTCAGAGTTACAGGATACCTTGCAGTCTAAACATGATGCAGAATTGAAGGCAGATATACCTCCAACAATGCCTCCAGAAACACATAGGCAGCCGAAGGCAGAGGCTTCATCCAGCAAACCTCGCAGAGGTAAAACCAAGAAAATAAACAAGCTTCTGAGGGAAATATATGAGATGGAAGTGCTCGAAAGAGTAATCAAAAAGGCAAATGCAGATTTAACAGAGAAGGTTGCTGAGCTGATCAAAGAAAACGAAACTCTTAAGGAAAATCATAATTCCATCAAAGGGAGAAACAAAGAACTGATCAGGGAAAACATGAAATTATACAGGCAGTTAAGAGAGTTAAGACTTAAGCTGAAAAGATTTGAGTCTTCAGAAGAGGAGAAAACAGGGTTAGATACATTGGCAAATCTGGCCACCACCATGATAGAGGTGACACAACACAGATTCGAAAGTCTGCAAGGATAAAAGCCACAACATCTAAGAAAGCATGAATGACTAAGGAAGTTTCAGAATGATCATTTTTGCAATTTTGAAGAATTTTCAAAGTGCAACTTTCGGTGGTTTAGGCGAGCCATACTGAGCTCATTAACCACCGAAACAGGCACTTTCGGTGGATGCTTTACCCAGAAAATGCTCCAGTCAACCACTGAAAGCCTGTCAACCCAGATTTTGCATAAGATTTTGCACAGGTCGAAGATTTTGGATACAACATGAGTTGGAACCTTTTCCAATACGTGTTTCATGAATTATCTCACTCACTCCAGCATCTACTTTTGGTCTATGATGAAGAAAAGAACGACTTCAAAGGTAAATGGATAATTTCCTTTGAACTGAAAAACAGGGTATCCTGCCAGCTCAGCCAATTCGACTTGGCTTCAGTAGAAGAAGAGTATTTTAGCCTTGGAAGGCTGTCTCCACATCATCAACATTCAACAGGAGCAAAATCAGAGATCTACCACTTTTTGAGGAAATATTCCTTGTATTTTGCAAACAGTTTTACTTTCTATTTTTAGTAGATCTGATCCATGTTTTTAGGATCAGATGGTTGTTTTGTAATCTTATAAATATCAGAACAAGACATGAACTGAGGGTTCGATTCTGGACTAAAGAAGGTTATTTTGTACTCAGACTTTATTCTAATACAGATCACAGGTTCCTTTCAGTTTTGATTATCAGCTTTTCACCTTTCCTTCTACATTATTATCTGTGTTGTCAAGCTTTGAATGGCTGTTATCCCATTGTTTAGATCATAACTTGATAATAACTCTTTCAATTGTCTCTTAGACACTGCTGTGAACTGGTTTAGTGATAATTTGTTCTCCACCCACTTAAAGCTACTTGCTGATTAATCAATTCTTGAGAGCACTGTCTATTTGTTTATCATTTTAATGTTTGAATGCTTTAAGCTGTATTGAGTTGTCCCATTGATCCACCTTTATAAAATATAAAAAACATTCATCTTTTAAGTTACCAAGCACCTTTGGTCTACAACCACAAAGGGTTTCTTGGAGAGATAACAGAATGCATGAGCCAAATTCTGTGTCTACAACATAAATAGGATGATTTACAGAATGTTTTGCATCACTGATGATGTAGGCAAGTTGATTCTCTCTGTAAAGTCTTTTTGGCTCTCCTCCAAACATCGGGATCATAGCATATGAAAGATCCATCTGCAAGGTACCCCCTAACCTTTTGCTCCATGGACGTGACAAGAGGAGTCCGAACTTGGGTGGGATATCAGCAACCACGACATCCATTACCATGCTTCTCATTGGAAATTGGGCAAGGTTTATAACAAGGTATTTTATGAGGCCAAGGTATCTGACTTTCCTAGAGTCAAAAGAGAAGAGATCATGATATGGTTTGGTGACCTCAAGAAGAAGTTAATCCACCACTGCTTTGGGGCATAAGATTATGTGATGCTCCTGAATCAAGCAAGCAGTTGTGAAGGATCTTATCATGAACATTTAGGAATATATAGAAAGGTGGACAAGAGTCATCTCGATATTCTATCATAGGCCCTATAGTTATTGTAGGCTTTTCATCTTGTAATTTTACAAAATCAGCAGATGAAGAGGTCTTTGGTTCAAGGGACTTCAAGATGGGAGACTTGAAAATGTCATTCTTCATAAGCTCGGTGAATGGCATAGGTATTTTTACTTTCTAAATTTCTGATTCAAAATTAAAAGAGTATGATGACTTGTCAGAAGTTTTTACCTCATTAGAAAGAGCTCTAAGGATAGCTTGCTCCTTGAGTTGGGGATGAGATTGCTTTTGCTGCCATTTTGTAGAAATAGGGGTCTGCTTTACAGGAGCAACAGGCTGCTTGGCAACAAATTCTTTCTTCTTCACAGGAGCAGCAGGCAATGGTTTAGGGGCAACATTTTTTGATCTTAAATTATAACCTTGTTGATCATCCATCTGATAGGCAGATTCTTCAATACTTGCCTCATGAATTTCTTGATCCATATAGGCTTCTTCATAATCTACTTGTGTAAAAAAGGAGGAATCATTTTCATCACCAAAACAATTTATGTCATCTTCTTCTTCAACTTCATCATGAGATAACTGTTGTTCCTCTTCTAGCATTGCATTTTGGAAAGGGGTCTGATTCTTTGATCATCAGTTGCATTCTTGTCTCTCTGAAGGATACAGACTTGTTGATTGTTCCTTCTGTAAGGGAAAGCATTTGGATTTCTAGGGACAAAATCATTTGGCTCTTTTGTCCTTACTGGTTGATGATTCTGAATCTTTAATTTTGACATTTCAGATCTCAAGTTGTCCAACATCTTGGCCATCTTTTCCACTTTTCTATTAGAAGAAGAAGGGGGATCAACATAAAACTTCTTTCTCTCAACTTTTCCTTTAAGTTTATGAGATGCCATAATATTTGATTTGACTTCGAGAGCAGCATCTTGCATTAAAGAAAGTGTGGCTGATCTTCTTTGTCTAAGAATTAAACAAAAGTCTGGATCAAAAGCAGCAGAAAATGTGATCTTTGTTGATGCATCACTTGGTTTGATCTCTGCAGGGATCTTGCCAAACATTCTATTAAATCTTTTGATGAAGTCTGATACCAACTCCCTATCTTCTCTTCTTAAGTTTCCAAATTCAGAAATGTAATATAGAATATCTCTTCTTTCTCCCTAGTGTTTTAAGAACACCTCATCTAGTTGTTCAATACCTGTCACTGAATTTGCCGGTAGCTCTTTGAACCACTTCCGGGATTGGCCATCCAAACTCTGCACAAAAACTCTGGTTGACACATTTGCTTCTGAAATGTTAATATTTTCAGCATAAGCATAAAAAGCTTTTATATGTTCTTCGACAGTATAATCCCCAGCTCCGGTAAACTTTGGCATATATTTCTGATAATCTCTGGTTGGCATGGAAGATAAGGGATTTGGAAAAACAAGTGGAGCATACCTATTTGCTAATATTTGTTCCATATTGGTTAAAGGGATAGCCATGGAAATCTTGGGGGTTGATACAGAGGAAGAATTTTCAGGAGATGAAGGTTGAGATGGGATAGATGAGTTTAAACAAAATGATTGTCTCACTTCACTTTGAGCAAAATTTTCAGAAATGGGTGGAAAATAAGAGGCCCTGTAAAACTGACCAAGCAATAAGGCTAAGCTTTCTTCTCCCTTAGAGGACAGATCATGTAAAATATCTTCGAGAACACGCAGATTAGTATGAGTATAGAAAACACCCTCTATAGGCTTTGTGGGTGAGGAATTCAAAGAATAAGAAGAAGAGGTTTCTTTTTGTTGAGGGGACCCTGTAATTACTTCTTTAAGGTTGGATGTAATATCATGCTCAAAAACAGAGTTTGTAACATTAGAGGAAACTGAAGGCTCCTCAACCTTCAATCTTTCGGATACAATTTCAATTTCCTGAGAACTATGAGTTTCAGCAGCAGGGGATTCAACTAGAGGTCTTTTAGATATGAAAGAAGAAGTGTCAGTTTGAGTACCTAGATTTGATGTCTTTGCAGATCCAGAAGCCTGTCTTTGTAAAGCCTTTCCCCTACTGATGATCTTCTTAGGGTCTGAAACTGGTGCTGCCAGTGGGCCTTCTTGGATATAAATTCAAGGTTTGAAGGAACAGTTGATTTGAACCAACAATCCCCTGTTCTAGGGAGACCAGTGAACTCATCTATGGCTCCCTCATCGACCACAAACTCCTCTTTTCCCACTATTGCTACTCTTCCATCATACGAGATAACAAAGGATTTAGACACGTGTTGGTGGAAATCTACCAGTTTTTCACAATATGCATATACTCCTGCTTTCTTAAAGAACTCGACCACCTCAGGGTGAGCCTCAAGGTACCAAACTCCATCCAATTCAGCCCTTAGAACTAGCCCCGCTTTAGGAATTTAGTAATTGTTGACCTGTACTTGTGATTTAGGAAAATCTTTGTGCCAGGGAGACAAAAACTCTAAGATTTAGGGTGACAGGAAGTATGACTTAGAGTAAACAAATGAGATAGGGTGACTCATATTTTTGATTGCATAGCTCAAGCACTAACCGAATATAAACAACTGATTGACTGAATACAAGATGAAAATTTTGAGTTTCGATGAGATATAGAATTAAATTGAAAGAGTATGGGATTCAAACTACCTGATGACTCGACTTGGCTTGATTGGTTTGACAATTGGCTCGATAACCATCTGTTGAACTCGAACTCCACTTGGTAATCACCATAAAAAATGGGATTATGGCCTCTGAGTATGCATTTACTTGATGAAATCACGGGCTCAAGACTAATCATTTCTATTAGTCGGGAATCACACATAATTTTCTATGTTTCTGTCGAGCCTTAATTCTGAAATGACCAATGTAGTTAAAAGGAAAATAGGGCATCAATCTTCAGATAGATGCAATAATAATGTGCATACCTTACCACCTCCATGGAATTTCGGTGGTTATGTCTTCATGATTATGCCAATTGACAGCTAGCTCTTACTAAAGCACGGGCTTTTCATTTTTCCCGTGGAAATCTTTTCGGTGGTTAGCAGGGATTTTTCTTTTCCCTCTTAACTACTGAGAACAAAGGCTTTCGATGTTTAATGAGCGCTTTTCAGGCTCACCTAAACCACTAAAACCTGAGATTCTCTCTTTTGCTTGAAAAAACCGAATCAAAAGTTCTTTCCAAGTTTATTTACAGAAAATAGACTCTCTAACATACCTAAAACAATTTAGAAATAAATTTTTGGACAACAATCTATCACCTAAAAACCAAAATCTCCATCGATTTATTTGAGGAGATAACACTAGTGAAGGTCTCTGCCTATATAGAAGTTTTCTCGATCTTAGTTGCATTTCCTATAATGGAACATGAGTAATAACATATGTCAGGAAGGCCTACATCTCAACATTATTAAGAGGTTGAGGGGGTTTATTATTGGGATTCAGCACTAGCTATGCTGGTAATAGTGTTGGTCTCAGGGAGATTTCATTTTGAAATTGGAGAGGTTTTTGTTGTGGGATAGGAGGTAAAGGTGGTGGAACAAAACCTGGCAGAAGCTGCGGAGTGTTTGATGAGAACTGAGGATAAGGATGGTTGTACATAGGGATAGTTGGAGCTTAAGGGTTTCCTTGGTTATGTCCTACCCTCCATCCTTGAATCCAAGGATGTTGGTACTGAGTAGACCAATTTTTCCAACCTGGTAAGTTCCATTGTTGTTGTTGATAATAGGATGGAACTTGGGACTATAGATCTGGTATGTGGGCTAATTCCTAGGCTGCCATAGCCTCCTAGGTGCATAAGAAGACTCCCCAAGGTCTCCACTCCTATATATGGCTACAAATCGGGAAATGATAGAAATTTTTCAGTCACATGGTATTTCGTACAAAAGCCATAAACTAAAATGTTATCTAATGGGCACTCCCTTGAGGAATGCTTCCTCCTACATCTTGGGCAATATATGCTCATTGCTACATTTTCCTCCTCCTATTTCTTTTTGAGTTTAAAGGTATCCAACTAGGAACCTATTGTTCTTAAGATGTTAGTCTTGAAGTTTTCTAAAAGGTTCCCTATCTCTTCTCTTGTAATACTACCTGAACTATCTAGTTTTAAGCTTCTATTGTAAGGGTCCCAAACATTCTTCCCTATTTTGGATCTACTCCTTGAGTAGTTTTTACACATTTCACATTTTTCAGCAAATGGTTTATGAGAGATGTCACCTGATTCCATCAGGTTAAGCATATCTAAATATTCTTCTGAAATTCCCTTAAGGAAAAGAGCCCTAACTGCATCCTCTGGGAGATCATGGTATTTTGACTTCTGGGAGATATAACCAAATCTTTCCATATAGTCTTCAAGGGTATCGTCTTCTAACGGTTGGACTTTAAATATGTCATTACGAGATTCTTTGGTCTTGCAGTAGTCTTGGTACTTCTTAAGAAAGATGTCTTTCATGGATTCCCAAGACCTAATACTGGATTCTCCCAACCCCATGAACCATCTTAATGCAGATTCTTTGAGGGTGGCAAGAAAGGGTTTTAATTTATGGGCATCTTGCACATAGTTGTAGCTCATGCACAAGATGTCAAATTCAAAAAGGAAGGTGTCTGGATCTTCATTGTTTTTACCATAAAAGGTAGGCAGTGCTGAGAGGGGAATATTCTTCATGTTGACATTTGGAGTGGTGTCTAAAATCGGAAATCCGAAGGTAGTTTCAGTTTGGTTTCCAATTTCATCTTCCTCACCGTGTCTTATATTGCTATGGTCCTCCTTATCACCCATATTGGCTTGGTTTCCAAAAAGAGAGTACCTAAGTGGTTTTATCTTTGAAGAGAACAAAGTTTCTCTTTGATGAAAAGGTCTTCCTACTGATTGGATGTCTGGGACTCTACTCGAGCCAGTTGATATTAAAGATGTCAAATTTTCTGTGTCAATTTGAGAGATAATTTCATTGGCTGAGCTACCAAAAAAAAGATTCACATGTTCAAGGTCTATGATATCTTTAAAATTAGAGTCCCCTGGTGGTGGTGTAAAAGAAAAGGTTGTATTGTTTGGTTTTGTGGAAGACTCAAGTGGTCTTGCCTCCTGTCCTAGTATGATTGATGCTTCAATTTCTTGTTCTATAGTCCTCCTTGTGTTAGTCCCTTCATATACTATTTTATCTCTTTGAGTCAAGCTAGCTCCTGTTTTTTAGTATCGGTCTGCGGATTTTATAAGCAGAACATTCCTTCCCCCAAAGAGATTGGAAGGAACCTTGGTTGAAAGGTATGATTCTGATTTAATGTATCTACCTTGTGGGTCTCTAGGACTATTCATGAAAGAAATAAAAAAATTAAAAGAAAAAACTACCATTTGATTCCTAGGTCTATTCATGAAAGCAACAAAAAGAAAAACTATTATTGGGTTTGGGGGAACCTTCTATCATAGATGTGTAGGTTCTTACCTTTCGTCTTAAAGTTACCCCACCACCAAACTAATTATAAGGTCTAAGGATGATCTAATTCCTAATTACTTCTTATCTTAAGACAACTCCCCGACAACAGTGCCAAAATGCTAGGTGTTTTATATGTACTAAAAAAGACACTAAACTACTCTCAATTAAATTGTCAACCCGGGGTAAGTAAACTTAGAGTTGTAGAAAAATATATGCCAAAAGTACAAAGGTTGGTAGGAGTATATTCTAACTATGGAAATAATCTATCTAAGACTAATCTATTCAAGAAAACCTATCTAATGAGCAAACCCTACTAAGCAACTTGAAACTAGGTAACCTAAGTACTTTTGGGCCAAGGACTGATGGATAGTTCCTAAGAAAGTGAATGAAAACTCTATGTAAAGCAAACTAGTTCATGATAGTAAGCAAAGGTAAACTACTAAGCATACTAAAAAAATGACGAAAGAAAACTTCTTTAACTTGCCAACCTACATTCAATGAGAAACTACCCTATGAAAGAAAATAAATAAGCAAGTAAGCAAAAGCACCTATCTAACCAATTAAAGCAAAAGACAAGTAAGAAAAGTCTTCTCATTGAACAACTACCTAGACTAAGAGGAAATTGAACTAAATGCCTAATGCAAAACTATTTCTCTTGTGTGAAAGGAAATTTAAATGCTCAATGAAATGCATGAAGGGAAATCTAGTCTATTGAAAGAAAGAAAGGCTATAAACTAAACTTATGAAAACAAGAAACTATCTTTAACCTATGAAACACTCAAATGTAATGCTAGTGTTTGTGTGAATGCCTTCGGTGGTGACGGATGATATCTCGATGACATTTGACAACAAAGGATAGTTCTAATGGTATAAGCTCAATACTAATTTCAATGGAAAAATGAAAGGTGTGGAGTAAACAATCCAATGAAAACTTAGCCATGAGAAAAGTAATGTTAAATACCCTACATATTCATGTATAAACCATCAACATCATGATGAGATCATCATTATCTAATTAAGAAATTCAATTTCATCTTAATCTATAAAAGGAATTTGCATGAGAGGAAACTATACTATGTCTAGTTTAATCATTCAAGCTATGATAAGGAAAATGATTGAAAACATAAATTAAAAACATGATATTAAAAAGTGAATTGACAATTACATTTAACCAATAACTAAGCAGGTGAAATCTATCTAAAACTGAAGTAAACAAGCTATGATTCAAAAACTAGAAGCAAATCTATCCATCCATCATTCTTTGTCAGAAGAAACTCATATTAAAACTATGCTTTGTTCTAATTAAAAATCTGTTCTAAGCTTGACTGTAAAAATATAAAAGAAAGCACAATTTAACATCTACGTTTCACATGGGGTTAGTATAGTGAGAGAGAGACTTGCAATCCTTTTCTAATCTATGAAATCAACAAATACTAACACATATCATCATCTAACTTGGAAAAAAGGAAGTAAACTAGTAAGCTACAACAAACTAATTAATTAAATAAAAATATACATGCACAGGAAAATGAAAAGACAATATAAATTAGAAAAATGTAAAATAGACATGATAGTTACCAGACTACTGGTGGGGCCCCCATCAAGTCGTGTTCACTCTCTAAAAGCACACCATGACCTCAGTAGGCCAAATTCACCATAAAAATCCAAAAACGTAGTTTTGGCACTATTCTAGCAATGTAAAACTAGAAACATAGAAAAATCATTTTTCTGGAAATTTGGATGCTTATTCTACTTGGTTAATAGTCTAATGAGAATCCTATTGGTATTTATAAGCTTACAACCCAGGTGGTCAACCACAGGAGGGTCAAACCACCTCTAAATTCGGCAAATTACATTAAATGCATCAATAACTAACAAAACGGAGGAAGCCAATAAGCTCCCTCTTTGGACAACTAAAATCGAGTTGTCTTGAGCTTAGTAGCTGGAGGGGGCGATGAAAAAAAAACCCATGTGCTCGATTTGTCCACCACTAACCGCCAATACCATAACCACCAACTTGCCTTGCATTTTTGTGCAATATTGGGTGTCAGAATGAGTGTCGGATCAAGTACCGGAACAAGTGTTGGATCAAGTGCCGGAACAAGTGTCGGACCGAGAAACATGGTGCATTTTTCCCTGTAACAACAAAAAAACATGAATTAACTATTAGAAACCATAAAATATGATAAATTAAACTTGATTGAATCACAAAACATGAATTATATGTACCTCATGCCGATTATATCATTTTACCATAAAATTCTTTAAAAAGCTCCTTTGAAAGATAAAAAAATGCATATATACATATGGAAAAAAGTGTATAATAACGTCATGAAGATGATCATATCTCGGGCCCAATAGTAACAAGACAGTAGCATTTTGACACATGCATTCACCTCCTGGTGTCTTCCAAAGTGGGGAATATTCATGACATTCAACAAGGTGGACTGCGCAAGGTCCATAGTACATTGTTGAGGGATGATCTTCGATTTTTTCCCTTTAGTTATATTAAGGTACTTATGTGGGGCGAGCATGTTATAGAATTTTCAATCTTCGAGGTTGAAGTTGCTAAACTTCAATGCTGTAATCTTATCTTGGTCTGCTCGAACTGCACATATCCCCTTCGGGAGGTACATAGTGACCAAGGCGTACTCAAAATATCTAGGTATGTTGTCTCGATTTACTACACCACTCAGAGGTGGTATGTAGGTGGGTAATATAGTCGGAATCAATTTGGCATTTGCAAAATCATCCTTGTGCTTAGTTCACTTTTCATCTAATGGTCAGGATGGTTCGGCTCCGCGCACAGTCGACAGAGATGCTTGCACTATTCTTGTGGATGAAGCCTGTACACCTACAAATGATCCTCTCTCTGACATGAATATTTCAGTCATCAGGTCAAGGAGTACTTCTGTCATAGATTCTTTGACTGTGTTGATCTCCTCGAACATGCACGCTCAGGTTTAAATAGATCAGGTTTAGATGAAATTAGACACTACAATGGAATATGCAGCAAGAGCATGATGATTACTGTATAAAATCAACTAAGTCTACGGGATCAAACTCTCAGTTGGAAAAAGAGTTTTCGATGCATGGTGTGATGGGATAAATAGGTAACTTAGCAATGGGTTTCTTGAAATGGGTATGAATCCTTCATTAACTCTGTTCTATCCGTTATGGTGTGATCCAATGGTCTAGTGGCGAACCATAAATTCCTTTCTGCCCATTTGGAGGGTTGGCCAAATGGTTATAATGTCTCTAATGGTTATATTGCTTTGCCATGGCGACGTGCCATGTGTCACTATTCTGATATCTCGGCGAAGCTCTAATTTTGAAAATTTTCCTTTTACGATGTTCCTTATGGATATTTCTACAGCTTGTCGATGTTATCTCTTTCTAACTTAGTTTTCTAGCCTTCTTTTGAGTGAGATTTATCTCGGTATGCCTTTTCCCATTTTGATTCTTGTCTTATTTTGGCATAGTTACTTCACGTTGTTGAGGATCTTTCCTAGTATTCAAGGGTAATACTTCTTCTTTATCTCAAATAGGTACTTCAATCTTCTGTGGGTCCTCTATTGTTCTTGTAACTTCGACATTCAGGTCTCTGGTGTTAAATAACATCGATCTGTTCTTTTTTTCTTCAATCAAGTGTGTGATCCTTCTAGTCATGAATTCTTTTAACTCTTGCTTCTGCTATTCTACAACTTCTTATTCTTCTTTCCTTCTAGCTTGATCTCTTTCAATCCAAGGTTTTCCTAGTAACATGGTTAATGGAGCGTTGTCTTCAGTAAATTTAATAATCTCAAAATCTTCTTCTGTCAAAGTTCCATTGGCATTCATAGGTATATGGGTCAGCTTTCCACATAGGTTTATCAACTTTCCTCTAAATAGACCTATTCCTCCTAATGAAGGAATCATAGCAGGCCTTTCTATAGCTTTCCAAGTTCTCTCTGTCATGAGATTCACCTGTGTTTCCTCATATAGAACACAATCCATGTCAAATTCTCCTATTCTTGATTCAAGGCATTCTTTTTCTTTGAAGATCTCTGATAATATGACATGACAATAATCATTCAAGGTTTCTCTCATCTGTAACAATACTTTCTCTGATTATTTCTGTCATTCTGCTATAATCTCAATTTATGGATATGCCTTAGGGTTTTCTTGGTTCAAATTAATTTCTTCAAGATTCATGATCCAATACTTCATGATCCATATCTTTGCAACAGAGGAAACTAGATATTCTACCAGGGCATTCCTTAGCCAGATGTCTCAGTTGTCTGCAACTATAACAGAGGGTTAATCCTTTCTTTCTTCTAAATGATCCCCAACCTTTCCTGTACTGCACACTAGGATCATAGGAGCTAACCTGCAAAAAAATATTTCTAGGATCCTGCATCCATTTGTTAGTCCAAACATTCTCTCTATGCATAGGTATAACATATCTTTCACTATTCTTATTAGATATACTCATATCAAATATTCTTTCATCTATTAACTCCCTAGTTTTCAAGCTAGGAAAGAATCTATCAAACATACCTAGGTCCATACTTTAGAAACAAAAATTTCCACTTATCTTACTTCGACAGAGCACAAAGCTTCTAGATCTAAAAATTTTCACCATTCCTACCTTTATCAGAGCACAAAGCTTCTAGATCTAAAAATTTTCACCATTCTTACCTTTATCAGAGCACAAATATTTCATATCTTAATGCTTTTAATTTGAAATTCTCACTTTTACCTTTCTCAGAGCACAAAGCTTTCAGATCTTGCCTCTTTTCTTCAAATCGGACTTCCTTTCTTAGCACAGAGCTTCAAAAGTCAAGCAAAATGATGCGCACTACGGAAATAGATCTACGCACGGAGCTTCCACAATTTTAGGTCAGATCTTTGCACAAAGATTCTTCTTTCTCAGTTCCCAGCAATCACAATTTCAGGTCCTAGCAATGGAACCATTTATTGGCACAGGAGCAAACCCAAGGTTCAACGCAGCAACAAAACCCTAACTATCATCCCTTTCGGCAAAACCTGTGAAGCAAATGAAGTATCACCTGAGGTAGAGGCAGGGATAGTTGTAGGACTTCAGTGTCTACAACCTTAGCTAGAAAACAAATCTGTGATTCTAAGACTTAACAAAGCACTTAGAAACTGCAATTCATCAGCATTCAACTTAATACCTACTTCACAGATAAAATAGAGCATCACTTCATTCATTCAGATCTGATGTATCTAAGCACTCAGCATAAAGAAATAGATTAGATCTAGCAGACTTAAGAACTAAGCAAGTTCACAGGGGTCAGATCTAACATCCATATACATCATTAAGCACAAATCATAAATAGATCTATCTATCTATATCAAAGAGCTTAGAAAGAAAATACACAAACACATCAACACATTGCACAAAGAAAAGCAAGACAACATGTATGTGGTTCACCTCCACCCTGGGGTACGTCCACTAACTCTTCTTCTTTATTATTAGATTCTTCAATCGGTTACATGCACAGAGCCACAAAAAGCCTACTTCACCAAGGACAGGAGATATGCACAACTCGCTAGATCCTCCTTCCCTACATTACAATACAAAGCCCTTCACAGTCTCTTACACTGACTTTCACTTAGCTCTGCAAGTTTCATACAGTATGCACGAAGCACTTATAACCCTTGGATCACACAGATATAGCACTTAGCCATTCACAATTTCTCCTCTTATCCCCCCACTTCTTACATTTTGTAGACATCTATTTATACTTTACAAAATAGGCCTAAACATAGGTAAACCCATGAGCCAACCTTCCCATACCCATTACATATTCCCAAATCCCAAAAAGGACCCAAAAATGGGGTCAAGATCCTGGGATCTTTGCTTCATCTTGCGTTGTGACTTCGACAGGCTGTCGAAGTAAAAAATGGTCAAACATGACCAAGAACCCTCAAAACTTGGTCAAGGGCTAATAGAACACATTACAATGCATATGGTAGAGGAGCTCATAGAGAAAATTATGCAAGCGAATGCCAAATGGGAGGAACTAGAAGGAAACTTTCATGACTTGGAGAAGGTCATGCAGTGTGAAAAAATTGCCTGAGTGGCTTGGGACAAGCCACATGTCAGTGTTGGGGGCCTATTGGTGTAGGACTATTTTGGGAGAAAGATCTATTTTGGGTGCAGGCCTAATTTTGGAAGAGAAGGTTTATTTTTGGAGCGTGCACCTTAGGAGGAAGGAAAGAAACATGCAAAAAAAGAAGGAAAAACAATGTTGTGTGCATGCATACAGGAGTAACTATGTTAGGGTTAGGGTTTTTGACAAATATTGTAACAGATATAATCCAGTAGAGTAGTATAAATAAATACCTAGAAGTCTATGTTGGGGGTTCGAAAGCTATTGACTGTAGTGAGTGTTATTATGGTTCTTGTGGTAGATTTGAATAAGCTATTTTTTTAGGGTTAGGTCACAGGCTAAGGAGCCTGGTGTGATCTAGTCAGCCTCCCAGAGGGTACTTACCCTCATTTTGATTGTAATGTTGAAGATGTAATGCCTGCAGCGCTGATTTTGTAGCAGAATAAATAAAAGAGAAGAGAAGTTGTATCTTTTTGGATGTAGACCCAGGAGGGGGTGAACCACGGTAAAATATTTTGCTCTATGTGATTGTTAATGAATGTTTTTACTATTTTGTTAATCATTAGTTCAATAATCAATGGTTGAAACTAGTTATAACAACATGCATGCATAGGTTTAAAGATGAATCAATCATAGAAGTATATTAATGATTAATGATGATGATGTATGAGGAAATAATCTAAACACAATCCCCACTCATTCCTAGACTATAAACACCTAAATATCTCAGTCTCCCATAAAGCTAACTTGGGTGAGACTACGATGTGCACTTTGTGTGTAGCGTTGCCTTCTAGTTTACTAGGAGGGCCAATAGTTTTGAAGGTTTTGTTGGAAACCTATTTGAGATCAAAACCTAGGTCAACCCAAGTAACCAACATGTGACCAAATGGTCAATTTGCAAACACAATCCAAGAATTATGATATTCTCAAGCCTTCTCATGCTGCATCAGAAAAAAACATATTCTTCCTAATCTAGTGTCCCTCTCTATATTGAGAAGCCATATTTTGACACATTGCTTCACCCCCTGAAGGGCATTCTTCGACACATGACACACAATCCCAACACTCGGGCTACCCACAATTATAGTATCGTGGAATACTTTGCCCAGGCACCTTGTGCCATGTTGATGCTTTAAGTCTTCAATATCTACCCCACAAAGAAAAACTCATTGTTGTCTACCATAGGTGGGGTTGATCCCTTAGTTTTGAGCTTGATAACCTTTGAGACTAGCCAGGTTACTCATAATATCTCCCATCAGGTCTCCTTTCAAATCATATTGTCATCATTGGGGAAAAACATCTACAAACAATGGTGGATGAAGGAGCATCGACTTACATCATGTCCATTTCTTGTTGGAAGTCCCTTGTCTCTCCTAAGATAAACCTGTCTACAACACGATTAAAATCATTCAATGGACACAAGTTTTATCCTCATGGAATAATCACCACCTTACCATCAAGTTAGGTCGAAAGATTGTCTCTGTGGTGTTATAGGTCATCAAAGAACCTCCTAAGTACAACTTGTTATTAGGGCATACTTGCTTCTACAAGATCACTATAGTTGTATCATCGGTATTTAGGGTCATACACTTCCCTCACCAAGGGAAAATCATTATGATTTATCATCTTGCATTCTATACCCTAGACCTTGGATCCAATGTGGGGTCAAATGTACCCTTTGTCAGTGATACCACACAAAATATTTTTAATGTCGATGTGGGGATGTTCAAAGATCCTTCATTGATGGGAATATTTCTCCTTCCCCCATCGTCTCCCTCTACCAAAGTATCTCCCATCAACATGATTTCATCATTTACTAGTGGATCCCTTGGGTCTTGCAATCCTTGGGTGGTACCTCATCCCGAGGATGTTGCTTCATATGGATCATCCATACCTGTTACTTCAGTTGAGATTGTTGATCCACTAATCCCATCAACATCCATTGGAATTGGACAACACCTCCATCCTCATATGGAGTGTGATCAACATACTCCACCCATATGGGTTGTTAACTCTCTGATTTCACATGACATCCTAGATTCTGAGTTTCCTTCAGAAGAGGCCATTCCGGAAGTCATGGTTTCCATAGAAACACCAAAGGATGAGGTGATCCATCGACCATATTTTTATATTTTGGAACCGTTGATAGTTAACATCATGAGTCTTTATCTGGGACTAAGGGAATTTGGTGGAGAATCAAATACAACTCCTAGTCTTGACCCTTTTCTTCCTCGGCTATCTTTTTCTAAAATTTTCATTGAATTATTTTCTATCCCTTCCATCAAAGATTCATGTTTTGTACTTCCTTCATGTCTTGATGGGTCCCATAAAGGAGATGGCATAGCTCACAAAACCACTCATGATGAGTATCTTTGGCCATCGATATTCATTTCTATGTGGCATGACCCCAACATCGTGTTCCATGTGATGTTGACATTGGCTCATGAGTTACTCTATTATGACAAAGATCCTTGGCCCCATCCTATCAATGGACTCTACTTTGTGTAAAGAATCAATATGTGTAGTGCCTTGTACATAGGTGTGTGGTGTGAGTGCTTTTTGTTTTGCATAAATCCAAAAATATTTTCTTTTTGATATTTCACTATGAATTTTGACCTTGGAATCGAGTTTACATGTGTTGACAGGATTACCGAGACTTTTTTATGAATATAGTGGCATTCACTACACTTGATATATATGTTCTTGAAACTGGCATAGAAGGATAGGTTTTTCCCTGCATTTCCTATTTTGCATTATTAACCATCCATTATGCCAGCACTATTCCTTAGGTTTGATTTTGTTCGGTTGCGAAATTAGCCACTCCTTTTTCACATCCTAACTGGTTCGTTAGTGCCTACCCTTGATGGGCACCCTAGTTATCGCTTGGATTTCCATCTGGTTCTCATTCTACATTTTCTCATAGGCTTAGCATCCCTCCTTTAGCCCCACCATGACTTGAATATTGAGCATCATTTTCCTCTCTTCATATATATTATGTCCATATCCCGTGGGGGCTCCCAAAAACAATTCTTGTTTCTTAATGGTATCCTATGAATTTGTTGCTCACGTCATGCTTCTCGCCACAACACTTCTTTTTTTTCATATCCTGCTTATCACTATGCAGTATCCTTGACCATCCTCTTTTTTCATTATTTGGCCTCCATTTTGCACCCATATACCCAAGGAAAGAACAACTTCTAAGAGTGGACGTCACTTTCATGTACCATTTTCATTCCTCATTGCCTAGGTGATTTCCATGTGCTTGGAACATAGGAGCATGTTTTTAAGACACTCATTATCTCCCACTGAGTATACTTTTATCTCTTTTTCAGACTTGTAAAAGGACACGAAAAGGGTACCGAGTTTACTTGCATCATTCTTTCATGCTTGTTAAACCATGAAGGATACCAAGCATACTTGTGTAATTCTTTCATGCTTGTTAAACCATGAAGGAGACAAAAACTACAAAAAAAAGAGTGGGGGTCTTTCACCATTGGTCCATTCTCAAAATGGCAGCATAAGTTGAGTCACCCTTGAACATGGCACCTATTTGATTCCTCATCATACAGTTGGGTTTTATCTTGCCTAGGAGTCATCCAAGTAATATGACTTACATCAATGGCATGCCTCATCGTGATCTACATTGGGTTTACATCAGTGAACCCTAATCGATTGATTCTACAACTGTTTGACATCAGATCATATATTCACACTCACTATATTGTACTAGGTACCTTGGGGTCCATATTCCTCATTGGTGTCCATATTCCTCATTGGTGGGTCACCTTGCATCTATTAACAGTATACATCAATGACCGCTAATAAAATGGTTTCTACCATGATCAACATCAACTCATCTATTTTCACGATGTATATTTTCACCATCGGGGTTTGGGATTAAGACCTTGGGTCCAAAGACACACCATTCCTTTGCAACATCCCCTCCCAAGTTATAATGGAGCATATCACCTGTATTTGAGTACTTTGAAGACTTCGAGGGAACTTACCTTAGTACTCATTCTCTTCCTAATATCTGTATGTTTTGTCATATATCCACATTTTATTTGTTTGATCCAGATGGATATCAGTGACCACCCACCTATTCCACTGACTCAAAGAAAAATTTTCCATTTTGGCAGTTTTTTACATTTTTTCGGGTCCCAAACTTCCAAGGCCATTTTGAAGCCCTAAATGATGTTTTTTTAAACTTTTGGGGGTCCAAGGGTTGCTAATAATGACGCAGACCCCATCCCCTTCTCTCCTTCGGGGCCACACGACCTCCCAATCTAGGATCATTCAATTCATCAAGTCGAATGACTCGTCAGGCTCCTAATGGAACCAATTCAACTTTACACAGGCCCTTCACTTTCTCAGCATAGGTTATGTGGAACCCATGGACCCTCTCCTTAGATCTTTCAAATATTAATGCCACACCACTAGCTCTTTATGCTAGAATTCCTCCTTGATGTGACCATGAACTATGATCATTGGCTAGATCCCTTCGTGATCCCATGCTTCAAAAATTTCACGAACTGCTTACTCCCCTTTCCCTAATTTCCTAAATCGGTAAATTCTCCAGGACCAAATCTATGGTCCACGCTCCTCTCGCGATCAATTACTATGACCAACTCGCGAGTTAGGACTTTGCGAGTCCTCTCTTCTCCCAACTTTGCTTATCCCAATTGTGAATCAGGGAAATGTCGATCTGTCTCCACGTGTCCTATCTCGATGGACGACCAATATTTTTTTGGCTCTCATCTCCTCGGGTATTCTCTCCCTAATGTTTCTCCGAAGGGCTCCTCCTCCGAAGTACATGGATCTCTGCCACGTGTCCTCCTGGATCCAATGGTCCAGAATCACTTTTCTCCTCGCACTTTGCGAAGATCTTTGTTTACTTCTGGAAAACCTTCTGGAGTTCTTGCTCACGAACCTCTCTATCTCCTGCCACTTGTCTCCCCAGACGATGGAAACTATTATGCCCTTCGGGACTTCGACAAGTCCTCGACTCCTTTGCACAATTAGTGAAAAATCCCTCTTCAAGACTTAGGTTGTTATTGAACCTCTTCTACACTCCTTCCATAGTTCTGCATAGAATCTTTTGTGACTTTGCTCGGCTTGAAAACATTAAAAGTTCATCATCCCTCTGTGAACCTTCTCATTCCCTCCTGGAAGCTTCTCTCTCTTCCTCCTAAGCTTTGTAATATGGACTTACAGTTTCCTTGGCACACTCCTTGCGCTCAACTAAGATGTTCGACGACCTCTCCCTTTGCTTCCTGAAGGGTTTAAGGAATCTCCTTTCCTTTGTTGATGAACTCTTGCAAATCCTTCCTTCCTCAGAGTGTTCAGCAACCCTGGGATTCTCTTCAGGATTCCAACACTTCTGACATTGTGTTCTGGTTCACGCTCGCACTAACTCAATGCCCTTCTGGCAGAGTGTTTCAGAGTGTTCAATAACTTTGAACTATTTTCTCTCCTACACAGTCTTTCCTTCCAAGGTACTTAACCACCCTGAAATTTCTCCCCAAGTTTGTGACTTATCCTGGTATGCCCTCCTAGCAGTTTCTGTTCTAACTCCACTGAGTTTAGACACATAGTCCTTCCATTGTCTTATAGAGCTTCCACCCTCTATCTCGCACTCCTTGCACTTAACCTAGAGAACCAGACCTAATTCAACACACTCAAAGATAGAAAACTATATCTCTATCCCTGCATACAATTTCTAACATTTATATACAATTCAAATGCATGCAAATGACATTCACAACACAACATCCATTACACAGAAATTGATAACAGGAAAAACTGCCATTTTCTATTAATGGTGGAATGTCAAATTAAAATAGTGGCATCTAAGATACAACTAAGTCTTGACTCTTTGTATTATCCCTATCTCCTACCATCTTACAATCTAACTCAACCTATTACAACCCAACCTCTACTTTTCTTACAATACAAATATATATACAAGAGGGGCTCGACAAGCTTCCCTCACAAGCTAAACTAGTGGTGTCAAATCACCATTCAAAATGTCTGTCTAATGGGGAAATTACAATGATGGTAATTTACCTCAAATCGGATGCAAATCTCTCGTGTCATCAACCTATTAATGGTGACCTTATCTCCATCTTGTGCAAAGGCACCAACTTGGCTCTTCTAGCTTGTCATCATTAATGTCTAGATCATGATTTTGATTCTCAAGACAAAATGAGAGGGTGACGCCTCTCTCTTCATTGAATGTGCACCATGCATGTTGATTTAATAGTGTGTGCTGAGGTGGAGTGATGCCCCTGCATCATAATCCATAGCTACAAAAATCATGAGTTCCTGCTCATGAGCTTTCCAACGTGGTTGAAATGATCCTAGATCCCAAACTTTCTCCTGGAGATGTCTCTCAACTCCTCTGCTTCACTTCTTCTTCTCTTGCATCTTTCCCACTGCTCGTGTAGGTTTCCTTTCATCCAGATTCTCCTTGTTGACCGCTTCCTCTACCGACTCCAAAATCAGCTTCGTTATCTCCTCCACCACCTTGTCCAACTGCTCCATCAGCTAGCACTTCTATTGTAGACTAGATTGTTGCACTTCTTCCTTGTCGATGGGTAAATCACACTGATATCCCAAGTCATCTTAATATTCTATGACCATATCTCACCACGTTGCTGCAACTTCTACTCCTACAGACTTCTGATCGCTGAACCATTGCTCATCTTCTCCCTCTAACAGATTTTCTCCCGTCAATTCTTCGGCTAGTTCCATTCTAGCTTCCTCCAGCTGTAACTCATGCTAGTGTGTCTTCTCTGGCATGAATATCTCTTGGCAACCACCTTCTAGTTCTGTATTTCCCAACCAATCCTCCAGTGCCTTTAACTCTATTTCCCACTGAGCAAGTGACTCAATTGGGTGATCCTCGATTAGGACATATCTCAATATCTGCTCCTCCTTCTCCATGACAATCTCAACTTGTTGTCCTTCTGTTTCATCTGCAACATCTGTGCTAACCTCTTCTCGACTACTTGGTAGGAATATATCGATTCCTCCAATGATCATGACACTCCTCTGATTCTTCTCCTCTATGACATAAGTTTTCAACTTCTCATCATCTTCATTCACACAGTTCATAATTTTGCATGAATCTTCATCTGAGCGAGGTCTTTCTTCTGCCTCCTCCAGGGGTGATTTTAAGGATGAAAATTTATTTTAAAATGTAGAAACCTTGGCGAATCTTACTAATCCTTCATATGCCAACTATAACTTTTTGGCGACAATTTTGTGAAAATATTCAAATTTCTAAGGATTTTATATAGTTTGTATAAAATTTTGGTGATTTTTGAGTTAAAATAATTTTATCCTATAGAATTTGAGCGAATCATTTTTAGAATAGTGAATATTTTTTGGGGGAAAACCATGGAAAATTAGCCCATAAGAGAAATTTAGCCCCTAAAATCATCCTTGGCCTCCTCCTCATCTGTCAACATCCCCCGATGACGTGAAATCTCAATTAAGCTCAACTCTTCCCCCCTGCCCACTTAGCAATTTGGGATGTCTCCTTTGCCCACCTAGCAGTTTGTGAGATCCACTAATCCCTTCTCATTACACACCTGGAAACCTACGAGACCCCTGCCAGATCTCTTTCCCTCATCACTGATATTTTCAGCATACCCCAACCACCCCTTTAACATCTATTTGTTCCCTTTGGCCAACAACTTTTGTACAAGCCATTTAGTCATTCTCTTCAAAGGCCATTCATACCTCCAACGTACCTTTGCCTCCTGCTACATCTTCAATGCTAGCTTCTCCATCTGTGCTCAAATTTCACTAAGCTCCTTGTCCATATCTTCCTTGCTCCTCTGTGAATGGACTCCTCCTCGACCGCTTTAATGACCTTCAATGTCCATATTGCATCATCTACATACCACCTAGTTGTTTATCATCTATTGCACACCTTGCAATAGTTTCATCAGAGTATCGCACTCTACTTCGCTTGCCTACAAAAATCAATTATGTATTAGCTTTGATACCACTCTTGGTATCAAAGTATCTCCTTTATCTCCTTCCTCTCGCTTGAGAGTAAAATCAGGCTTTGATACCACTCTTGGCGTAGACGCTGCCCCCTTATCTCCTTCGAGCCATGCAACCTCCCAGTCTTGGATTGTTCAATTCATTGAGTCGAATGACTCATCATGATCCTGATGGAACTTATTTAACTTGACACAGGCCCTTCACTTTCTTGGCGTAGGTTATGTGGCACCCACAGACCCTCTCCTTAGCGCTTTCAAATATTAATTCCATGTCGCTAGCTCTCTATGCTAGAATTCCTTCTTAATGTGACCACGAAATATGACTGTGGGATAGCTCCCTTCAAGATCCCGTGCTTCGAAACTTTCACGAACTTCTTACTCCCCTTTCCTCGATTTCCTGAATCGGTAAATTCTCCAGGACCAAATCTACGTTCCACACTCCTCTCACGATCAACGACTGTGATCAACTTGCGAGTTCAAACTTCATGATTCCTCTCTTCTCCCAACTCTATTTCTCCTGATTGTGAATCAGTGAAATGTCAATCTGGCTCCACGTGTCCTATCTCGATGGATGACAAAGATTGCTTCAGCTCTCATCTCCTCAGGTATTCTCTCCTTGATGTTTCTCTAAAGGGTTCCTCCTCTGAAGTACATGGATCTCTACCACATGTCCTCCCAGATCCAATAGTCCAGAATCACTTTGCTCCTTGCGCTTCATGAAGATATTTCTTTTCTCCTGGAAAATCTTCTAAATTTCTTTCTCACGAACCTCTCAATATCCCTCCACCTATCTCCCCCGATGATGGACAATCTTATGGCCTTTAGGACTTCGACAGGTCCTCGAATCCTTTGCACACTTAGCGCAAATTCCCTCTTTGAGACTTAGGTTGTTCTAGAACTTCTTCTGCACTCCTTGCATAGTTCTGCACAGACTCTTTTGTAACTTTTCTCAGCTTGAAAACCTTCAAAGTTCACCATCCCTTTGTGAACCTTCTCGTGCCCTCCTAGAAGCTTCTCTCTCTTCCTCCTGAGCTTTGTAAGATGGACTTACAGTCTCCCTGGAGCACTCCTTGCACTTCGCTAAGATGTTCAAAGGCCTCTCCCTTTTCTTCCTGAAGGATTTAAGGAATCTCCTTTCGTTTGTTGATGCACTCTTGCAAATCCTTCCTTTCTCAGAGTGTTCAGCAACCCTGGGATTCTCTTAAGGATTCCAACACTTCTAATAGGGTTGTTGATCCAGATTATTTTCAGCACAAAATGAGAGCGAAGAATTTATAAAGAAATGCACAGAGATATCATGGATATCCAATAATATAATAGAAAGGTATCATAGATGCAACCATAAAAACAAATATACATTAATACATGATTTCTATTAATGGAATAAATGTATAAAGTCTGTAAAAATACAGAGTAAAAGACTTGCTAGAATGGTGGCAGCTTATCTGTGAGAAGACATGTGATGGCTACTCACATTTGCAAGAAGATGATTACAATGAGGCTCTGAAGGCATTTTTACAATAAACAGGAATGCCAAAAACCATATACATCCAAAAACCTAACCCTAAGAGATGAAGTGCCAAAAGTCATGTGAGCCCCATTTGGGTAAGTTAGTACATCAACTTCCCGAGGTTGTAACTTTTGCATACAATATCCATTTAAGGCGCAGGATAACTCGTTGGAAAGGTATCTTCAAGGAGATTCATTTTGGGGGAAATATCAACAGAACTTCTATATTTCTTCTTGTTTTCCCAAAAATGTCGTTTAGGGCCTCAAAATGGTCCCGGAAGTTAAAAGCTGCTAAAAATAGTAAATTACCAAAATTGCCAGAAAATTGTTTTGAGCCAGTTGGAAAAGGTCGGTGGCCACCGATATCCACCTGGATCAATCCTCCCTCCTTAGTAATCAATGGTATCCATTGCGTTGAGTGCCAGGGGGAGAGGGAAAAGAGTTTACTGAATTTGCATCTTGGTGAGCTGCTTGCTTTGCTGGAGATGTCGTGCTGCTCAATTTGTGGAAGTCTATCACAAACTTGTTGAGGTTGAGACTATTCAAAAAGTTGAGCTACACAACAAGATGGTGTGCAGAAGGAATATTCACACTTTGTTGCAACCTTGTTGACCTGATTCTATTGGATAGAAGGTGCTTGGGGAGAGGTTGTAGTGGTTGTAGTGTCCTTATGTTCCCCTTTTGAACAGATTGTGAAGAAGCTGAATTTTGTAGTATGAGATACTACCTTGCGTCACTGTTTTTAAGTGGAACAATAGTTGGAACTACCTCTAGTATTTTGTAGAGATGACCCCCTAGAGAAACAATGACACTGTGGGGTCGAGACTCATAAACAACATGGTGTCTCCACATATGTGGCTAGCCCAAGAGAACATCATAGATATCTAATGGGGAAACATCACATAATACCTCATCTGTGAAGGGCTGGATTTTTTGTGATAATCATCACTGCTAGATGACATGAAGATCTCATCCCTGGCGAAGCCACCCGATGTTGTATGGATTTGGGTGTGGTATTGTCAACAATCCCAACCATTTTATGACCTCTGTTGAGATGAGGTTCTTTTGGCTTCCGCTATCAACAATAAAATGCATCGGGGTCCCCTTCAACCACATATGTGAATGAAAAAGGAGCTCCCCCTCTTCAGGATCTGTTGGTTCTTCTGGTTGAATTGTTGCAGCCGCAACAATAGCAGTGGGGTCTGCGTTGATGATCTGTCTTTTACCAGTATTTTCATAATCATATTCTGAATCAGGTTTTGGCTCCTTGTCTTTGATCTTGGCCACCAATGACTGTTATGAGAGACATTCATCAGTGTTGTGCCAGGGGATTTTGTGGAAATCACACCATTTTCCGGTGTCCTTCTTCGTCTTTTTGTGACCCTTCTTTTCCTGTGGCTTAGACAAGTTTTTAGGAATTTGTTTGTTAGGGTTGTATTTCTCATACTTTGGTTGTTGTGGATTTGTAGATCCAAACTCTCGTTTGTTCTAGTGATTAAACTTCTGCTCAATTTTAACAACATATCGATAAGCAACACCAAGTGATGAGATGTCCAGAAAATCCATTTTAGTTTGGATGTATCTGTGTAGGAACCCACAGTATTTCAGACCCAAATGTCATTTGGATTCTTTGATACCCAGCTTGGTGCGCAAGGTATGGAAGGTATTGGTGAACTCTGGAACTGCTTGGCCCCTCTCTTTCCATAGTGTGGTCCATCTCATGTACTGGTCCTCATAGTTTCCAACAGGGTAATACTATTCCTTTACTGCATCCACAAAAAAATCCCAAGTGGGATGAGCCCCATATATTCCAAACTCCTCTATGGAAATTTGATCCCAGTAAGTTTCCCACCAATGTTTGACATGGAGGAGATATTTAAGGAGTGAGAAGGTGATCTTTTCCCTGTCGGAAAAATTATGAATATAGAAATAACCTTCTAACAAATTTAACCATTTGTCTAGGGCATCCGCATCTATCTCACCTTCAAATACGAGAATATCAAAATTAACCCGTACCTTGAAAGTAGAGGTGTTTCCAAAGTGGTTGTTTGATGAAAATGCGTCTATTGCTATCGATGGGTGTTTCAGGATGTGGAAAAAATTCTCCATCATTTCATCCCTCTATCGCATGAGAGATTTCTCAAGCAACAGATTGATAGGATCGTCTGCTCCATCATTTTTCTTTTCTTCCACCATGGAGGGTTTCTTGGGCATGCTAGAGCGATTGTCTTCAAGAGAGACAAACTCTATACCCAAATTTCTATACTCGGACCTTGTCGGGGACATGCACTAAAAAATGATCAACAACAGCCTGCTTTGATACCACTAATCCGAATTATTTTCTACACGAAATGAGAGGGGAGATATAATAAAGAAATGCAAAGAGATATCGCGGATATCCAATAATATAACATAAATGTATCAAAGATGCAATCATAAACACAGCGATACAATAATACATGATTTCTATTAATGAAATAAATGTACAGAGACTGTAAAAATACAGAGTGAAAGACTCGCTAGAATGGTGGCAGCTTATCTCTGAGAAGAGATGTGATGGTTACTCACATTAGCAAGAAGATGATTACAATGAGGCTTTGAAGGAATTTTTACAATAAACAAGAATTCCAAAAAAACTAGACAGCCAAAAACCTAACCCTAGGAGATGAAGCGTCAAAATCCATGTGGGCCTCGTTTGGGTAAGTTAGTACATCAACTTCCTGAGTTTGTAACTTTTGCATACAATCTCCATTTTAGGCGCATGATATCCTGTTGGAAAGGTATCGTTGAGGAGATTCATTTTGGAGGAAATATTGAAGGAACTTCCATATTTCTCCCCATTTTCCCAAAAACGTTGTTTAGGGCCTCAAAATGGCCCCGAAAGTTAAAAACTGCTAAAAATAGTAAATTACCAAAATTGCCATAAACCTGTTTTGAGCCAGTTGGAAAAGTGTTGATTTTGGAGCCTGATTATCTTCCTGATTCATAGGTCTTGTGTTTTTTCAGTCATTTTTATACCTGATGAAGACTTTACACCCTAGAAGAATGTACATTCTTCCATGCAGGGGAGTGTAAAGGGAGGGTACCCCCTCTACGAGGCCTTGGGGGGCTATTCCCCCTGGATGGGAGGTTTGGGGGAAAGAGGGCCCCCGACGAGGGTTCAGGGGCAGAGTCCCCCAATGGGGGTTTAGGGGCAAAGCTCCCAAAGGAAAAATTGCCTTGTAAATGTATATTGTAATTTCATTGTAAATCTGGACCGTTCATTATAAGGTCGCAGATCTAACGGTAGAAATTATGTTAGGGTTTTTTTCCCTAGAAGGAAACCCTCTGTTATGAGGGAAATGTTTTGTGGCTATGCAACATAATGAATATTGTATTCTGAGACGAGAGACTGTGAGAGAAAGAAGAGGAAGTTACAATGGGTTTGTTGTAGGTTGTATCCCTTCATATGCTGGATAATAATAAAGCAAGGACCTGGCAATTTCTTTGGTGGTCATAGCCCACACTGGGTGAACCACGTAAATCTGTGTCTCTATTGTATTGTGTATCTTTTGTGTTTTGTTTTTGGATTTGTTTTATTTTGTTGCTCCACGGTCCTGTTTTTCTAACAAAACGGTGGTTGGCCACCGATATCCACCTGGATCAGTTGTTCTGGTGCACGCTCGCACTAACTTGATGCCCTCCTCGAAGAGTGTTTTCGAGTGTTCAGTAAATCTAAACTATGTTCTCTCCTACACAGTCTTTCCTTCCAAGGTACTTAACCACCTTGAAATTTCTCCCTGAGTCTGTGAATTATCCTAGTATGCCCTCCTGGAAGTTTCTCTTTTGACTCCACTAAGCTCAAACATGCACTCCTTGCATCAACTTATAGATTTTCCACCCTCTGTCGTGCACTCCTTGCACTTAGCCTAGAGAACCAGACCTGATTCAACACACTCCCATATAGAAAACTATATCTCTATCCCTGCAGACAATTTCTAACATTCATCTACAATTCAAATGCATGTAAATGACATTCACAACACAACATCCATTACACAGAAATTGATAACAGGAAAAAATGCCATTTTCTATTAATGGTGGAATGTCATATTACAATAGTGGATTCTGAGCTACAACTGAGTCTCGACTCTTTGTATTCTCCCTATATCCTACGAGATTACAATCCAATTCAACCCATTACAACCCAACCTCTCATTTTATTACAATACAAAGATTTATACAAGAGGGGCTCGACACACTTCCCTCACAAGCTAAACTAGTGGTGTCAAATCACCATTCAAAATGCCTGTCTAATGGGAAAATTACAACAATGCGAATCAGATCCAAATCAGACGTAGATCTCTCCTACTGTGAACCTATTAATGGTTACCTTATCTCCAACTTGTGTGAAGGCCCCAACTTGGCTCTTCCATCTTGTCATCATTAATTCATAGATCATGCTTTTGATTCTTGAGGCAAAATGAGAGGGTGACGCCTCTCTCTTCCTTGAATGCACACCATGCATGTTGATTGACTGGTGTGTGCTGAGGTGGAGTGATGATCCTTCATTAAATAAAATTCCTTGACCCTTGGTGAAAGTTGTACTTATCAGATATACCTTTCCGACGAGGTATCAAACACCCTAAACAAAGATCATATGAAAAAGTTATGCCCTCGAGAAGTTGACGTATCAACTACCCCCATCAAGGCCCACAAACCTTTTGGCACTTCATCTCCTAGGGTTAGGGTTTTTTATGTTTAGGGTTTTTTCATTTATGTTTTATGTTAAAAACTCCTTTCGGGCCTCATTATAATCATCTTCTTGTGAATGAGCATAGACAACACATCTGTTCTCAGGGATAAGCTACCACCATTCTAGCTAGCTTGTGTGCTTTTGCATTTTAAAGTCTTTTTTATTTCATACAGTCATTAATAAAATATGATATTTACTATATTATTGTGTTCATTTCCATATATTTGTGTATTTATTTGTTATATATATATATTATATTTCTACCTTCATGTCATTCCCAAAATAATCTAGATCAGTGGTATCAGAGTGGTTTGCCCATTGTCATTCTCAGTGCATGTCCCCGACGAGGTCAAGCTATAGAGAGTTGGGTCTCGAGCTTGTTTCTCTTGAAGAAAAAATTTTTCGCATGCTCAAGAAACCTTCCATGGAAAGAGAAAATAAGGATGATGGGACATGAGATCCTTTCAAATTGTTGCTAGAGGAGGCCCTCGCATGATAGAGGAATGAGATGATGGATAATTTTTCCCAAATCCTTCAATGGATACTGACAAAAATGGAGGAAAATTCAACCAACTGTCACTTCGGAGGTGCGATTCCCTTCAAGTTACAAGTTTACTTTGATATTCGTTTATTTGAAGGCTAGATAGATGTTGATGCTTTAGAAAAATGGTTAAATTTGCTAGAAGGTTATTTCTTTGTCCACAATTTTCGAACAATACAAATATCACCTTTGTGCTCCTTAAGGCCCTTCCCCATGTCAAATATTGGTGGGATACTTACTATGAGAAACATGCCAAGGATGAATATGTAATTTTTGGGCCAGGACCCACTTGGTCAGATTTCTTTGATTCCCTCAAGGAACAATATTACCCTGTTGGAATTTATGATGAACAATACATGAGATCGACCACACTACACCAAGAGAGGGGCCAAAAAGTGTCATAGTTCACAAATACCTTCCATACATTATGTACCAAGTTGGGTATCCAATTCTCCAAGTGAATTTTTTTCCTAAAATACCATGGAGCTCTAGATAGGTACATCCAAACCAAAATGGAGTTTCTAGACATCTCGTCATTGGGAGTCACTTATCAATATGTTGTCAAAATCAAGGAGAAATTCAAGCAACAGAACAAGTGGGAGTTCGGGTATGCAAATATGAAAAAAATAAGTTATGGTAAGGGTGGCCCTAAATCCCAGGACAAAGGACATATCAAGTATTTTGAACCCTGGGATAACCATCCCAAGCCACCAATAAAGAAGGGTAATAGGAAGTCAAAGAAGGACAATGAAACTTAGTGTGAGTTTTACAAAATACCTTGCCACAATACTGATGAATGTCACTCCAAATAGTCGTTGTTGGATGAGATGAAAGCCCTAAGGTTGGATGCTAACTCATACTCTAATTCAGAACTAGAAAATGGAGGACAAATCATTGATGCAAAACCTAGTGTCACCATCTCTACCAAAAAAGTATAGCTAGAGGAACTGAAGGAGCCTGAAGAAGGGGATTGCATTTTCCACTCACAGATGTGGGAGAAGGGAACCCCACTCCATTTCATTATTGATAGTGGTATCCAAAAGAACCTGATATTAGTAGAGGTTTTCAATAGGTTGGACTTGGTAATGACACTGCATCCTCAACCATACACCATCGGTTGGCTCAACCATGAACAAGACAATTGCATCAGCCAACAATGTCTCCTGTTCTATGGAATCAAACCCTTCAAGGATGAGGTATTGTGTGATGTTTTCCTCTTCGAAGTTTGTGATGTGTTTCTAGAACAACCATATATGTGGAAGCATCATGTTTATGAATCTAGGCCCCGTAGTGTCATTATTTCTTTGGGAGATCAAATCTAAATGGTACCGGAGGCAGTCCCAAATATTGTAGTCTCTTTGAACTTCGTGAAGCAGTGCAAAAATTTGATTTCTTAGACTATGATATTTTTCCTCTGTATGGTTCGATTAGAAGGTGAGTGGAAGGTCACTGCAATTGCCAAAACCTCTACACGGGGTCTCTCTTCCCAAAAACAACAGGTGGACAAAACAGTAGAGGAGTACAAAGACATATTAACCTCGACTACTGGAGTGCATGTGCACTGTCAGGTAAATCACTCAATTGATTTGACTCCTAGTGCTCATATTACTAACATCCATGTATATAGACATTCTATTATGGAGAATGAATAAATCAAATGCCAGATCCAAGAGCTAATTCTAAAGGGCCACATCAGACCAAGCTCCTCACCTTGCGGGAGCCCAATTGTTCTAGTACAAAAGAAACATGGGAGATGGTGACTTTGTATCGATTACACTAAAGGACTTGTTCTAAAGAGAAAAGGTGAAGTGGTCAAAAGGTCATACAAAATTGCTAAACAAGGTTGTAGTTGTACCTCCTATTGCGGAAGCTGGGCCAAACACTGAAGGACTTGTCCAGGCTATGTCACAAGTTAGCCTAAAAGAAGGAGAAATAAAAGGGATAAAAGGAAGCATAGAGAAATTGAAGTATGAAATGCATGCAAAGAATGAAATAATGGCTCAATTTCAAAAGGAGAATGAATTCTTGCAGGGAAGGATAGATAAATTGAAGATGAGATTAAGAGGCAAAGGCCTGTTGCAGGGGGGAAAGAATGTCATCTAGGACTCTATAGTTGTTGAATGTACCAAGTTCAGAGTACATTTGAATTTAATTAATGATAAAGACAACATAGCCATCATAGCTAGAAGTTGGTGCACTATTGTGAATGAAAATTTAGCAAAGAAACCATCAGAATGGGCCCAAAACGCCATAAATCTACTCAACTCCATTACTACCATATACCTTTAGACTGTTGGAGTTAAAGATACAACTACATTGATTATATGGGCCAGGAGTGTTATTGCTAAACATAACATGTTGAAATCAGCCCAAACCAAGGCAACACATATGGAGAAAAGTGTGCAAGAGTTCAAGGATTTGTTTTAAGAAATGTTTATCAAAGGCCTTCCACCATTTTGGAATTGAAAAGGGAAATTGTATGATCAAGAAGAATACAATGCTCGTTTGACTCAGTGCAGAATGGATCATTCCAAATTTGAAATCTTGGAGGAGAATCTAAAAGGAGCTACACTAGTTGAGCATCTGATTACAGAATTTGAAATTCTGAATCAGTTCAAAGTAGTCAAGCTTGGATTGCCAGTCATGTCATATTGTTCCTGCACTGACCTGGATATCTTGATAAAAGAAATGATATATTATGATATTCCTTATGACTTGTAATGGAAGGAGATAGTACGGTTGGGTAAGAAAAAGTGCAGTTTTCCATGGTCAAGTAGATGATGGCCAAATGTCACTAAAGATGGCAGATCAGGTGGAAGACTAGAGCAGAACAAGTGGAAAAGAACGGGACTGAAGTGTTAGAGGAGTCATAATCCAGATCAAGAAATGCTCCTTGCTAATCATTGTAATCAGTTCCCAAAGAGAAACATCATATTTTAATCATTGTAAACAGTTTCAAAAATGAAACACTTGATTTTGATCATTTGTAATCAGTTTCAAACCGAAGAAGCTCAACTTGTATAAATATTACGAGTTCCAAATGTATTAGAGGTTGGAAGAAGTGCAAGGGAAAGATTTTAGCTATTCGGAACTTGAATGTAATTTTCTTAAGATGAATAGAATACACATGCATAAGTCTTGAAGTTTCCATGAAAAGACTCTAATGGTGGTGATCTGAGTTTTGTCTCCTCTCTTTGTATGTGTTTCATGTATGCTTAAATTCGATTTTCAATGTCTTATGTTTAAATTGGATAGTTAAAGGAACAGAATTCATCTTGTGATGCTCTTGGCTTAAGAAATTTAAACTGTGTTAAGTTATTCCTAACTAATGTCATAATTCATTTACTTAATGCTCTGATACAGTTATATGTTTTTCCTTTCTTCTTAGACTCTGAAAATTTACAATTTATAACTCAAATTTATCGCCTCATTTAGCATTTATCTTCTGGAGAGTTATACCGACCAGTTAGTGCTTCCATTAATTTTCAGAAGTTTGACTCCATATCCCTAAGTGTACCTCCCCTTCCTTGCCAGAAAAATTATAAAAAACCCTTCAAAGCAACAAAACATAGCCATTGAATTGTTAAACAAAACTCATTTATTAAAGTTAAGTGACAAGAGAGATCCCTCTCTGAGCTGAGCAATTTAGTACCTAGCTCTAAAGTGGTTTCTAGATTACCTCTGTCATTTTTATTTATCAACCGAACAAATTTACAGAGTGCTAACATTTTGGTGTCGCTTTCAGGAACGAAAATGAAATCTTCCCTGGGAAAAGAATGAATTAAAGCTTCATATTTGATTCCTGAGGGTGATAGTGAATCAAACACCTTATTGGATGAAACTAAATCTACCTTGGTGACTCCATTATAAAGAGACCAGTAGCATACTGTAGTTTGAGCAATAAATTTTTGCTTCTAAGAGAATTCATACCCGAAGAAATCCAGACCCAGAAGCAATAATCCATGTGTCTGATCCTGAGAAAATTGTACATAAGAGAAAAGAAAGGGCAATAAGCCCAATTTTTTGTCTCGACAGGTATCTATCTTTTCCCAAAGATGGAGTAAAAAGAATTGAAGACCTTGATTTTTATTTGAAATTTGAGCAAACTCTGTTCAGAACTAAATCTGAGTCCAGTTTGAATGAAATCATCTTTGATGAGAAGAGGTTCCAAGATTTAATTTTATCTCCCTCTATTAACCCCATTGTGATTCCTATTGAGAACAATCAGGCACTTCAAGTTCTTGTCCTACCTACTCAGTTACATGATTTTCCCTGGGAATATAATCAGAGAATTAAGTTGTATGATTTTGAAGGCAATGTGTTAGCCCAAAAACACTTAGACATGTTCAATGATTTTGTGGACCTAGAAGAAGTAGATTATGAAGATGCAAAAATGAGGTTGTTTGCACAAAGTCTTCCAGGAGAAGTCATAAAATGGTTTAGAGCTCTCCCAGCAGCATGTATCCTAAATTTTGAAGCCTTTGAAATGAGATTTATTGCAAAGTGGGGTGACAAGAAAAAACCCCTTCAGTTGCTAACCTAGTACAACAACATGAGAAGGTCACCTAATGAAACAGTACAAGAGTTTTCAGCTAGATTTATGAAAGTTTTCAACTCAATTCCCACTGAAGAAAAACCTCCTTCTAGAGCTTCTCGACTTAGATATGTTGATTCCTTTGAAAGTGAATTTTATTTTTTGTTGAGGGAAAGAAGACCCATTTCACTAAATGATATGATGAGTGATTCAATATAATTTGAAGTAAATCTAATGGCTTCAGGAAATATCAAATATAATTCTGAGAGGGACATGAACAAGGTTCAAGATAAGGCACGACCTTCAACCTCAAAGTCATCAGAAGAGAGGTTTGAGTTGATGATGAATACCATGGAGACACTCATGGAAAGGATGTCTTTAGAAAATAATCCTAACACCAAAGAACAAGTTGATGTTCCACCCAAGAATCAAAGGAGAATAGCAGTCCCACAAATCAGACAAAGAGATCAGAGGAACCAAGGTGATAAGAAAATAAGAACTCCATTTCAAAATAATTATGTAAATGGAAATTTTATGAAACTTTTGAAGACAATAAGAATTGTTGTGATGGTGACGAGATAGAGGTGTTTTTAACTAAAGAAGAACATGATCAGTTCATAGATTCAAATGAAATATTCATGCAGGAGAATGATGAAAGGTTGTTAGTGGAAATAGAAGATTACCAGATGGGGTTGTAGAATGCCATCATTGCAATTCCAGAAACAATATAGTCTTTGAAACAAAAAGGTGCCTACAAATACTCCAAAGGAAAATCATACCAAAGAATCTCAAAATAATACACCTTCTTCAAGTCAGCCTAAAAAGGACTTTGTTGCAAAAAATGTTGTGGAGAAAGAAAAACAAAAGGAAGAACCTCCAAAGAAATTTATTGAACCAAGAAAGGAGACAGTCATCAAAGAGGTAGAAAACACCTCATCTTCCTTTAACTGTGAAAGTGAGATGGCCAAAATTAAAATCTGTGTTCCATTCAATGAGATGATAAAGAATAGTGAGTATATAAATCAGATCATTAAGATGCTCAATATGGAAGAAACTTATGATACTTTAAATATACAAGATTATCATCATGCCATCTTGTTTGACCCACATGTAGAGGAGAGTAGTGATGTTGATGAGGTCCCTCCTTTGTTTGACAACATGGGTATTCCAATAGAGGATGAACACCTTCAGTAACCACTCACATAACCATATTAAAGATCAACACACCAATGTTTTCATGTGGTAAAACCCCTATGGGGAAACATCCATGGCCCCAACCAATGTGACCACTTGGAGCAGTTTATTAATGCAAAGAAAACGATTATAGAGAGATTTTACAAGAGATTTTCTTACAATCGATCATCGGCAAATGACCCTCCATACTCTTTAAATAGAGATCATGGAGAAATCGGGTGTTAAGCCACAGATCAATGGTCATTAAGATCGAGGAGAGTATGAACCATCAGATCACTCTATGTCAAGAACATATCATGACCATCAGATTTCCTAACTACAAATGCATACTAATGCATACTAAAGAAACACACTAGAAAACACACTTTTACCTAACAACACAATAGACCAAGTAGATCTTACTAAATCCTAAGTATCTAAATATCCTAACATCCCCCCTTAAGAACAACTTGGGATAGGATTGAAGGATTTACAATAGTGACACAATAGGATAAGGAAGGAAGCATTAGAGCCTATCCCCCCTTAATGACAACTTCCTGAACTCCTAACATAGATCAAGGTTTGAAAAAGAGCACTTCAATAACTTGATCATGAATGAGCTTTCTGATGAAGTGCATATGTAGCTCGATGTGTTTTCTACGTTGATGTTGAACTGGGTATTTGGTGAGCTTGATGGCACTCTGATTGTCACACCAAAGGCTGGTCGGATCCTGGTACTAGAATACAAACTATGAAAGGATCTGTCGAAGCCACAGGGCTTCCTGACTTGCATTTACCACTGCTCGGTACTCTGTTTCTACTGAAGAAATTCCAATAGCATGTTGTTTCTTACAAGACCAAGTGACAAGTCTTGAACCAAGGCTAAAAACATAACCTGCAATAGACTTACGATCATCAAGATCACCAGCCCAATTTGAATCAGTGAAACCAACCAATAAAGGAGTCCCCCTTGAACTGTAATGTATCCCAAACTGAATTGTATCATGAACATAGAAAAGTATCATTTTAGCTTCTTTCCAATGGATTTCATGGGGTGTTTGCATATATCGGGAAACAATACCAACAATAAAGGAAATATCAGGATGGGTATGATTCAAGTATAAGAGGCTACCAACTAACTGACAGTACAGGGTGGCATCAACTTCAGGAGAAGTACAGGTAGCAGAAATCTTGACTCTAGACTGGAAGGGAGAAGGGGTTGGTTTACAATCGTCCATGTGAAAGCGACAAAGAAGGTCACATGCATACTTACACTGGGAAAGAAAAATTCCTTTATTGGTTTGCAAAACTTGGAGGCCAAGGAAATAGTGCAAAAATCCTAAGTCGGTCATTTCAAATTTCTTCTTAAGGTTGGTTTTCATATGGTTTAAAAGTTTTGAGTCACTATTTAGTAAGGATAAGGTCATCAACATAAAGGACAAGGATTGTGAGATGGCTTCCTACTTTCTTAGTATAGACATTAGGATCATAATGGCATCTACAGAATCCAGTGGAAATAATAAAGCTATCCATTTTGGCATACCAAGCTCTGGGGGCTTGCTTGAGACCATTCTTGAGGTGACAAACAAGGCTAGAGTTATTCTGGACATAGCCAGGAGGTTGTTCCATGTAGATTTATAGTTGCAAATATCCATGCAAGAAGGCGGATTTAACATCCATGTTAAGCCCTAATATTGGCTCATTACCCCTTAATTGGGGCATATTATATTAGTAATGTTATTTTATTTATGTCAGCTTTAGGCCACTAGTTGTAATTATACCTCCTAATCTCCTATATATACCAAGGAGACATTTTCATTTTGAATCATCTGGGACTTGAACATTTAAGTGGGGTAAAAGGAGGTTTCCCCCTTGAAGAGGCTTATTATCTAAAATTATCTCTTTTTCAAGGTGTTGAGTACTTTTCTTGATGTTTTTCTATGCTATATTGATATTTTTTTCTTAACATATGGTATTAGAGCTCAAGGTCTTGGGGTTTTGCTGCTACATCTGAGACACCTTGGAATTTTTTCTATACCTATTTTTCTAAAATGTTTCAAGAGGAACGTCTTGGAGGATATTTATTAGATATATCAAGGTAAGTTGGGTTCAAAATTCAACTCCTGAGGCCTTATACTTTCAGAGATACAGCCTACACAATATAGGGTTCTGGATTCATCCTGAACTGAGTCATTGCAGAATTTTCACTATAAAAAAATTTCTGAAATGTTTCAGACCCTGAAATATGGAGGCTATTTATAGAAATTAGTAAGGTATCTATGGTAAAAAATTCATCTTTTGGGTCATCTTAAATTTGTAGATACACCCTATGTAAGATAGGGTATCTGACTAGTCCTATTGACTAGTCTCAAGAAGGTGTTCCAGGTAAAACAATCATAACTTCTTCCTAGAGTATAAAAATTGAGTGGGACAGGTTTCACTAGATTGTGGACAGTATGTAGTATTTCTAGTGCGAGTTTCAAAATTTTATATCAATTATTTTGTGCGGGGCACACTATACAAGTGAGATCTCCTGGAAAGGAAAAAACTCGGCAAGTTGTGGGGAAGTTACCGTAAATTACACTTGGCACATCCAATTTTGATTAGGCCTATGGCATTGCAAAGAAGAAATATCGGAGAACTACATAAAATAAAGTTTCATACCCAGAAGGGACAAAACTTGGGAGATACAGTAGAAGAAATATTGTCTAGCAGAACCACATCAAAATCAAGGTTCAAAAAAGATACTTGGCCAACATGCTACCAAAAAAGGGAATTTCTACACCAAATAAGCCTCCAGAAAATCCTACTTGGTCTCTTGATGAAGGTGAAGAAATCTGTAGGGACATAAATGAACTACAAAAGAATATGGATTCAATGGAAGCTAAGTTGGATACTAAGATGGATTCAATGGAAGCTAAGTTGGATACTAAGATGGATGGTTTAAAAGGGG